>CANIUD010000152.1:0-416548 GCA_947470075.1 Closterium sp. Yama58-4
GAGGAGAGGTTTTAAGTTTGATTAAGTCCTAATAGCTTGAGTTTATTAGGCCCTTACACCAACAAGCTGGTATCAGAGCTGCGTTATAGTGATCCTCGTTATAGGTAGCTATGGCGGGCAACACCTCGGCGGGAGCTGGTGAATCTTCAGCCCAAGATCGTAGCGGCAGCCAAGATTCTGGTCTTTCAGCGCCAAGGGGAGCGCGAACAAACCAGGGCTCGCTTGTCAAGGAGGTGCTGAAGAATTTCACCGTCGAGAAGTTCAATGGTGAGGGCTATGATGATTGGGCCTGGAATTGCCATTATATTTCCGTCAGATCGTTTTGCTGAAACTAATGATTGGGGAGGAGCCTAGACCGAGTGACCCCACGCTGCAGGAAGATTGGGACGAGCGCTCCTCGGCTGGCTACTATTTGATGTCGCAGAGTTTGGAGCTGAACCAGCGTCACCACGTCATGCACCTGCTGCCGGAGGTTGAATGCGGTCCGAAGGCGTGGACCGTGTTGAGGGAGCTGCACGCCCCGACCTCCGTTGTCGCAACGTTGATGCTGGAGAGGGAGCTGTCCGCGTTGCGCCTGAGCGAGGGAGAGCCGGTGCAACCAGTCCTGGACAAGATGCGCGACCTCTACGCGAAGTTGGCGACCGCGGGAATCACCTACCCGGAGCAGACCAAGTGCTTGAAGATGCTCTCACTGCTGCCAGAATCGTGGCTTCAATTTACGAGCGGATTGAGCCTGCCGCAGAACCAGAGCTTGTGGACGCTCGAGTGGGTGCGGACGAAGATTCTGGAGGAGGACTTCCGTCGCCGCCAACTGAGGGGTGGAGACGACGGCAGCAGCGGCTACGGGATGCAAGGGAGCCGACGTGGCAGAGGACGTGGCTTCGGTGGTGCTGGACGCGTTTGCAAAGAAAGACGACGACTCCAACGACCAACAAGGAGGTACCGGTTGGGGTCGCGGTGCGAAATCTGGACGTGGGGGCAAGTCGGGTGCTGGTGGCAAAATGAAAGGGAGTTGCTGGTATTGTGAGAAGGAAGGGCACCCCTGGTTTTTGTGCTATAAGAAACCCGATGGATGGACCCCAGATCGTCACAGGATGGCGGCGCGCGGAGGGATAGGAACCAGAAAAACGGCGCCAACATGGTCGCTGATTCGTCCGACAACAACCCGAAGGGCAACGGCGGTGCGGAGAAGAAGAAGGAGCGCACCGCGGGCCAATTCTTCCATGTGGGAGACAAGGGGGAGCAAGGAGACGCCTCTGCCAAAGTTGGAGCAGAGCTGCACCCCCTAGACTATTGGGTGTTGGACACAGGCGCTGCTTGGACGATGACGCCGCGCAAGGACCTGCTGGACGAAGTACGAGCTGCACCGATCAATGAAGTGTGCTCCGCCTCTGGACACATGTTGAAGGTGGCTGGTGCGGGACGAGCTGCGTTTAAGGGAGCGGATGGCAAGCCGGTGATGCTGCACGACGTTCTCTTCGTCCCCGACCTGAAGGCCAACCTTATCTCCCTCCATAAGCTTGGCAAGGCTCGGTGAACACCAACACGGATGGGGCACGCACTTATAAGGGGCAGCTGGGCAATCGGGTGCTTTGGGATCTGCACGAGAGCAAGGACGTGTACAGATCTATGTGGCAGCTGCCGGCCCTGGCGTGGCATGGTGGGGGGCAAGGCAGGTGGAGAGGGGTCTGCATCCCAGGGGGGGCAGTGCAATGCCGTTGGAGGGGTTGGTGTGAAAGTGTCGGCCAGATCTGGGAAGACAGATTGGGCAACGGCACACCGGCGCTTAGGGCATGTGGCAATGCCTTTGCTGAAGCAACTGGAGAAGGATGGAGCCGTTAAGGGTCTGAAGCTGAACGGACAGCCACCCGATGACAACTGTGAAATCTGTTTGCTTTCAAAGTTCACCCGTTTCCCTTTCCATAGTGTGGCTGGCAGGAGCAAGAAGCCTTTGGAGCTGGTCCACATGGACTTGGTGGGGCCGCTGCCGGTGCAAGGGCACAAGGGGGAGCGGTATTTTCTTACAATTGTGGATGACTGGAGCAGACTGATGTGGGCGTATCCGCTGAAGCAGAAGGACCACGCCGCCTCCACGATACGGGACGATTGGCTGCCATTCGTGGAGAAGCAGGCAGAGTGTGTAGTGAAGCGGATTAGGACAGACCGGTTGGGGTGAGTTCCTTGGAGCTGAAATGACGGCCGGCTCACGAAGCCGGGCATCCAGAGAGAGCTGACCACGGCTTATACCCCACAGTCCAATGGTGTAGCAGAACGGGCAAACCGGACCATTCTGGAGACAGCTAGGGCGCTGCTCATAGAATCTGGCCTGAGCAATTCTATGTGGCCTCATGCTGTCTGGCACGCCCAACTGTCGCTAGGAACCGGGTGCTCACCAAGGTTGCGGATGAATCGTGGGTGCCGTTGGAGCGGTGGCTTGGGAGGAAAGCCGCCGGTGGATATTGCTGAGGGTGTTTGGCTGCATGGCAGTCGCCCACGTCCCCAAGACCTACCGCAGTAAGTTGGGGGCGAGTGCAATCTGGTGTGTGCATTTGGGGCTGGCTGCTGAGAGCAAGGGATGGCTGCTGTGGGAACCATCCAAGGGTGTGTTGTTTGACAGCAGGGATGTGAAATTCATTGAGGCCATGATGTATGGGAGCTGGGAGAAACAGCCGGAGGCAAGGGTGTCCCAGCAGATGGAGCAGATCACCATGCAGCTGGACCTGACTCCTAGTGTGTGGGAGGAGGGAGAGGAGGCAGCTGCTGGAAATGGTGATGGAGAGAAGGTACAGGAGGCATCTGCTGGTGGAGAAAATGGTGTGGAAACTGGCGGCAGCACTAGTGGAGCTGCTGGACCCGAGGGAGGAGAGAAGCAGCAGGAAAAAACTAAGAAGCCGAAGGGTGTCGTTATGAAGGGATGGGAGACACCCGTCTCCAGGCCAGGACGTACCCGTATGGCTACTAAGAAGCTGACTGCAGGAACTGATGCAGCAGAGCAGCAGCTAGGGACCGAAGAGGCATTGCTGATCTAACTCATGGCTATGACCCGGATGAGGAGGATGAGCCTGCGTACTGTTTTCTTGCCCCTGCACCAGAGGAACCAGCTAGCATGGAGGAGGCATTAGCTGGACCAGATAGGACAAGTGGCTGGCTTCTAGGGATGCTGAGTACCAGAGTCTGCTGGAGAATAGGACATGGGATCTGGTGGTGCTGCCTGATGGGAAGAAAGCGATACAATGCAAGTGGGTGCTGAGGATCAAGACCGATGACAAGGGGCAGGTCACCATCTACAAGAGTAGGCTGGTGGCGAAGGGGTTTATGCAGAAGGAGAAGCAGGACTTCAACGAGATCTTTGCTCCCACTGCCAAACCCCCTACCCTCCGTGTCTTGTTGGAGATGCAGCTGTTAGTGGAAAATTCATCATTCAGATGGATATTTCAACGGCATTCCTGAATGGGATTTTAGAGGAGGATGTGTACATGACGCAACCGCCTGGGTATGAGGATGGTACGGGCGGGGTGTGCAAGCTCAACAAGTCCATCTACGGCTTGAAGCAGGCGCCACGCTGCTGGTACCAGAAGTTGGCAGCTGTTTTAGAGGAGATGGGATTCAGGACACGCAGCTGTGATGAGAGCCTCTTCTCAAGGGCGAGGGGGGAGAAGCTGGTGCTGTTTCTGGTCTATGTGGACGACATTCTTCTCTTCAGCAGCAGCATGAAGGAGATCTAGAAAGTGCAGCAGCAACTGATGGAAAACTTCAAGTGCAAGAACCTTGGGGAGGTAAAGTACTACCTCGGGATGCACGTGAGAGAGGATCCAGATCACAGGTGGTTGAAGCTGCACTAGGAGAAGTTCATCAAGGAGCTGGGGAAGAAGTATGGGATTGAGAATGAGCGCAAGTTGCAAACTCCCCTGCCAGCAGAATTCAAGCTTGTGAAGGCTGCAGAGGATGAAGGGGTTGAAGCTGAAGAGCAGCAGCAATTCAGTCCTTGGTGGGCAGCCTCTTGTACGCAGCAGTTCACACGAGGCCCGACATCTCTTTCTCGGTTGGGCAGCTGGCTAGGGTCGGCGTAGGTTCCGAAGCCATCAGAGGGCAGGTGGATGCAGCTGAGCCGTGTGGTGAAGTACCTGAACTCTCACCCAAGCATTGGAGTTCAATACTCCGCATCTGCACAGATGAAGCAGAAAGGGGTGGAGGTGCTGAAAGAGAAGGGGGAGAGGCTTGGAGAAGGCAAGCTATTTCTCACTTGCTTTACCGATGCTACATGGGCTTCTGAGAAGGAGGATTCCTCATCTGTGGGAGGATACATCTGCGTAGTTGGGGGAGGACCTGTTAGTTGGAGGTCCAAGAAGCAGACGGAGACGGCACTCTCTTCCGTAGAATCAGAGTACATGGCGATGTTCCATGGGGTGAAGGAGGTGATTTGGCTGAGGAGGCTGTTAGAGGAGATTGGCCAGGAGCAGAAAGTTGCTACGCCGCTGTTTTGTGATAGCAAGGGGGCTCTTGGGATGGCAGAGAAACGCTGTGCTTCATGGGCTGAACAAGCACATGCGTATCAAGTGGCACTGGCTGCGTAAGGAGGTGAAGAGGGGGACGGTGAATCCAATCTACATCAAGACTCACCAGCAGCCAGCAGACTTTCTCACCAAAAGGCTTGCGGATGAGCCTCATTGGCGTTGTGTGTGCATGAGTGGAATGAGCATGAACTAGCATGGAATGACGGGGATGCAGCCGGCAGGCTGAGGGGGAGTGTGTTGGGTGCAAATGCACATTGCACGACATCCTGCCGTCTGTTTGTACGAGTATGCGTGTGCGAATGCATTTGCGTGTGAATGGTGTGTTCGTGTGTTTGTTTGCTTTCGCATTTTTCGCTTGATGCATTTGCAGGTACTCGCGCAATGTGCGCTTCGGCACAACATTGTACGCGCTATGAACAGTGCAAGCAGAGAGGACGAGCTCGCAAAGGAACCCAAGATGGAAGCTTTGCAGTTCGGTTGAGTTAATTGCGCAGATTCAGTTCTATCCAACTCGAAATTGTACTGTTTTATTTGGTTAACTATAGTGTAGCAGGAAAGGCACTATAGGGGTACAATTTAGGTGAAGGTTGGATGTTGTTTGTCTGTATCTGCATGCTACAAGGCCAGGGGAAACCAGCGGAACCAGCATTTGGCTGGTTGGGCAAAGACAACACAGGTTCTGTTTTTAGAACCTGAACCTGGTTGTTGTTTTTCCAGGTTGGAAAAACAGAACCAGAGGTTGTTTACCAACCTACCACCTGCTATTTTGTCCAGCCAGGTTGGTTCTGTTGCTTGGAATTATTTGGGATCATCCCTGGTTGTTCCCAGGTTGATTCCCAAGGTCCTTGCTAGCTAGAACTATTTAATCCTTCTCTGTTTGTACCTGAATATAGTCAAATTGATTCAAGCGAATTCCTTCCTCGCTGGAATTTCGTTTCTGCGCTATTCGACGGCGGAATGCTACCGAGTCAACGCTAGTATGCTAGCACTCCAACGCTAGGCAAACGCTGTCCGAGCCAGAACTTAGTAATGGCAGAACTTTTCGCGAGGCAACTTGGCTCATTTTAAAGCTCTTGGAGCGAGCTTCGATATAGCAAATTCTCAGCTTAATCCGATCGACGGTCTGCACGGCACGCTGCGCGACGTTCAAGGTACTCTTGCTGTTTTGACTAAGTCCTTCTTGATCCCTCTCTCTACAAACTCGGACCCGAGGATAGGGGCTGGTCTTGTACCAGGCACCCAGGGACCCTTGGAGGTGACCCCGGGGAGAGGTTTTAAGTTTGATTAAGTCCTAATAGCTTGAGTTTATTAGGCCCTTACACCAACAGGGGGAGCGAGAGAGGAACTGGTCCCTGACAGGGCGCAGAGAGTCAGGGAGGCGGGTGACAACGTGGTAGAGAGTGATCCAGAGCGGGGGGGGGTTGCTAGCGAGGAACTCGTCAGGCATGGCAGCGCGAAAGCGAGCCTCACTAGTCTTAAGGTGGGTGATGAGGTCTGCGACAGTGTGAAAGGAGGCTAGGTCGGGGAACAGGTAGGGGAGAGTGAGGCGGCCTAGCGTGGCAGAAGCGGGTGAGGAGTAGCGGGCCACTACAGCTGTGTAGAGGTCCTTAGCAGTCTTGCACTGGCCGAAGTGCTCGCGCTCATCTAGCGGCAGGGAGTTGCGAATAGCAAAGCGAGCGTGTGCGTCACGGGTCTGCCACTGTGAGCGCTCAGCTGGGGGGGCAGTAGCGAGTGGGGCGGTCGCATGGCCGAGAGCGTGGTCGTACAGTGTAATATCTTCCTTGGCAGTGAGCTGTAGGAAAAGGTGCAGGTCATCTAGCCAGGTTTCGAATTTGACCGGACGGCCCTCGGCGTCGAAAGCTAGAACAGGAGGACTAGCCATAGCGACAGCGGCAGTAGTAGAAGCAGTAAAGTCACTGAAAAGGCGTGCGCAGGGTCAGCGGGGCCGGTGGGGCCTACGGACTGTAGTGGCGCACAAGCAGCAGTAGCAGGAAGTGTAGTAGTAGGATCTGCAGTGGTGCACAGGCGCAGCAGGCGGCAGCGAGAGCCGGCGCAGCAGGGGCGGGCTCAGCAGCGGTGATACGCGGGCGGCGGCGGGCGCAGCAGCGGCGGTGCGCGGGCGGCGGCGGGCTCAGCAGCAGCGGTGCGCGGGCGGTGGCGGTCTCAGCAGTGGCGGGCCGGGAGCAGGCAGCGCGCGGGCCGTGCGGGCCGTATGTGAGCTGCGCGGGCAGCGTGCGGGCCGGCGGCGGTCAGCGCAAGAGCCGCGCAGGCTCAGCGCGGGCTGCGCGGGCTGCTCGCGGGCTGCGTAAGCGGGTCGCGGGCGGCTCGCGGGGGTTCGCGGGCAGGTCGCGGGCTGCTCGCGGGCAGTTCGCGGGCTGTGCGCGGGCTGCGCGGGCTGGTCGCGGGCTGCGCAGGCGGTTCGCGGGCTGTGCGTGGGCGGTTCGCGGGCTGTGAGCGCGGCGCGCTGTGCGGTTCGCGGGCGGCGTGACGGGGCCGATCGGGGCGCTAAGGGGCGACGCGACGGGGGCCGTGAGAGGCCGCTAGGAAAAAAATTCGAAAGGGGCCGCAGGGCCGCTAGATCGTGCTAGATCGACGGGGCCATCTGTTGGGTGCAAATGCACATTGCACGACATCCTGCCGTCTGTTTGTACGAGTATGCGTGTGTGAATGCATTTGTGTGTGAATGGTATGTTCGTGTGTTTGTTTGCTTTCGCATTTTTTTCGCTTGATGCATTTGCAGGTACTCGCGCAATGTGCGCTTCGGCACAACATTGTATGCGCTATGAACAGTGCAAGCAGAAAGGACGAGCTCGCAAAGGAACCCAAGATGGAAGCTTTGCAGTTCGGTTGAGTTGATTGCGCAGATTCAGTTCTATCCAACTCGAAATTGTACTGTTTTGTTTGGTTAACTATAGTGTAGCGGGGAAGGCACTATAGGGGTACAATTTAGGTGAAGGTTGGATGTTGTTTGTCTGTATCTGCATGCTACAAGGCCAGGGGAAACCAGCGGAACCAGCATTTGGCTGGTTGGGCAAAGACAAAACAGGTTCTGTTTTTAGAACCTGAACCTGGTTGTTGTTTTCCCAGGTTGGAAAAACAGAACCAGAGGTTGTTTACCAACCTACCACCTGCTATTTTGTCCAGCCAGGTTGGTTCTGTTGCTTGGAATTATTTGGGATCATCCCTGGTTGTTCCCAGGTTGATTCCCAAGGTCCTTGCTAGCTAGAACTATTTAATCCTTCTCTGTTTGTACCTGAATATAGTCAAATTGATTCAAGCGAATTCCTTCCTCGCTGGAATTTCGTTTCTGCGCTATTCGACGGCGGAATGCTACCCGAGTCAACGCTAGTATGCTAGCACTCCAACGCTAGGCAAACGCTGTCCGAGCCATAACTTAGTAATGGCAGAACTTTTCGCGAGGCAACTTGGCTCATTTTAAAGCTCTTGGAGCGAGCTTCGATATAGCGAATTCTCAGCTTAATCCGATCGACGGTCTGCACGGCACGCTGCGCGACGTTCAAGGTACTCTTGCTGTTTTGACTGTGTCCTTCTTGATCCCTCTCTCTACAAACTCGGACCCGAGGATAGGGGCTGGTCTTGTACCAGGCACCCAGGGACCCTTGGAGGTGACCCCGAGGAGAGGTTTTAAGTTTGATTAAGTCCTAATAGCTTGAGTTTATTAGGCCCTTACACCAACAAGCTGGTATCAGAGCTGCGTTATAGTGATCCTCGTTATAGGTAGCTATGGCGGGCAACACCTCGGCGGGAGCTGGTGAATCTTCAGCCCAAGATCGTAGCGGCAGCCAAGATTCTGGTCTTTCAGCGCCAAGGGGAGCGCGAACAAACCAGGGCTCGCTTGTCAAGGAGGTGCTGAAGAATTTCACCGTCGAGAAGTTCAATGGTGAGGGCTATGATGATTGGGCCTGGAAATTGCAATTATATTTCCGTCAGATCGGTTTGCTGAAACTAATGATTGGGGAGGAGCCTAGACCGAGTGACCCCACGCTGCAGGAAGATTGGGACGAGCGCTCCTCGGCTGGCTACTATTTGATGTCGCAGAGTTTGGAGCTGAACCAGCGTCACCACGTCATGCACCTGCTGCCGGAGGTTGAATGCGGTCCGAAGGCGTGGACCGTGTTGAGGGAGCTGCACGCCCCGACCTCCGTTGTCGCAACGTTGATGCTGGAGAGGGAGCTGTCCGCGTTGCGCCTGAGCGAGGGAGAGCCGGTGCAACCAGTCCTGGACAAGATGCGCGACCTCTACGCGAAGTTGGCGACCGCGGGAATCACCTACCCGGAGCAGACCAAGTGCTTGAAGATGCTCTCGCTGCTGCCAGAATCGTGGCTTCAATTTACGAGCGGATTGAGCCTGCCGCAGAACCAGAGCTTGTGGACGCTCGAGTGGGTGCGGACGAAGATTCTGGAGGAGGACTTCCGTCGCCGCCAACTGAGGGGTGGAGACGACGGCAGCAGCGGCTACGGGATGCAAGGGAGCCGACGTGGCAGAGGACGTGGCTTCGGTGGTGCTGGACGCGGTGCAAAGAAAGACGACGACTCCAACGACCAACAAGGAGGTACCGGTTGGGGTCGCGGTGCGAAATCTGGACGTGGGGGCAAGTCGGGTGCTGGTGGCAAAATGAAAGGGAGTTGCTGGTATTGTGAGAAGGAAGGGCACCCCTGGTTTTTGTGCTATAAGAAACCCGATGGATGGACCCCCCAGAATCGTCACCAGGATGGCGGCGCGCGGAGGAACCAGAAAAACGGCGCCAACATGGTCGCTGATTCGTCCGACAACAACCCGAAGGGCAACGGCGGTGCGGAGAAGAAGAAGGAGCGCACCGCGGGCCAATTCTTCCATGTGGGAGACAAGGGGGAGCAAGGAGACGCCTCTGCCAAAGTTGGAGCAGAGCTGCACCCCCTAGACTATTGGGTGTTGGACACAGGCGCTGCTTGGACGATGACGCCGCGCAAGGACCTGCTGGACGAAGTACGAGCTGCACCGATCAATGAAGTGTGCTCCGCCTCTGGACACATGTTGAAGGTGGCTGGTGCGGGACGAGCTGCGTTTAAGGGAGCGGATGGCAAGCCGGTGGTGCTGCACGACGTTCTCTTCGTCCCCGACCTGAAGGCCAACCTTATCTCCCTCCGTAAGCTTGGCAAGGCTGGGGTGAACACCAACACGGATGGGGCACGCACTTATAAGGGGAAGCTGGGCAATCGGGTGCTTTGGGATCTGCACGAGAGCAAGGACGTGTACAGATCTATGTGGCAGCTGCCGGCCCTGGCGTGGCATGGTGGGGGGCAGGCTGGAGAGGGGTCTGCATCCCAGGGGGAGTGCAATGCCGTTGGAGGGGTTGGTGTGAAAGTGTCGGCCAGATCTGGGGAGACAGATTGGGCAACGGCACACCGGCGCTTAGGGCATGTGGCAATGCCTTTGCTGAAGCAGCTGGAGAAGGATGGAGCCGTTAAGGGTCTGAAGCTGAACGGACAGCCACCCGATGACAACTGTGAAATCTGTTTGCTTTCAAAGTTCACCCGTTTCCCTTTCCATAGTGTGGCTGGCAGGAGCAAGAAGCCTTTGGAGCTGGTCCACATGGACTTGGTGGGGCCGCTGCCGGTGCAAGGGCACAAGGGGGAGCGGTATTTTCTTACAATTGTGGATGACTGGAGCAGGCTGATGTGGGCGTATCCGCTGAAGCAGAAGGACCACGCCGCCTCCACGATACGGGACGATTGGCTGCCATTCGTGGAGAAGCAGGCGGAGTGTGTAGTGAAGCGGATTAGGACAGACCGGGGTGGTGAGTTCCTTGGAGCTGAAATGACGGCCTGGCTCAAGAAGCAGGGCATCCAGAGAGAGCTGACCACGGCTTATACCCCACAGTCCAATGGTGTAGCAGAACGGGCAAACCGGACCATTCTGGAGACAGCTAGGGCGCTGCTCATAGAATCTGGGCTGAGCAATTCTATGTGGCCTCATGCTGTCCGGCACGCCACTGTCGCTAGGAACAGGGTGCTCACCAAGGTTGGGGATGACTCGTGGGTGCCGTTGGAGAGGTGGCTTGGGAGGAAGCCGCCGGTGGATATGCTGAGGGTGTTTGGCTGCATGGCAGTCGCCCACGTCCCCAAGACCTACCGCAGTAAGTTGGGGGCGAGTGCAATCTGGTGTGTGCATTTGGGGCTGGCTGCTGAGAGCAAGGGATGGCTGCTGTGGGAACCATCCAAGGGTGTGTTGTTTGACAGCAGGGATGTGAAATTCATTGAGGGCATGATGTATGGGAGCTGGGAGAAACAGCCGGAGGCAAGGGTGTCCCAGCAGATGGAGCAGATCACCATGCAGCTGGACCTGACTCCTAGTGTGTGGGAGGAGGGAGAGGAGGCAGCTGCTGGAAATGGTGATGGAGAGAAGGTACAGGAGGCATCTGCTGGTGGAGAAAATGGTGTGGAAACTGGCGGCAGCACTAGTGGAGCTGCTGGACCCGAGGGAGGAGAGAAGCAGCAGGGAAAAACTAAGAAGCCGAAGGGTGTCGTTATGAAGGGATGGGAGACACCCGTCTCCAGGCCAGGACGTACCCGTATGGCTACTAAGAAGCTGACTGCAGGAACTGATGCAGCAGAGCAGCAGCTAGGGACCGAAGAGGCATTGCTGATTCTACCTCATGGCTATGACCCGGATGAGGAGGATGAGCCTGCGTACTGTTTTCTTGCCCCTGCACCAGAGGAACCAGCTAGCATGGAGGAGGCATTAGCTGGACCAGATAGGGACAAGTGGCTGGCTTCTAGGGATGCTGAGTACCAGAGTCTGCTGGAGAATAGGACATGGGATCTGGTGGTGCTGCCTGATGGGAAGAAAGCGATACAATGCAAGTGGGTGCTGAGGATCAAGACCGATGACAAGGGGCAGGTCACCATCTACAAGAGTAGGCTGGTGGCGAAGGGGTTTATGCAGAAGGAGAAGCAGGACTTCAACGAGATCTTTGCTCCCACTGCCAAACCCCCTACCCTCCGTGTCTTGTTGGCAGATGCAGCTGTTAGTGGAAAATTCATCATTCAGATGGATATTTCAACGGCATTCCTGAATGGGATTTTAGAGGAGGATGTGTACATGACGCAACCGCCTGGGTATGAGGATGGTACGGGCGGGGTGTGCAAGCTCAACAAGTCCATCTACGGCTTGAAGCAGGCGCCACGCTGCTGGTACCAGAAGTTGGCAGCTGTTTTAGAGGAGATGGGATTCAGGACCAGCAGCTGTGATGAGAGCCTCTTTCTCAAGGGCGAGGGGGAGAAGCTGGTGCTGTTTCTGGTCTATGTGGACGACATTCTTCTCTTCAGCAGCAGCATGAAGGAGATCCAGAAAGTGCAGCAGCAACTGATGGAAAACTTCAAGTGCAAGAACCTTGGGGAGGTAAAGTACTACCTCGGGATGCACGTGGAGAGGGATCCAGATCACAGGTGGTTGAAGCTGCACTAGGAGAAGTTCATCAAGGAGCTGGGGGAGAAGTATGGGATTGAGAATGAGCGCAAGGTTGCAACTCCCCTGCCAGCAGAATTCAAGCTTGTGAAGGCTGCAGAGGATGAAGGGGTTGAAGCTGAAGAGCAGCAGCAATTCAGTCCTTGGTGGGCAGCCTCTTGTACGCAGCAGTTCACACGAGGCCCGACATCTCTTTCTCGGTTGGGCAGCTGGCTAGGGTGGTGCAGAATCCATCAGAGGAGCAGGTGGATGCAGCTGAGCGTGTGGTGAAGTACCTGAACTCTCACCCAAGCATTGGAGTTCAATACTCCGCATCTGCACAGATGAAGCAGAAAGGGGTGGAGGTGCTGAAAGAGAAGGGGGAGAGGCTTGGAGAAGGCAAGCTATTTCTCACTTGCTTTACCGATGCTACATGGGCTTCTGAGAAGGAGGATTCCTCATCTGTGGGAGGATACATCTGCGTAGTTGGGGGAGGACCTGTTAGTTGGAGGTCCAAGAAGCAGACGGAGACGGCACTCTCTTCCGTAGAATCAGAGTACATGGCGATGTTCCATGGGGTGAAGGAGGTGATTTGGCTGAGGAGGCTGTTAGAGGAGATTGGCCAGGAGCAGAAAGTTGCTACGCCGCTGTTTTGTGATAGCAAGGGGGCTCTTGGGATGGCCAGAAACGCTGTGCTTCATGGGCTGAACAAGCACATGCGTATCAAGTGGCACTGGCTGCGTAAGGAGGTGAAGAGGGGGACGGTGAATCCAATCTACATCAAGACTCACCAGCAGCCAGCAGACTTTCTCACCAAGAGGCTTGCGGATGAGCCTCATTGGCGTTGTGTGCGCATGAGTGGAATGAGCATGAACTAGCATGGAATGACGGGGATGCAGCCGGCAGGCTGAGGGGGAGTGTGTTGGGTGCAAATGCACATTGCACGACATCCTGCCGTCTGTTTGTACGAGTATGCGTGTGCGAATGCATTTGTGTGTGAATGGTATGTTCGTGTGTTTGTTTGCTTTCGCATTTTTTCGCTTGATGCATTTGCAGGTACTCGCGCAATGTGCGCTTCGGCACAACATTGTATGCGCTATGAACAGTGCAAGCAGAAAGGACGAGCTCGCAAAGGAACCCAAGATGGAAGCTTTGCAGTTCGGTTGAGTTGATTGCGCAGATTCAGTTCTATCCAACTCGAAATTGTACTGTTTTGTTTGGTTAACTATAGTGTAGCAGGGAAGGCACTATAGGGGTACAATTTAGGTGAAGGTTGGATGTTGTTTGTCTGTATCTGCATGCTACAAGGCCAGGGGAAACCAGCGGAACCAGCATTTGGCTGGTTGGGCAAAGACAAAACAGGTTCTGTTTTTAGAACCTGAACCTGGTTGTTGTTTTCCCAGGTTGGAAAAACAGAACCAGAGGTTGTTTACCAACCTACCACCTGCTATTTTGTCCAGCCAGGTTGGTTCTGTTGCTTGGAATTATTTGGGATCATCCCTGGTTGTTCCCAGGTTGATTCCCAAGGTCCTTGCTAGCTAGAACTATTTAATCCTTCTCTGTTTGTACCTGAATATAGTCAAATTGATTCAAGCGAATTCCTTCCTCGCTGGAATTTCGTTTCTGCGCTATTCGACGGCGGAATGCTACCCGAGTCAACGCTAGTATGCTAGCACTCCAACGCTAGGCAAACGCTGTCCGAGCCATAACTTAGTAATGGCAGAACTTTTCGCGAGGCAACTTGGCTCATTTTAAAGCTCTTGGAGCGAGCTTCGATATAGCGAATTCTCAGCTTAATCCGATCGACGGTCTGCACGGCACGCTGCGCGACGTTCAAGGTACTCTTGCTGTTTTGACTGTGTCCTTCTTGATCCCTCTCTCTACAAACTCGGACCCGAGGATAGGGGCTGGTCTTGTACCAGGCACCCAGGGACCCTTGGAGGTGACCCCGAGGAGAGGTTTTAAGTTTGATTAAGTCCTAATAGCTTGAGTTTATTAGGCCCTTACACCAACACCATCGGGGCCAGAAACAAGCGAAGGTAAGCAGGTAGGTAAGTCGGTGGGCCCTAAGAACAGTCCTAGCGAAGGACCTGCTCTGAAACCATGTCAGAAATAACTGAGCAGGAATGAATGAACTAGAACAGAGTTTGGTACAAGTAGGAAACCCTAACTTTGTGTACCCTCTAAGGTGTAACCCACTACAGCCTAGACAATATAAACATGCAATGTTTGACACACTGCAAAGGCGCCGACTTCGGTAGGGCGCCAACCGAGGGTGGTTGACTTGGGAAGTCGACCTGTGGAAGGCGTCGACTTGGTGACGCCGACTTGGGGCAGCCGACTTGGGTGGTCGGCTGACAGGAGTGTCGTCGAACTGGAGCTGGTCGACCAAGGGTGTGGTCGACCTGGGGATGTCGACTGGAGGAATTCGAAGGAGTTGGTCGATGGAGGTGGTTGCCCAGTCGACCAGGTTACCTGAGTAACGAGGTTTTGCGGAGGAGTGCGACGGTCGCCCAGGTGGTTTTGGCGAGACTGACCTCGATGGTGGTATTCCGAGGTCGACGTGGCGGAGCGGAAGCAGTTGACAGCACAAGGACAACTTGGCGCGTGTGCTATGCAGGTGACGAGGCACAGCACGCCAATCATCTGCGAGCACCTGCGAAGCAGGTGCACTGCTTTGCTGAAGGAGCAAGGCTGGCACGCCGTCGACTTGCGCTGTCCGCACGCCGTCGACCTGCAGCATTGGCAAGCCGCGACTCTGCATTGCTGGAGCGCGGTCGACCAAGTCGTGCTGGCGCGGTCGGCCCGTGCTGCGGTGGCAGTTGTTCAGCTTGCATCCTATCTTTGATAGTCTTGCCTTGCCAACTTCATTGTATCATTCTTGTATACTTTTCCTATTAAAACTCTTGCCAGTTCTTGTACACTCTTGTAGTGTGGGCACTTGGAAACAACTAAGGAGCGAAGGCAGAGATCACTCGAGCCCCGTGCCTAGCCCGTTGTCTAGCTCTCGTTGTAATAGTTATCTCCATATTACCTGGGTGACGAGGTTTTGCAGAGGAGTGCGACGGTCGCCCAGGTTGTATTGGCGAGACCGACCTCGGTGGCGGTATTCCGAGGTCGATGTGGATGATCAGATGCAATCGTCAGCACGAGGACGACCTGGTGTATGTGCTGTGCAGGTGACAAGGCACGGCACACCAGTGATATGCGAGCACCTGCGAAGCGGGTGCGCTGCTGTCCTGCAAGTGCGACGTTGGCACGCCGTCGACTTGCGAT
The DNA here is from genome assembly GCA_947470075.1 of Closterium sp. Yama58-4. Taxonomy (NCBI): domain Eukaryota; kingdom Viridiplantae; phylum Streptophyta; class Zygnematophyceae; order Desmidiales; family Closteriaceae; genus Closterium; species Closterium sp. Yama58-4. Next base: position 15,237 of record CANIUD010000152.1, read on the forward strand.
GTTGGCGTGCCGTCGACCTGCAGTGATGATGAGCTGCGACTTTGCACTGCTGGAGCACGGTCGACTGAGTCGTGCTGGAACGCGGTCGACCGTGCTGCGCTGGCAGATACTAAGGATCGCATAGATTTCTCAAGTCCCATGCCTAACCCGTAGTCTAGCTACCGTTGAATTAGTTGTCTCTGCAAATAACGCACTTACACTTAGTCCACATGGGTAAGTAACGCACTAATTTGTTATACCAACCACGTGGGTAATCAACGTACTTTTAGTTCCATCCACATTGGTAAGTAACAAACTAACTTTCGATACCATCCACCCGTGTAAGTAACCCACTTACTTTTAACACCATCCACATAGGTAAGTAACTCACTTACTTTTAGTACCATCCACATACATAAAGAACACACTTATCGTTAGTACCATTCACATGGGTAGATAGCGCACTTAATTGTAGTACCATCCACTTGGGTAAGTAACGCATTTATTCTTCGTACTATCTACATGAGTAAGTGACACAAATACTTCTAGTACCATCCAAATGGGTAAGTAACGCACTTACTCTTAATATCTTTTGCATTAATTAGTAACGCACTTTCATCCACGTAGGTAATGCACTTACTTTTAGAACCATCCACATAGGTAAGTAACGTACCTAATTTTAGTAGCATCGACATGAATAACAATCGCACGTAGTATTATCTACATGTTTCAGTAACGCACTTAGACGTAGTACCATCCACATGGGTAAGTAACGCACTTAATCTTAGTACCAACCTTTCACATAGGTAAGTAACGCATTTGTTCTTAGTACCATCCACATAGATAAGTAGCGCACTTACTGTTACTACCATTCACAAATGAAAAAATACACTTACTGTTACAACCATACATATAGGTAACCAGCGCACCTGTTTTAAGTACCATCCACATGGGTAAGTAACGTACTTACTCTTAGTATCATCCACAAGGATATGTTGAGCACTCATTCTTAGTACAATCTACATTGGTAAGAGACGCACTTACACTTAGAACCATCCACATGGGCAAGTAACGCATTTACTTTTAGTACTATCCACATATGTAAGTAACGCACTTACCTTTAATATCATTCACATTTGTAAGTAAGGCACTTATTCTTAGTTCCATCCACATGGGTCGATAGCGCACTTAGTTTTATTACCATCCACTTGGGTAAGTTACGCACTTCTAGTACAATCGACAAGGATAAGTAACACATACTTCTAGTACCATCTACATGAGTAAGTAACACCGTTACTCTTAGTACATCTACATTGGTAAGTAACGCAATTTTTCTTAAAACCATTTAGAGGTAAATTATGCAACTACTTCTAATACCATCCATATAGATAAGAAACACAAACTTTCTTAGTTTCTTAGTAACGAGCTTAGTCCTAGTACCATCCATGTGGGTAAGAGAAGCATTTTTTCTTAGTACCATCCACATGGATAAGTAACGCATTAACTCCTAGTACCATCCATGCATGTACGCACTCGTATATTACCAGTGTTGATGGTACTACTTGTAAGTGCGTTACTTACCTATGAGGATGGTACTAGGAAAAACTGTGTAAATTGCCCGTATGGATGGTACTAGGAGTAGGTGCAGTATTTTTCCATGTCGATAGTTGTGAGTGTAAGTGCATTACTTACCCACCCATCATCTCTCCATTGATCTGCACCTCCGCCCCAGCACGTACAAACTGCCTCTTGCATGTCCTGCCTCTCCTGCCACTGCCCTTTCTCCTCCTCCGCCTCCATCAGAACGCAATTGAGAAGCCTCCATGTCCAGAATGGCCACGACACTCACCCGGTAGTGCGGGCGGTTCAACGCATGGTAGGGCAGGTAGAGATGGGAGAATGCAAGTTGAATAGGCATGGGGAGGTTGAGGTGGGGTAGGGTGGGACGGATGGATAGGGTGGAATGATCTGGGAATGCTGCACGCTGTAGCATCTGATTGGATGGACGCGAGGGCCACGTTAAGGCCACCTTGGAAAGGGAGGGGAGGATGGAAGGGGAGGATGGGATTGGTGGATTGGGGTGATCTGAATGTTGAATATTTCGTACATGCCGCAACATTCTTAAAAAATCTCTTTCACATCATCGACCCCCACCTTTGTCTCCCTCACCACTCTAACCCCATCTTCCCCCCCCCCTAAAACCCTCCCCCTTCAGCAGTTCCAGGCACCGCGTCCATATTAGGAACTAGCATCACACACTTGGCCCTCCATCCCAACACTACACACCCATGTTCTATTCGTATTATCACACCCTTTACCATCACCTCCCTTCCTCTCTCAACTGCCCCAGGTACCTCCTCCACGTTGGCTGCCACTAGCACAACAAACTGTCGACGTGAAATGGCCCCGCCCTCGCTTGGGCGAAGCAGAAATCGCAGTCGGGGGCGCGCAGAAGGCGACCTCGACCTGTCCGTAGAGTTCTTCCTCGACCAGTCCGCAGAAGTCGACGGCAGAGGACGGGCTCGTATAGGGCGTCGGTCGAGGGGTTCGCAGAGGACGCGGTCAACAAGCTCGCAGAGGACGAGTCCGTTGAGGAGCTTGGTTCGACGTGACCTGTTCGGTAAAGGAGCTCCTCTACGAGGCCGGTATAGGATCTCCTCGACAAGGCTGGCAGAGGGCTCGTCTACGCGAAAGCTCCGTCGAGGTACGCTACGGATGTCGCGCGACTGCGAAATTCGTCATGTGGGCGAATGTCGCCCAAAAGGTTTTCGCGAAGTCAACCTGCGGAACGGCATCACGTGCTCGACGGTGCATCGCTGGCGAAACCGTCGGCACGTGTTCTACCTGGCACCTGCGCAATGTGCCTAGCGGCGCGTCCGTCTACCTGCACCTACTTGGTAGGTGCGCACCTACGCAGAAGTTCACCTGCCTCTGCGGCGCTGGCAGACCGCTGCTATACCGCGCTGGCAGACCGCAGCTATACCGCGCTGGCAGACCGCAGCTATACCGCGCTGGCAGACTACTCTGCTGCAGCGTTGGCAAGCCGCTCTTCTGCTGCGCTGGCATAGTTCGTCTTGCATGCCTCATTGTAATCTATTGTTCTCTCAATTTCTTAGTGAAATTCTCGCTATATCTCTCTACGAACACAGCAAGTAGTAAGAACGCTTAGTGCAACGCTACGATCACCCACACAACCCCGTGCCTTCCTCCGTAGTATACTCCCGTTGTGTAGTGACTCTCCGCACAAACTTGGCCCTTCCCCCACGCACCCTCCTCCTTAAATCCCACTAGCTCTCGCCGCTTCATTGCTCCCTGCTCCCGTGCATGTCAGGGAGGAGTTAAGCGGGAGGGGCGTTGGGGAAGGAAAAATGGAAATCATTTTCAAACGTACACTGGCCGCCCCACCTCCTTCAACCTGCCAGCACATGGTGCCGCATCGCACCCTGCTCTCATGATACAGGGGGAGGGGGATGGGGAGAGGGAGAGCAATAGGGATGGGGAGGGGGAGGGGATGGGATGCAAGGAGGTGAGAATTACCATTAGCCCTACACAGCCTGCCCCACCTCTTAAGTGCAGGCCATTCAGCACATACTGCCTCATTGCACCCTGTGCCACGTGGTGGATAAGTGAGAGTGCGTTGAGGGAGGGGAGAGGGGAATCTTTATGAGCCCTGCACAGCCTGCCCCACCCCTTCAGTTCAGGCCATCCAGCACATACTGTCATTGCATCCTGTGCCATATGGTGGTTAAGTGAGAGTGCGTTGACAGAGGGGAGAAGGGAAATCCCTATGAGCCCTACACATCCTGTCCCACCTTATTCAACCCCATTGGATGGTGGGGGGGGGGGGATCAGGAGGGGAATGGGGATGGGAAGAGGGATGGGGATTGGGAGCGAGATGGGTTGGGAGAGGGAGGGGGGTGGGGAGGGGGAGTGGTAGGGAGAGGTTGAAGGGAAAGGGGGATGGAGAGGGAAGAGAGGGAGAATCATCTTCGGCACTACACAGCCTACCTCACGTGCTTCAGCCCCGCCAGCACACTACTCCTCCTAGCTCCCTCCCTATCGTGAGGGAGGAGAGAAGGGAGGAGAGGGGAGAGAGTGGAAATCTCCTTCAGCTCTGCATCACATGCTGCCCCGCTGTCACATCGCTCCCTGGTCTCGTTCCGTGCCATGTGCTGGGGAAGGAGAGGGGAAATGCGGGTAGGGGAAGTCTTTTTCGGCCCTTCAGAGCCTGTCGTCCTGTTGTCGCATCGATCTCTGCTTCCGTGCCATGCCATCTGTTGGGGAGGAAAAGGGACGTGAGAGGGGAAGGGGCATGTGGAGTGGAGGAAAGAGGTAGGCATTCCGCGGAGAGTCATCCTACAGCGGGACTGGACTACGGAGGAGGGTACGGGGTTGTGCGGTGATTGTAGTGCTCTAGTAGCGTTCTCAGAGCTTGCTGTGTTCATAGAGAAATTTGGCAGGAGATCTACGAATAAACTGACAAAGATCATTACGAACAGTGTGCAAAAAAAGAATAGCAAAAATAGCATTGCAACACAATGCAAGCATTCTACTGTCAACGGGAGTTGTTGTGTGGCCCCGTCCTCGCTTGGGCAGAGCCGACTTCGTGGTCGGGTGTGAGGGGTGCAGCCGACCTGTAGCAGTGGGCGAGCTGGTCGATGGGATTGGTCGACCTGCATGGGGGCCACTGCAAGGGCGCCGACTTCGGGAGGGCGCCAACTTCGGGTGGTCGACCTGGGAAGTCGACCCAGAGTGGACGTCAACTTGGGCGACGCAGACTTCGGGCGGCCGTCTTCGGTGGCGGCTGACAGGGTTGTTGGTCGGAGGTGTTGGTCGACCAGGAGCGCAGTCGACTTGGTGGTCGACCGGGCCTGGTGGTCGACGAAGGAGGGGCCGACGTCGACCTCGACAAGGAAGTCTAGAGACGCCGGGCTGGAGGGCGTCGAGAAGCAGGACGCCGAGCAGCCAGGCGTCGGATATTAGGGCGCCGAAGGGAAGGGCGCCGACCATTGGGAACGCCGGGCTTGCGCAGCCGGCGGCCGACCAAGTTCATGAAGTACCTCGACGCCGGCCACCAGGCGTGGCACTTCATCGAGACGACGTACCAGGTCACCGACGACCTGTTCATCGCCCAGCTGGAGGGGCAGCTGACGCACCTGCGTATGGGCGACCAGGAGACGGCGACCGACTACTGCAACCGGGCCCGGCGAATTCTTGCCACCATCAGGATGGCCGGCGCGGAGTACTCGACGGCGTCGTACGTCACCCATGTCATGCAGGGACTCCCGAGCAGCTACAACTTGCTGAAGCGGCTGTCGATGGCACCGAGCACGCGGGCGACGCTCAACGAGGACACGTTGACCTCGTACATCCTGCAGGACGAGGCGATGCAGGAGGCAGAGTGTTCCCAGGAGCTCTTGGCACAGGCGAACCTCGTCGCCCCGGCGAAGCAAGGCGGTCGACCGGGGCAGCGCGGACAGTCCGGCGGCAGTGGTAGCAGTGGCTCGAAGTCGGCCAAGGAGGTCGACAAGAAGAAGTCGACCAAGGACAACGGTCGAGGAGGAGGAGGCCGACGTCGGGAGTGCTGGATCTGCCACAGCCCCGACCACCTCTCCTTCGAGTGCCCCGACCGCAGTGACTCCGACGACGACGACGCCAAGGGAGGCCGCGAGAGGTATAGCAGTCGTCGTCCTCGTCGAGGAGGAAACCAGTCGCGCAAGGAGAAGTCGACCAAGTCGACCTCGGCGAAGGACGCCGACTCCTCTGCTGGCGGCAAGGGGCAGGACGACAAGTCGGCGTCGTGGAGCCGACCGTCTCTCTGGCCCTGGAGGACGGCAAGGACTTCCAGACGGTGGCGGCAGCTGTGCAAGCTAACCCGGCAGTGGTCCTGCTCGACAGCGGCTGCTCGCACCACCTGATGGGGACGAAGGACGCCTTCGTCGACTTGGGGCTGAGCAGCGACATGAAGCACGTGCGTGGCTTCAATGGGGCGCTGCAAGACGTTAAGGGCCGGGGCACGGTTGCGCTGCAAGGGGAGGCCGGGAAGAAGGTACTCATCCCCGACGTGCTGTACGTCCCGGGTGTGCGGGCCAACCTGCTATCGTCCGGCCAGCTGAAGGAGCACGGCGTGAAGCTGAAGGAGGACGGCGACGGCATGCTGCTCGTCTTGGCAGCGGGAGAGGTGCTCGGTTGGGCAACGTACTCCGGGCGTGTTCTCTGCACTGACCTGCGTCCCTGCTCAACGAGGTCGACGTCGGCTACGCCGGAGGTTGTGGCCTTGCGGGCGATCGTCTCGAAGACGAAGTCGACGCCGGACAGGATGCATACAAGGCTTGCACATGTCGGCATGGACACCATCTGGCATGGTCGCCAACAGGCTGCAACTCAAGTCGGCGTCCGGCGCCGACTCTCCGTGTGTCTCGTACGTCGGCAGGAAGCTGGCGCGGCACACCTTCCCCGACCAGGGCTCCGACGCCGACGATGTGCTGGCCGTCGTGCACATCGACCTGTGCGGGCCGTTCCGGGTGGCTGCCAAGGACGGCAGCCTGTACTTCTTGCTGCTAAAGGACCGTAAGTCCCGCTACGTGTGGGTGCAGCTGGTCGCCAAGAAGTCGGACGTGCTGCTGGAGTTCCAGAAGTGGCTGGTGCTGGTGGAGCGGCAGACGAAGAAGTCGGTGTTACAGCTGCGCTCTGACCGCGGAGGGGAGTTCCTCGGCCGAGAGTTTACTGCCTTCGTGGACGGCAAGGGGATCGTCCACGACCTGACCTGCCCCTACACCCCGCAGCAGAACGGCATGGCGGAGTGGGAGATGCGGACGGTGGTGGAGTCGGTGCGGACGATGCTGCTGCACATGGGCGTGCAGCACCACTGGTGGCACCTCGCTCTGCGGCAGGCCGTCTGGGTCCGCAACTGCCTGGAGCGGTCAGCCATGCCGGGGACGACGTGTTGGGTGCAAATGCACATTGCACGACATCCTGCCGTCTGTTTGTACGAGTATGCGTGTGCGAATGCATTTGCGTGTGAATGGTGTGTTCGTGTGTTTGTTTGCTTTCGCATTTTTTCGCTTGATGCATTTGCAGGTACTCGCGCAATGTGCGCTTCGGCACAACATTGTATGCGCTATGAACAGTGCAAGCAGAAAGGACGAGCTCGCAAAGGAACCCAAGATGGAAGCTTTGCAGTTCGGTTGAGTTGATTGCGCAGATTCAGTTCTATCCAACTCGGAATTGTACTGTTTTGTTTGGTTAACTATAGTGTAGCAGGGAAGGCACTATAGGGGTACAATTTAGGTGAAGGTTGGATGTTGTTTGTCTGTATCTGCATGCTACAAGGCCAGGGGAAACCAGCGGAACCAGCATTTGGCTGGTTGGGCAAAGACAAAACAGGTTCTGTTTTTAGAACCTGAACCTGGTTGTTGTTTTCCCAGGTTGGAAAAACAGAACCAGAGGTTGTTTACCAACCTACCACCTGCTATTTTGTCCAGCCAGGTTGGTTCTGTTGCTTGGAATTATTTGGGATCATCCCTGGTTGTTCCCAGGTTGATTCCCAAGGTCCTTGCTAGCTAGAACTATTTAATCCTTCTCTGTTTGTACCTGAATATAGTCAAATTGATTCAAGCGAATTCCTTCCTCGCTGGAATTTCGTTTCTGCGCTATTCGACGGCGGAATGCTACCCGAGTCAACGCTAGTATGCTAGCACTCCAACGCTAGGCAAACGCTGTCCGAGCCATAACTTAGTAATGGCAGAACTTTTCGCGAGGCAACTTGGCTCATTTTAAAGCTCTTGGAGCGAGCTTCGATATAGCGAATTCTCAGCTTAATCCGATCGACGGTCTGCACGGCACGCTGCGCGACGTTCAAGGTACTCTTGCTGTTTTGACTGTGTCCTTCTTGATCCCTCTCTCTACAAACTCGGACCCGAGGATAGGGGCTGGTCTTGTACCAGGCACCCAGGGACCCTTGGAGGTGACCCCGAGGAGAGGTTTTAAGTTTGATTAAGTCCTAATAGCTTGAGTTTATTAGGCCCTTACACCAACAAGCTGGTATCAGAGCTGCGTTATAGTGATCCTCGTTATAGGTAGCTATGGCGGGCAACACCTCGGCGGGAGCTGGTGAATCTTCAGCCCAAGATCGTAGCGGCAGCCAAGATTCTGGTCTTTCAGCGCCAAGGGGAGCGCGAACAAACCAGGGCTCGCTTGTCAAGGAGGTGCTGAAGAATTTCACCGTCGAGAAGTTCAATGGTGAGGGCTATGATGATTGGGCCTGGAAAATGCAATTATATTTCCGTCAGATCGGTTTGCTGAAACTAATGATTGGGGAGGAGCCTAGACCGAGTGACCCCACGCTGCAGGAAGATTGGGACGAGCGCTCCTCGGCTGGCTACTATTTGATGTCGCAGAGTTTGGAGCTGAACCAGCGTCACCACGTCATGCACCTGCTGCCGGAGGTTGAATGCGGTCCGAAGGCGTGGACCGTGTTGAAGGAGCTGCACGCCCCGACCTCCGTTGTCGCAACGTTGATGCTGGAGAGGGAGCTGTCCGCGTTGCGCCTGAGCGAGGGAGAGCCGGTGCAACCAGTCCTGGACAAGATGCGCGACCTCTACGCGAAGTTGGCGACCGCGGGAATCACCTACCCGGAGCAGACCAAGTGCTTGAAGATGCTCTCGCTGCTGCCAGAATCGTGGCTTCAATTTACGAGCGGATTGAGCCTGCCGCAGAACCAGAGCTTGTGGACGCTCGAGTGGGTGCGGACGAAGATTCTGGAGGAGGACTTCCGTCGCCGCCAACTGAGGGGTGGAGACGACGGCAGCAGCGGCTACGGGATGCAAGGGAGCCGACGTGGCAGAGGACGTGGCTTTGGTGGTGCTGGACGCGGTGCAAAGAAAGACGACGACTCCAACGACCAACAAGGAGGTACCGGTTGGGGTCGCGGTGCGAAATCTGGACGTGGGGGCAAGTCGGGTGCTGGTGGCAAAATGAAAGGGAGTTGCTGGTATTGTGAGAAGGAAGGGCACCCCTGGTTTTTGTGCTATAAGAAACCCGATGGATGGACCCCCCAGAATCGTCACCAGGATGGCGGCGCGCGGAGGAACCAGAAAAACGGCGCCAACATGGTCGCTGATTCGTCCGACAACAACCCGAAGGGCAACGGCGGTGCGGAGAAGAAGAAGGAGCGCACCGCGGGCCAATTCTTCCATGTGGGAGACAAGGGGGAGCAAGGAGACGCCTCTGCCAAAGTTGGAGCAGAGCTGCACCCCCTAGACTATTGGGTGTTGGACACAGGCGCTGCTTGGACGATGACGCCGCGCAAGGACCTGCTGGACGAAGTACGAGCTGCACCGATCAATGAAGTGTGCTCCGCCTCTGGACACATGTTGAAGGTGGCTGGTGCGGGACGAGCTGCGTTTAAGGGAGCGGATGGCAAGCCGGTGGTGCTGCACGACGTTCTCTTCGTCCCCGACCTGAAGGCCAACCTTATCTCCCTCCGTAAGCTTGGCAAGGCTGGGGTGAACACCAATACGGATGGGGCACGCACTTATAAGGGGAAGCTGGGCAATCGGGTGCTTTGGGATCTGCACGAGAGCAAGGACGTGTACAGATCTATGTGGCAGCTGCCGGCCCTGGCGTGGCATGGTGGGGGGCAGGCTGGAGAGGGGTCTGCATCCCAGGGGGAGTGCAATGCCGTTGGAGGGGTTGGTGTGAAAGTGTCGGCCAGATCTGGGGAGACAGATTGGGCAACGGCACACCGGCGCTTAGGGCATGTGGCAATGCCTTTGCTGAAGCAGCTGGAGAAGGATGGAGCCGTTAAGGGTCTGAAGCTGAACGGACAGCCACCCGATGACAACTGTGAAATCTGTTTGCTTTCAAAGTTCACCCGTTTCCCTTTCCATAGTGTGGCTGGCAGGAGCAAGAAGCCTTTGGAGCTGGTCCACATGGACTTGGTGGGGCCGCTGCCGGTGCAAGGGCACAAGGGGGAGCGGTATTTTCTTACAATTGTGGATGACTGGAGCAGGCTGATGTGGGCGTATCCGCTGAAGCAGAAGGACCACGCCGCCTCCACGATACGGGACGATTGGCTGCCATTCGTGGAGAAGCAGGCGGAGTGTGTAGTGAAGCGGATTAGGACAGACCGGGGTGGTGAGTTCCTTGGAGCTGAAATGACGGCCTGGCTCAAGAAGCAGGGCATCCAGAGAGAGCTGACCACGGCTTATACCCCACAGTCCAATGGTGTAGCAGAACGGGCAAACCGGACCATTCTGGAGACAGCTAGGGCGCTGCTCATAGAATCTGGGCTGAGCAATTCTATGTGGCCTCATGCTGTCCGGCACGCCACTGTCGCTAGGAACAGGGTGCTCACCAAGGTTGGGGATGACTCGTGGGTGCCGTTGGAGAGGTGGCTTGGGAGGAAGCCGCCGGTGGATATGCTGAGGGTGTTTGGCTGCATGGCAGTCGCCCACGTCCCCAAGACCTACCGCAGTAAGTTGGGGGCGAGTGCAATCTGGTGTGTGCATTTGGGGCTGGCTGCTGAGAGCAAGGGATGGCTGCTGTGGGAACCATCCAAGGGTGTGTTGTTTGACAGCAGGGATGTGAAATTCATTGAGGGCATGATGTATGGGAGCTGGGAGAAACAGCCGGAGGCAAGGGTGTCCCAGCAGATGGAGCAGATCACCATGCAGCTGGACCTGACTCCTAGTGTGTGGGAGGAGGGAGAGGAGGCAGCTGCTGGAAATGGTGATGGAGAGAAGGTACAGAAGGCATCTGCTGGTGGAGAAAATGGTGTGGAAACTGGCGGCAGCACTAGTGGAGCTGCTGGACCCGAGGGAGGAGAGAAGCAGCAGGGAAAAACTAAGAAGCTGAAGGGTGTCGTTATGAAGGGATGGGAGACACCCGTCTCCAGGCCAGGACGTACCCGTATGGCTACTAAGAAGCTGACTGCAGGAACTGATGCAGCAGAGCAGCAGCTAGGGACCGAAGAGGCATTGCTGATTCTACCTCATGGCTATGACCCGGATGAGGAGGATGAGCCTGCGTACTGTTTTCTTGCCCCTGCACCAGAGGAACCAGCTAGCATGGAGGAGGCATTAGCTGGACCAGATAGGGACAAGTGGCTGGCTTCTAGGGATGCTGAGTACCAGAGTCTGCTGGAGAATAGGACATGGGATCTGGTGGTGCTGCCTGATGGGAAGAAAGCGATACAATGCAAGTGGGTGCTGAGGATCAAGACCGATGACAAGGGGCAGGTCACCATCTACAAGAGTAGGCTGGTGGCGAAGGGGTTTATGCAGAAGGAGAAGCAGGACTTCAACGAGATCTTTGCTCCCACTGCCAAACCCCCTACCCTCCGTGTCTTGTTGGCAGATGCAGCTGTTAGTGGGAAATTCATCATTCAGATGGATATTTCAACGGCATTCCTGAATGGGATTTTAGAGGAGGATGTGTACATGACGCAGCCGCCTGGGTATGAGGATGGTACGGGCAGGGTGTGCAAGCTCAACAAGTCCATCTACGGCTTGAAGCAGGCGCCACGCTGCTGGTACCAGAAGTTGGCAGCTGTTTTAGAGGAGATGGGATTCAGGACCAGCAGCTGTGATGAGAGCCTCTTTCTCAAGGGCGAGGGGGAGAAGCTGGTGCTGTTTCTGGTCTATGTGGACGACATTCTTCTCTTCAGCAGCAGCATGAAGGAGATCCAGAAAGTGCAGCAGCAACTGATGGAAAACTTCAAGTGCAAGAACCTTGGGGAGGTAAAGTACTACCTCGGGATGCACGTGGAGAGGGATCCAGATCACAGGTGGTTGAAGCTGCACCAGGAGAAGTTCATCAAGGAGCTGGGGGAGAAGTATGGGATTGAGAATGAGCGCAAGGTTGCAACTCCCCTGCCAGCAGAATTCAAGCTTGTGAAGGCTGCAGAGGATGAAGGGGTTGAAGCTGAAGAGCAGCAGCAATTTCAGTCCTTGGTGGGCAGCCTCTTGTACGCAGCAGTTCACACGAGGCCCGACATCTCTTTCTCGGTTGGGCAGCTGGCTAGGGTGGTGCAGAATCCATCAGAGGAGCAGGTGGATGCAGCTGAGCGTGTGGTGAAGTACCTGAACTCTCACCCAAGCATTGGAGTTCAATACTCCGCATCTGCACAGGTGAAGCAGAAAGGGGTGGAGGTGCTGAAAGAGAAGGGGGAGAGGCTTGGAGAAGGCAAGCTATTTCTCACTTGCTTTACCGATGCTACGTGGGCTTCTGAGAAGGAGGATTCCTCATCTGTGGGAGGATACATCTGCGTAGTTGGGGGAGGACCTGTTAGTTGGAGGTCCAAGAAGCAGACGGAGACGGCACTCTCTTCCGTAGAATCAGAGTACATGGCGATGTTCCATGGGGTGAAGGAGGTGATTTGGCTGAGGAGGCTGTTAGAGGAGATTGGCCAGGAGCAGAAAGTTGCTACGCCGCTGTTTTGTGATAGCAAGGGGGCTCTTGGGATGGCCAGAAACGCTGTGCTTCATGGGCTGAACAAGCACATGCGTATCAAGTGGCACTGGCTGCGTAAGGAGGTGAAGAGGGGGACGGTGCATCCGATCTACATCAAGACTCACCAGCAGCCAGCAGACTTTCTCACCAAGAGGCTTGCGGATGAGCCTCATTGGCGTTGTGTGCGCATGAGTGGAATGAGCATGAACTAGCATGGAATGACGGGGATGCAGCCGGCAGGCTGAGGGGGAGTGTGTTGGGTGCAAATGCACATTGCACGACATCCTGCCGTCTGTTTGTACGAGTATGCGTGTGCGAATGCATTTGCGTGTGAATGGTGTGTTCGTGTGTTTGTTTGCTTTCGCATTTTTTCGCTTGATGCATTTGCAGGTACTCGCGCAATGTGCGCTTCGGCACAACATTGTATGCGCTATGAACAGTGCAAGCAGAAAGGACGAGCTCGCAAAGGAACCCAAGATGGAAGCTTTGCAGTTCGGTTGAGTTGATTGCGCAGATTCAGTTCTATCCAACTCGGAATTGTACTGTTTTGTTTGGTTAACTATAGTGTAGCAGGGAAGGCACTATAGGGGTACAATTTAGGTGAAGGTTGGATGTTGTTTGTCTGTATCTGCATGCTACAAGGCCAGGGGAAACCAGCGGAACCAGCATTTGGCTGGTTGGGCAAAGACAAAACAGGTTCTGTTTTTAGAACCTGAACCTGGTTGTTGTTTTCCCAGGTTGGAAAAACAGAACCAGAGGTTGTTTACCAACCTACCACCTGCTATTTTGTCCAGCCAGGTTGGTTCTGTTGCTTGGAATTATTTGGGATCATCCCTGGTTGTTCCCAGGTTGATTCCCAAGGTCCTTGCTAGCTAGAACTATTTAATCCTTCTCTGTTTGTACCTGAATATAGTCAAATTGATTCAAGCGAATTCCTTCCTCGCTGGAATTTCGTTTCTGCGCTATTCGACGGCGGAATGCTACCCGAGTCAACGCTAGTATGCTAGCACTCCAACGCTAGGCAAACGCTGTCCGAGCCATAACTTAGTAATGGCAGAACTTTTCGCGAGGCAACTTGGCTCATTTTAAAGCTCTTGGAGCGAGCTTCGATATAGCGAATTCTCAGCTTAATCCGATCGACGGTCTGCACGGCACGCTGCGCGACGTTCAAGGTACTCTTGCTGTTTTGACTAAGTCCTTCTTGATCCCTCTCTCTACAAACTCGGACCCGAGGATAGGGGCTGGTCTTGTACCAGGCACCCAGGGACCCTTGGAGGTGACCCCGAGGAGAGGTTTTAAGTTTGATTAAGTCCTAATAGCTTGAGTTTATTAGGCCCTTACACCAACACGACGCCGTACCAGATGTTGACCGGGACGAAGCACGACTTGTCGCTGGCGCGCGTGTGGGGCTGCATGGCGCAGTTCTTCGTTCCCGTGGTGGGAAGCTGAAGCCGAAGGCCAAGTGGGGCCTTCACCTCGGCGTGTCGGAGGCGAGCAAGGGCTGGGAGCTCCTCGACATTGCAGATAACCGGGTGGTCACCACGTCGAACGTGGTTTTCTACGAGGACATGTCGCTGGAGGAGTGGAAGTCGGCGCACGGGCCGGTGTCAGGACGGACGCCGACCACCCCACCGACTGCTCGACGGCGGCGCTGCCTTTGCTCGCCGGGGTCGGTGAGCCTGCTGCTGAGGACGATGAGGTCGTCCTTTCTCCTCCCCTCGTCGCCGACCTGCGTGGGCTGACTCCGGTGTCGGCCTCCGGCGATGAGGGGAGCTGTGGGACGTCGCCTGTGGCGCCGACCAAGAGCATCGCCGGTGGCCGACGTGACGCCCAGCAAGTCGGCCTGGAAGAGAAGTCAACAGAAGGGCAGCCGGGGAAGCAACAGGCTGAGCCGACAGGGGAGCAGGCAGCAACAAGGCCGACCAAGGAGCAGTCGGCGACCTGGCAGTCGGCAGGGGAGCTGACCGCAGGGGAGAAATCGGTCGGGACGCCGACCGAGGTGCAGCAGGACGAGAAGGCGGAGGATGGCAAAGCCAGTGAAGATGAAGAGGAGCAGTTGGCCGACGAGAAGTCCGCCGACCATGACGCGGTGGCGGTTCTACCTGCACCTTGGAAGTCTGGTCGGCTTCGGAGGCCGCCCGACTTTTTCGTCCCCGCTGCCTTCATCACGGTGTACGACATGGAGGACGACGACGACCTGCTGTACGACGACGCCGACGAGGATGAAGAGTTTCCGGAGCTCGACCCCGACATGCTGGCCGACCCCGAGCACCGCTGGGACATCTCGACTATGACAGTGAAGGAGGTGTTGGCAAGCTGGAAGGGCCCGCCGGTGAAGTGTTGGGTGCAAATTCACTTTGCACGACATCCTGCCGTCTGTTTGTACGAGTATGCGTGTGCGAGTGCATTTGCGTATGCATGGTGTGTTTGTATGTTTGTTTGCTTTCGCAATTTTCGCTTGAAGCATTTGCAGGTACTCGCGCAATGTGCGCTTCGGCACAACATTGTACGTGCTATGAACAGTGCAAGCAGAAAGGACGAGCTCGCAAAGGAACCCAAGATGGAAGCTTTGCAGTTCGGATGAGTTGATTGCGCATATTTAGTTCTATCCAACTCGGAATTGTACTGTTATGTTTGGTTGACTATAGTGTAGCAAGGCAGGCACTATAGGGGTACAATTTAGGTGAAGGTTGGATGTTGTTTGTCTGTATCTGCATGCTACAAGGCCAGGGGAAACCAGCAGAACCAGCATTTGGCTGGTTGGGCAAAGACAAAACAGGTTCTGTTTTTAGAACCTGAACCTGGTTGTTGTTTTTCCAGGTTGGAAAAACAGAACCAGAGGTTGTTTTCCAACCTACCACCTGCTGTTTTGTCCAGCCAGGTTGGTTCTGTTGCTTGAAATTATTTGGGATCATCCCTGGTTGTTCCCAGGTTGATTCCCAAGGTCCTTGCTAGTTAGAACTATTTAATCCTTCTCTGTTTGTACCTAAATATAGTCAATTGATTCATGCAAATTCCTTCCTCGCTGGAATTTCGTTTCTACGCGGTTCGACGGCGGAATGCTACCCGAGTCAATGCTAGTATGCTAGCACTCCAATGCTAGGCAAACGCTGTCCGAGCCATAACTTCGTAATGGCAGAACTTTTCGCAAGGCAACTTGGCTTATTTTAGAGCTCTTGGAGAGAGCTTCGATATAGCAAATTCTCAGCTTAATCCGATCGACGGTCTGCACGGCACGCTGCGCGACGTTCAAGGTACTCTTGTTATTTTGGCTAAGTCTTTCTTGACTCCTCTCTCTACAAACTCGGACCCGAGGATAGGGGCTGGTCTTGTGCCAGGCACCCAGGGACCCTTGGAGGTGACCCCGAGGAGAGGTTTTAAGTTTGATTAATTCACAATAGCTTGAGTTTACTAGGCCCTTACACCAACATGAAGGCCGCCATGGAGGAGGAAATCCGCAGCCTTATTAGCAACGGCACTTGGGAGCTGGTCGAACGCCCGCCGGGAGTGAACATCATGAAGAATCGGTGGGTGCTGACGACGAAGTACCACATCGACGACACCGTCGAGCGCGAGAAGGTGAGGCTGGTCGTGAAGGGCTTCACCCAGGTGTATGGCACCAACTACGACGAGACGTACGCGCCGGTGAGCAGCTACGTCACGCTGAGGATCTTCCTCAGCATCGTCGCCGTCCTCGACCTGAACCTGATGCAGCTCGACATGAAGAAGCTCGACCGGGTGCCGTACATATACCAGCCGGACTAATACAACGACGGGATCGGCCGGGTGTGCAAGCTGCTGAAGAGCCTCTACGGGCTGAAGCAGTCACCGCTGCTGTGGTACTTGGCACTCAACGACGTGCTGGTCGGCGCTGGCTGGAAGAAGAGCCAGGTCGACGAGGCTCTGTACTTCAAAGTCGGCTAAAGGCGACGGAGTGGCCTGGTGGGTGCTGGTCTACGTGGACGACCTGCTCGCCGCCAGCAGCAGCACCGCAATGCTGAAGGAGCTAAAGGAGCTGCTGGAGGCCGCCTTCGAGCTGCACGAGATCTCGCCGGTGCAGAAGTACCTCGGGCTGGAGATCGTGCGTGACAGGTCGGCGAGGAAGCTGTGGCTGCACCAACAGGGCTACGTCGGCAAGCTGCGTAGGCGTTTCATCGACGAGGAGCAGGGCGGTCGGACCCCAAAGACGCCGGTCTCAGTCGCCGCCTACGCCGAGCTCACCTTTGACGACGAGGAGGTACAGGAGCAACAGGAGGAGGAGTACCGACAGAAGGTCGGCTCGCTGCAGTTCGCGGCGACGACGACGAGGCTGGACATCGCCTTCGCCAGCAGCATGCTGGGCAGCAGCCTCACGGTGAGGAGCGACCAGCACTGGCGCGAGGTCAACCGCTGCCTCGCCTACCTCGCCAACACGCGTGACACCGCCCTGGAGTTCGGCGGTGGACCTGAGTCGCTGGAGCTGGTCGGCTACGTGGATGCCGACGATGCCGGTGACAAGCAGAGCAGGACGAGCACGGGCGGCTATGTGTTCGTCTACGGAGGGGCCGCGGTCTCCTGGTCGAGCCAGCGCATCAAGTGCGCGACACTGTCGTCGACCGAGTCGGAGTACGTGGCGGCCGTCGAAGCTGGCAAGGAGGGACTCGCAGAGTTCCAGCGGCTGGATGCTGGGAAACCGACCGTCCTTCGGGTGGACAACAAGTCGGCCATCACAGTCGCCGAGGGCATGGGGTTGACGGGCAACCTCAAGCACATGGAGCGGCGACAGGCCTGGCTGCAACACATGGTGAAGCGGGGGAAGTTTGCGCTGCAGTACATCCCGACCGCTGAGCAGCCGGCCGACTTTCTGACGAAGGCGCTGCACTACCCGGCCTTCAACCGGTGCTCTCTCGCAGTCGGCCAGGTGCGCCTTTCTGAGGTGGGCGACGGCGACAACGACGTGCAGCAGTAGGTGCCATGCCCTCTTGCATGGTTGGTGCTGTGATGACCGGCGTGCTGTGTGTTGGGTGCACGCCGACGAGCGATTCTTCGAGTTGTACTGCCGTGTGGGCTGGGGGCCCAAGCGTGAACGCGGCAGGGGAGTGTCAACGGGAGTTGTTGTGTGGCCCCGTCCTCGCTTGGGCGGAGCCGACTTCGTGGTCGGGTGTGAGGGGTGCAGCCGGCCTGTAGCAGTGGGCGAGCTGGTCGATGGGATTGGTCGACCTGTACGGGGGCCACTGCAAGGGCGCCGACTTCGGGAGGGCGCCAACTTCGGGTGGTCGACCTGGGAAGTCGACCCACAGTGGGGCGTCGACTTGGGCGACGCCGACTTCGGGCAGCCGACATGGGTGGCGGCTGACAGGGTTGTTGGTCGGTGGTGTTGGTCGACCAGGAGCGCAGTCGACTTGGTGGTCGACCGGGTCTGGTGGTCGACGAAGGAGGGGCCGACGTCGACCTCGACAAGGGAGTCTAGGGACTCTGGGCTGGAAGGCGTCGAGAAGCAGGACGCCGAGCAGCCAGGCGTCAGATATCAGGGCGCCGACCATTGGGGATGCCGGGCTTGCGCAGCCGGCGACCGACCAAGTTGGTCGACCAGGCGGGGTTGCCCGGTCGACCGGGATACCCGGGCGACGTGTGCGAAGGTCGCCGGGGGAAGTTTCTGCGAGGACGACCTCGCGGGTGGTACCCCGAGGTCGACGTGGCTGGTGGACGCCGTCACGGGCGGAATATCTGCGCTGGGCACGTGACGGGGCGTTGGATGCCAATCAGCTGCGCACACCTGCGAAGCAGGTGCACCGTTGTCCTGTGGGTGCGACGCTGTGCAGCCGACTTGCTGCAGCGTTGGCACGCCGCGGACTTGCAACATTGCCGCGCCGCATCCCTGCAGCGCTGGAGCGGTGCGAGCATTGCTGCGCTGGAACGTGGTCGACCGTGCTGCGCTGGAGGTCGACCGCAGCCTGGCTAGCTCTGATGTAGTCTGTGTTGCCAACGTTGTTGCTATCTGTGAGGATCTGGTTCAGGAAAGATTGAACTATTGAATAATGCACCTGGGTACAAGGCGAGGCTATATATAGGCTCGACACAAAGGCAGTAACCCTGGTGTTACTAGAAGGTTCTGCGGGTCGCGAAGCGTCCCGAACGGGTCCTTCCCGAATTCGGTAGAAGGCAATTTGGTGGCAACCGAAAAGCCTAGAATTCAGTGCACTCAACCTAGTTCGGTGCCTATAACTATAATAAATATAGTAAAAGCAACGAACCTAGGAAATCTAGCAAAAGCAAGCAAAATAAAGCAAAGCTAAGCTAGATAATGCATAATAAAGCAGAATCAAGCTAGTAAATCCTAGGAAAGCTATCGTACTCTCACACGTCCCCCCCTCAAAACTGGGTGGCGTGAGATAATGTCATGATGTAAATCAATAATTCCTTGCATCATTGGAGTAGCCGCATCTTGAAATCCCAATTGCCAAGGTTCTGCAGCGTCACAATAAGCAATTCGATTCCATTCGTATTTCATATTGTACTTGTGTTTTTAGATTGAGTAAATGCTCCGCATCTTTCGCAAGCTTCGCGAATGTTTCGCTTGCATGCATTATGATGCGGTGCCAAATGCTCCGTTGTTGCGGGTAGGCGTGCCGCTTGCTTTGCAAGCTGTCTTTTCTTGTAGCTTCCCTACAAGCAACGGGGGCATGTTACTGCGCAAGCAAAGCTTGCTCACACCGTGTTTTTTTTCTTCGTGCTAAACGCACCGCTAAGCGGTCCTTCGGATCCCTAAAGGTTACAATCCAATACTTGACAAGATAATCCTTGAGAGCACGGCGTTCTTTGCCCATATCAGCTTCTACAACCCAACTGTCCTCCGACGGATCGTATCCCTTCCAGCGTATCAGGAACTCGAGCGTGTTGCCGCGTCTGCGTCGATGAGCGTCGTTCCACCTCATACTTTGGTTCATCCTGTACGAGAACAGGTGGTGGTGGCGGTAGCTATCGTCTGCTGGTTTGGGTCCTTGTAGGGCTTCAGCAGCTGAACATGGAAAGCGTTGTGAAGCTTCCATGTAGTAGGTAAGCGCAAGCGGAATGTAACTGGTGTCATCATTGCCTCAACGCGAAAGGGACCATAGAAGCGAGGCCGGAGCTTGGACGGAATGTGAGACAAGTCCAAGTTGCGTGTGTCGAGAAGCACCTGATCTCCGACTGCTACTGAGTGATCTCGTCGCTGTCGATCGGCATACTGCTTCTGGAAGTTCTGCATCGTGGTGAGACGTCGCTGAGTCTTCTCCCATAGCTTCTACATGGTGGTGACGAAGTCGTGTGCGGCTTGGACGTGTGCCGGTGTGGTTGGCTGCTGTGGTGTAAGTGGTTCCCGTCCATAGCACAGGAAGAATGGAGATTTCCCTGTGGCCGCATGTGAAGCGTTGTTGTAAGCGAACTCAAGCGTCGGTAACTGTAAATCCTATTGGCTGATGTCGTCTTTGCAAGCTGTGCGCAGTAACTGTTCAACCACCTGATTGAGTCGCTCTGTCTGTCCGTCAGTCTGGGGGTGGTACGCTGAAGACATCGCAAGCTTAGTCCCCAACAATCCCATGAGTTCCCTCCAGAACTTACTAGTGAATTTTGGGTCTCTGTCTGAGATGAGTGTAGCGGGGATGCCGGTGATGATGCGGTCGAAGAAGAGGCGAGCAGTTGCTTCAGCTGTAGCCGTGGCGTTGGTCGGGATGAAGTGTCCCATTTTAGAGAAGTTCTCGATCACCACGAGTATAACGTTATGCCCTCGTGAGGTCGAAGGAAGCCCAGTAATGAAGTCTAGGCTAACGACTTGCCATGGCTGCTCCGGTACGGGTAGAGGCTGAAGTAACCCTGCTTTTTTCTGCTTGCTACTCTTCATCCGCTGGCACGTGTCGCATGAGGTGATGAACTGCTGCACGTCTGCTGCCATCCGGGGCCAGTAGTAATACTTCGCTATTCCCGCTAATGTCTTGTTGCTCCCGAAATGTCCCGCATATGCCACATCGTGGAACTCCTCCAGTAAGATCTGTCGGAGCGGGGCATAGTTCGGTACCCAAATCTTTCCCGATCCCTTTCTTACAGCTAAGTCATTCTCCCACTGTAACAGCTTCTGTTTCTGTGCTGTAGTGATCTATGCGTCCACGAAGTACCCATGTTGGAATAGACCCTTGAGTAGAGGGTTCATCCCATCGAGCTGGATGCCTGCTACATGTCCGGGGCGGCTCAACGCGTCTGCTTTGTTGTGTAGCCCGGGTTTGTAGACGATGTCGTAATGGAAGTGGGTTTCGAGGAAGTCAATCCACCCACCGTACCTGTCGTCGTGAGAGTATCGGCTGTGACTTCAGGTATTCGAGGCTGCAGTGGTCAGTGTAAACTATCATTTTGGCTCCCTCTAAGTAACACCTCCACGCCTTGAAGGCTGTGACTATCGCTAAGGCTTCCTTGTCATGGATGGGGTAATTCAGTTCTGCTCCGTGTAGCTTCTTACTGAGATAGGCGATGGGCTGCAAACCGCGTCCGTGATCCTGCATCAATACTGCTCCGACTGCCTGGTCACTAGCATCTGCTTCCACCACGTAGTCCTTGTCTGGATCCGGTAGGATGAGTACTGGCGCTGTGGTCAGTGCTGTCTGTAGCTGTTCCATGGCTTGCTGATGAGGAGTATCCCATTTGAAGGGCGTATCCTTTTTCAGTAGGTCGGTCAGTGGCGCTGCTATCTTAGCGTACTGCGGCACGAACCTGTTGTAGTAGTTGGCAAAGCCTAGGAACTGCTGCAACTCCTTCACGTTCTCAGGAACTTTCCACTTCTTGACGGCTTCGATCTTCCGCGGGTCCACGTGTACACACTCCGCACTCACCATGCACCTTCTTCAGGGCAAAGTCGCTCTTCGACAGCTTCACGTAGAACTTATTCTCCCGCAGGATCTCGAAGACTTTCCGCAGATGCTCCACGTGCTCCTTCATGGTTTTGGAGTAGATCAGTATGTCGTCCAGGTACACTACCACGCACTCGTCCAGCAGGGGCCGTAGGATGTGGTTCATCTCCGCCTGGAACGTCGCCGGTGCGTTGCAGAGTCCGAACGATGCCAATCGTTCCATGCCACTATTTGGCTTGTTGCGTCGTGTTCCGTAGTAGCTACTGTTCAACGCGTCGAACTGTTCGATCAGTGCTGCCCGAAACTGCGCCCACGTCTCTTCGCCTTGGACAAATCTATTGCTAATCCACTCTAGAGCTGGGCCTCGTAACAGTGTTGCTGCGAGCCGTATGCGCAATGCGTCTTGGTTGAGGGTCGTGCAGCCAACGACTTAGAAGAAATTTTCTAGTACAGCTACAAATCGACGGACGTCGCTCCCTTTCGCTCTAGGATCAAACACGTCTGGTCGCCTCGGCTTTCCTGCTTCGAGATTAAATGTAGCTGCTGCCGTTGTCGCAGGTAGGGATGAGCAAGGGGCGAACACGAACGTTCGTGTTCGCCCCTACTCGAACACATTTGTTTGCCGAACCGAACACTGTTAAGCAAAAAAAACAAACCTGTTCGGTTCGCCTCGAACGTGTTTTTGCAAAACCCTAGTCGCAGGTACAATTATCGGTGTTGCCGTCGTCGATTCTGCTGCTGCTGCGGCTACCGATTGATTTGCAAGGAGTTTTTCGAGACGTGGGAGCGCCGCAAATATCTGCTTATGCTTAGCCGTAACTCTGCGATTTTTCGTACAAAATTATCTCTATTTCCCTCTATTTGGTGATTTACCAAAAGAAGCGCGACGAAAATAATTAAATTTTGGATGCTGGTCGACTTACTGCGAGTCAGATCGACTGTAGAATCGACGAATATGAATTCGGTAGTTCGCGCAAATCTCGCCTAGTCAAAATTCGCGTCCGATCTCGGCCGTTGAAGAAAAACTCGATCTGACGGTCGAAATTCCAACTTTTTTGGGCGAAATTCTCAGGGCCGTTGAGATGGAAATCGATCGAACGGTTTGAAATTGTTGGGTGCAAATTCACATTGCACGACATCCTGCCGTCTGTTTGTACGAGTATGCGTGTGCAAATGCATTTGCGTGTGAATGGTGTGTTCGTGTGTTTGTTTGCTTTCGCATTTTTCGCTTGATGCATTTGCAGGTACTCGCGCAATGCGCGCTTCGGCACAACATTGTACGCGCTATGAACAGTGCAAGCAGAAAGGACGAGCTCGCAAAGGAACCCAAGATGGAAGCTTTGCAGTTCGGTTGAGTTGATTGCGCAGATTCAGTTCTATCCAACTCGAAATTGTACTGTTTTGCTTGGTTAACTATAGTGTAGCAGGGAAGGCACTATAGGGGTACAATTTAGGTGAAGGTTGGATGTTGTTTGTTTGTATCTGCATGCTACAAGGCCAGGGGAAACCAGCGGAACCAGCATTTGGCTGGTTGGGCAAAGACAAAACAGGTTCTGTTTTTAGAACCTGAACCTGGTTGTTGTTTTCCCAGGTTGGAAAAACAGAACCAGAGGTTGTTTACCAACCTACCACCTGCTATTTTGTCCAGCCAGGTTGGTTCTATTGCTTGGAATTTTTTGGGATCATCCCTGGTTGTTCCCAGGTTGATTCCCAAGGTCTTTGCTAGCTAGAACTATTTAATCCTTCTCTGTTTGTACCTGAATATAGTCAATTGATTCAAGCGAATTCCTTCCTCGCTGGAATTTCGTTTTTGCGCTATTCGACGGCGGAATGCTACCCGAGTCAACGCTAGTATGCTAGCACTCCAACGCTAGGCAAACGCTGTCCGAGCCATAACTTAGTAATGGCAGAACTTTTCGCGAGGCAACTTGGCTCATTTTAAAGCTCTTGGAGCGAGCTTCGATATAGCGAATTCTCAGCTTAATCCGATCGACGGTCTGCACGGCACGCTGCGCGACGTTCAAGGTACTCTTCCTGTTTTGACTAAGTCCTCCTTGATCCCTCTCTCTACAAACTCGGACCCGAGGATAGGGGCTGGTCTTGTACCAGGCACCCAGGGACCCTTGGAGGTGACTCCGAGGAGAGGTTTTAAGTTTGATTAAGTCCTAATAGCTTGAGTTTATTAGGCCCTTACACCAACAGAAACCAATATTCCAACTTTCACCAATATTCTTGAGGGGTGTTCAAAACCGAATCAAGGGGGACTTAGAAAAATTCGCGCGGAACTGGTTTTACATACCCGTATCGGCGCGTTTGTCGTCCCACCCGCGGTTTTTAAAGGCCGGAACTAAGCGGAAGAAGAACTCGAGTGTAAACAGGCTCTGATTACCAAGTGTGAGGATCTGGTTCAGGAAAGATTGAACTATTGAATAATGCACCTGGGTACAAGGCGAGGCTATATATAGGCTCGACACAAAGGCAGTAACCCTGGTGTTACTAGAAGGTTCCGCGGGTCGCGAAGCGTCCCGAACGGGTCCTTCCCGAATTCGGTAGAAGGCAATTCGGTGGCAACCGAAGAGTCTAGAATTCGGTGCACTCAACCTAGTTCGGTGCCTATAACTATAATAAATATAGTAAAAGCAACGAACCTAGGAAATCTAGCAAAAGCAAGCAAAATAAAGCAAAGCTAAGCTAGATAATGCATAATAAAGCAGAATCAAGCTAGTAAATCATAGCAAAGCCTTCGTGCTCTCACACTATCATTCTGAATTATCATTGTGATGTTTTCCTAGTAGAACTCTTGCCAATTCTCCCCGTGAACTAGCAAGTAGTGTGCGCACAAGGAAACGACTAAGTGAACGAACGCAGAGATCCTTCCCATACACGTGCCTTCCCCGTAGTCACGCTCCCGTTGCTAGAGTTATCTACGCATCTACAAGGCCAATCGCTAGCGCATCATCAGAGCAGTTTGCCAACGCCATAGCATGGTGGCCTGCCAGCGTAGCAGAAGGGCAACGTGCCAACTTTGTAGCAGGGGGGGCTGCCAGCGCTCCATTCGCAAGTGCAGGTTTCACAATCAGGCACGGCGCATGTGGCAGGTAGAAAACGCGTCGTCGGTCTTGCCAGGTGTCTACGATCGAGTACGTGATGCCGTTCCGCAGATTGATTTTCGCCAAAACCTCATGGGCGAAATTCGCACGCCATCGCAGAGTTTCGTAGTCAAGTCAATCTGGCTGACCAGTTCGCCGAGACGAGGCTCGCCAGCAGGACTGTCAAAGACTCCTCGAAAAGCACCATTTTTGTCAGAGTTCGCGTGATTCACTAGTAGATCAGAGTACGAGCTCGTCGAACAACACCCCGTCGACTAGAGCTCGTCGATGGCCCAGCGGATTAGAGGGCGGTGTCGTCCAAACCCACCCGAGGACGGGCTACCCAACCATATGCATTCAGTCTTTCTGCCTCCCATCATATGTTTGTGCGTTGCATGCGTGCGCGTGCGTAAGAATTTGTGTTTCGTATGGTTTGGATTTTCTGAGTGTGTGTGAATGTTATATGTTAAAATGACTTCATTGCTCAAAATCTTTCCTTTAAACCAGGAATCGTCGCGATCGGAGCAAGAACGAGAAAGTTATGATCATTTAAAGTTTTGTGATGAGGCGCATTTGGGAATTTGTTGGTTGAACCGTATACAGGGTATAGACTTTTGGTGGTTGGGAAATTTGTCACTTCTACTGTAGTTGCTGCCAAGTGGTTGGAAGAGGCCTACCAGGTTGGCAAGTGTGGCCAACTTGGGTGAGGTAGATTTGAGAGTTTGTGAAAAAGACAAGGGTGAAGGTTGGGATCCAACAGCTCGAACTCTTCAAGGAGGAAGCAAAGTCGACGAGCCTCCTTACCAGCTTCCGTGGCCGCGACGTACTCCGACTCGGTCGAGGAGAGCGTCGCGCACTTGATGCGCTGGCTCGACCAGGAAGCTGCGAGTCCTCTCGTCCATCGCCGTCTCCGCTGCCTTGCCTTTCCAGCTCGCCCGACCTTCTTCTTTCGCGGCTTCTCGTTCTGTTCACTGCCTCCCCTTGCAGAGCGACGGTGCCTCGGCCCTCGACGGTCTGCAGAGCCCCGTTGAAGCCACGCACATGTTTCACACCGCCGTTCGACGACATGTTGACGAATGACTCCTTCGTCCCCTTGAGGTCTTGCGGGCAACCGCTGTCGAGCAGAACCACAATCGGATTCACCTACACAGCTGCAGCGGAGATTGAAGTTTTTACCGGCCTCTAGCGCCAGCGAAAATGTACACTCCACCACGCCGACCATCGAGTACGAAGCCTCTCCGTCCCCTCGACCCTTGCTGCCGGAAGAGTCGACCTTCGTCGACGACGTCTTCTTCGACGTCTGCTTCTCCTTGCGCGGCTTCTCGTCCCAACCTTAACGATGGTTGGCCGACCTTCCGCAGCCTCCCTTGGTCATCGTCGTCAAACTCCTTTCGGTCGGGGCAGTCATAAAAGATGTGGACAGCGCGTCTGCAGACCCAGCACTCGTGCCGTCATCCACCGTTGCGGCGACCACTGTCGCGAGTTGAATTCGATCGGTCAGCGTTCTTCGCTGACCCCCCTCCTCCGCTACCACCTCTGCAAGACTTTCCGCGCTGCCCCTGCTGACGATTCTACTTCGTCGGTGCAACGTAATTCGCCTGCGGAAGGAGCTACGTGGGCCGTTCTGCCTCCTGGATCGCCTCATCTCTAATGATATAGCTGGTAAGGGAATCCTCGTCGAGCGACTCTCGCGTTCCGGGCACCACCAGCATCCTGCGCATCAGGTTGTAGCTGCTCGAGAAGCCCTTAACGTGTGCTATGTATGACGCCGTCGAGTAGTCGACGCCAGCCATGCGCATTTCGGCGAGGATCCGTCAAGCACGGTTGCAGTAGTCCGACTGCTGGCCGCCCATACGGAGGTGTGCCATCTAACCGATGTATAGATCATCCGTCGCCTAGTAATTCGACATGATAAACCACCACGCCTGGCGGCCAGCATCCAGTTGCTGTTGTTGGGTGCAAATTTACATCGCATGACATCTTGCTGTCTGTTTGGACGAGTATGCGTGTTGGAATCCATTTGCGTGTGAATGGTGTGTTCGTGTGTTTGTTTGCTTTCACATTTTTCGCTTGATGCATTTGCAGGTACTCGCTCAATGTGCGCTTCGGCACAACATTGTATGCGCTATGAACAGTGCAAGCAAAAAGGACGAGCTCGCAAATGAACCCAAGATGGAAGCTTTGCAGTTCTATCCAACTTGAAATTGTACTGTTTTGTTTGGTTGGCCATAGAGTAGCAGGCCGGCACTGTAGGGATACAATTTAGGTGAAGGTTGAATGTTGTTTGTCTATATCTGCATGCTACAGGGCCAGGGAAAACCAGCGGAACCAGCATTTGGCTGGTTGGGCAAAGACAAAACAGGTTCTGTTTTTAGAACCTGAACCTGGTTGTTATTTTCCCAGGTTGGAAAAACAGAACCAGAGGCTGTTTACCAACCTACCACCTGCTATTTTGTCCAAACAAGTTGGTTCTGTTGCTTGGCATTATTTGGGATAATTTCTGGTTTTTCCCGGGTTGATTCCCAAGGTTCTTGCTAGCTAGAACTATTTATTCCTTCTCTGTTTGTACCTGGATATAGTCAATTGATTCAAGCAAATTCCTTCCTCACAATTTCGTTTCTACTTGGTTCGACAGCAGAATGCTACTCGAGTCAATGCTAGTACGCTATCACTCCAATGCTAGGCAAACATAGTCGGGGCCATAACTTCGTAATGGCAGAACGTTTCGCGAGGCAACTTGGCTTAGTTTAAAGCTCTTGGAGCGAGCTTCAATATAGCAAATTCTCAGCTTAATCCGATCAACGGTCTGCACCCCACGCTGCGCGAGGTTCAAGTGCACATAGTCATTCTTGATTCCTCTCTCTACAAACTCGGACCCGAGGATAGGGGCTGGTTTTGTACCAGGCACCCACGTACCCTTGGAGGTGACCCCGAGGAGAGGTTTTAAGTTTGATTAAGTCTTAATAGCTTGAGTTTATTAAGCCCGTACACCAACAAGCTGGTATCAGAGCTGCGTTATAGTGATCCTTGTTATAGGTAGCTACAGCGGGAAACACCTCGGCGGTAGCTGGTGAATCTTCAGCCCAAGATTGTAGCGGCAGCCAAGATTCTGGTGTTTTTGCGTCAAGGGGAGCTGCAACAGAGCAAAGCTAAGGTGCCTAAGTTAGAGCAAAGGAGAAAGCCGAAGAGTGTTGTTATCAAAGGGTGGGAGACACCCGTCTCTAGGCTAGGACGCACCCGCATGGCAACAATGAAGCTGACTGCATGAGCTAGTGAAGCAAAGCAGCAGCTTGGGAATGAGGAGGCAATGCTGATTTTACCTCATGGCTATGACCTGGACGAAGAGGATGAACCTGCTACTGTTTTATTGCCCCTACACCAGAAGAACCAGCTAGCATGGAGGAAGCATTGGCTGCAACCAGATTAGGACAAATGGCTGGCTTGTAGGGATGTTGAGTACCAGAGCCTGCTAGGGAATGGGACATGGGATCTGGTGGTGCTGCCTGAGGGGAAGAAAGCGATACAATGCAAGTGGGTGCTGAGGATCAAGACAGGGCAGGGTTTGCAAGCTTAAAACGTCCATCTACGGCTTGAAGCAGGCGCCACACTGCTGGTACCAGAAGTTGGCAGCTGTTTTAGAGGAGATGGAATTCAGGACCAGCAGTTGTGATGAGAGCCTCTTTCTCAAGGGGGAGGGGGAGGAGCTGGCATTGTTTCTGGTTTACGTGGACGACATTCTTCTCTTCAGTAGCAGCATGAAGGAGATCACGAAAGTGCAGCAGCTGATGATGGAGAACTTCAAGTGCAAGACCCTTGGGGAGGTAAAGTACTACCTCGGGATGCACGTGGAAAGGGATCTGGATCACAGGTGGTTGAAGCTGCACCAGGAGAAGTTTATCAAGGAGCTGGGGGAGAAGTATGGGATTGAGAATGAGCGCAAGGTTGCAACTCCCTTGCCAGCAGAATTCAAGCTTGTGAAGGCTGCAGAGGATGAAGGGGTTGAAGCCGAGGAGCAGCAGCAATTTCAGTCCTTGGTGGGCAGCCTCTTGTATGCAGCGGTTTATATGAGGCCCAACATCTCATTCTCGGTTGGGCAGCTGGTCAGAGAGGTGCAGAATCCATCAGAGGAGCAGGTGGATGCAGCTGAACGTGTGGTGAAGTACCTGAACTCTCACCCAAGCATTGGAGTTCAATACTCCGCATCTGCACAGGTGAAGCAGAAAGGGTCGAGGTACTGAAAGAGAAGTGGGAGAGGCTTGGAGAAGGCAAGCTCTTTCTCACTTGCTTTACCGATGCTACTTGGGCTTCTGAGAAGGAGGATTCCTCATCTGTAGGAGGATACATCTGCGTAGTTGGGGGAGGACCTGTTAGTTGGAGGTCCAAAAAGCAAACGAAGACGGCACTCTCCTATGTTGAGTCAGAGTACACGGCAATGTTCCATGGGATGAAGGAGGTGATTTGGCTGAGGAGGTTGTTAGAGGAGATTGGCCAGGAGCAGAAGGTTGCTACGCCGCTGTTTTGTGACAGCAAGGGGGCTCTTGGGATGGCCAAGAACGCTGTGCTTCACGGGCTGAACAAGCACATGCGTATCAAGTGGCACTGGCTGCGTAATGAGGTGAAGAGGGGGACAGTGAATCCGATCTACATCAAGACTCACCAGCAGCCAGCAGACTTTCTTACCAAGAGGCTTGCGGATGAGCCTCATTGGCGTTGTGTGCGCATGAGTGGAATGAGCATGAACTAGCGTCAAATTGTGGAGATAACTACTACAACGGGAGCTAGACTACGGGCTAGGCACGAGTGCTCGTGTGATCTCTGCGTTCGTTGTTTCTTAGCCGTTTTCCTTGTGCAAACACTACTTGCTAGTTCATGGGGCAATTTGGCAAGAGTTTCACTAGAGAAAGTTGACAACAATAATACAATGAAGTTGGCAAGGTAGGACTACATCAGAGCTAGCATGCAAGCAGGACGACTGCCAGCGCAGCACGGTCGACCGCGTGCCAGCACGACTGTTGGTGTAAGGGCCTAATAAACTCAAGCTATTAGGACTTAATCAAACTTAAAACCTCTCCTCGGGGTCACCTCCAAGGGTCCCTGGGTGCCTGGTACAATACCAGCCCCTATCCTCGGGTCCGAGTTTGTAGAGAGAGGGATCAAGAAGGACTTAGTCAAAACAGCAAGAGTACCTTGAACGTCGCGCAGCGTGCCGTGCAGACCGTCGGTCGGATTAAGCTGAGAATTCGCTATATCGAAGCTCGCTCCAAGAGCTTTAAAATGAGCCAAGTTGCCTCGCGAAAAGTTCTGCCATCACTAAGTTATGGCTCGGACAGCGTTTGCCTAGCGTTGGAGTGCTAGCATACTAGCGTTGACTCGGGTAGCATTCCGCCGTCGAATAGCGCAGAAACGAAATTCCAGCGAGGAAGGAATTCGCTTGAATCAATTTGACTATATTCAGGTACAAACAGAGAAGGATTAAATAGTTCTAGCTAGCAAGGACCTTGGGAATCAACCTGGGAACAACCAGGGATGATCCCAAATAATTCCAAGCAACAGAACCAACCTGGCTGGACAAAATAGCAGGTGGTAGGTTGGTAAACAATCTCTGGTTCTGTTTTTCCAACCTGGGAAAACAACAACCAGGTTCAGGTTCTAAAAACAGAACCTGTTTTGTCTTTGCCCAACCAGCCAAATGCTGGTTCCGCTGGTTTCCCCTGGCCTTGTAGCATGCAGATACAGACAAACAACATCCAACCTTCACCTAAATTGTACCCCTATAGTGCCTTCCCTGCTACACTATAGTTAACCAAACAAAACAGTACAATTTCGAGTTGGATAGAACTGAATCTGCGCAATCAACTCAACCGAACTGCAAAGCTTCCATCTTGGGTTCCTTTGCGAGCTCGTCCTTTCTGCTTGCATTGTTCATAGCGCGTACAATGTCGTGCCGAAGCGCACATTGCGCGAGTACCTGCAAATGCATCAAGCGAAAATTGCGAAAGCAAACAAACACACGAACATTCCATTCACACCCAAATGCATTCGCACACGCATACTCGTACAAACAGACGGCAGGATGTCGTGCAATGTGCATTTGCACCCAACACACTCCCCCTCAGCCTGCCGGCTGCATCCCCATCATTCCATGCTAGTTCATGCTCATTCCACTCATGCGCACACAACGCCAATGAGGCTCATCCGCAAGCCTCTTGGTGAGAAAGTCTGCTGGCTGCTGGTGAGTCTTGATGTAGATTGGATTCACCGTCCCCCTCTTCACCTCCTTACGCAGCCAGTGCCACTTGATACGCATGTGCTTGTTCAGGCCATGAAGCACAGCGTTCCTGGCCATCCCAAGAGCCCCCTTGCTATCACAAAACAGCGGCGTAGCAACTTTCTGCTCCTGGCCAATCTCCTCTAACAGCCTCCTCAGCCAAATCACCTCCTTCACCCCATGGAACATCGCCATGTACTCTGATTCTACGGAAGAGAGTGCCGTCTCCGTCTGCTTCTTGGACCTCCAACTAACAGGTCCTCCCCCAACTACGCAGATGTATCCTCCCACAGATGAGGAATCCTCCTTCTCAGAAGCCCACGTAGCATCGGTAAAGCAAGTGAGAAATAGCTTGCCTTCTCCAAGCCTCTCCCCCTTCTCTTTCAGCACCTCCACCCCTTTCTGCTTCACCTGTGCAGATGCGGAGTATTGAACTCCAATGCTTGGGTGAGAGTTCAGGTACTTCACCACACGCTCAGCTGCATCCACCTGCTCCTCTGATGGATTCTGCACCACCCTAGCCAGCTGCCCAACCGAGAAAGAGATGTCGGGCCTCGTGTGAACTGCTGCGTACAAGAGGCTGCCTACCAAGGACTGAAATTGCTGCTGCTCTTCAGCTTCAACCCCTTCATCCTCTGCAGCCTTCACAAGCTTGAATTCTGCTGGCAGGGGAGTTGCAACCTTGCGCTCATTCTCAATCCCATACTTCTCCCCCAGCTCCTTGATGAACTTCTCCTGGTGCAGCTTCAACCACCTGTGATCTGGATCCCTCTCCACGTGCATCCCGAGGTAGTACTTTACCTCCCCAAGGTTCTTGCACTTGAAGTTTTCCATCAGTTGCTGCTGCACTTTCTGGATC
Source organism: Closterium sp. Yama58-4 (assembly GCA_947470075.1). NCBI lineage: Eukaryota > Viridiplantae > Streptophyta > Zygnematophyceae > Desmidiales > Closteriaceae > Closterium > Closterium sp. Yama58-4. Next base: position 46,740 of record CANIUD010000152.1, read on the forward strand.
TCCTTCATGCTGCTGCTGAAGAGAAGAATGTCGTCCACATAGACCAGAAACAGCACCAGCTTCTCCCCCTCGCCCTTGAGAAAGAGGCTCTCATCACAGCTGCTGGTCCTGAATCCAATCTCCTCTAAAACAGCTGCCAACTTCTGGTACCAGCAGCGTGGCGCCTGCTTCAAGCCGTAGATGGACTTGTTGAGCTTGCACACCCTGCCCGTACCATCCTCATACCCAGGCGGCTGCGTCATGTACACATCCTCCTCTAAAATCCCATTCAGGAATGCCGTTGAAATATCCATCTGAATGATGAATTTCCCACTAACAGCTGCATCTGCCAACAAGACACGGAGGGTAGGGGGTTTGGCAGTGGGAGCAAAGATCTCGTTGAAGTCCTGCTTCTCCTTCTGCATAAACCCCTTCGCCACCAGCCTACTCTTGTAGATGGTGACCTGCCCCTTGTCATCGGTCTTGATCCTCAGCACCCACTTGCATTGTATCGCTTTCTTCCCATCAGGCAGCACCACCAGATCCCATGTCCTATTCTCCAGCAGACTCTGGTACTCAGCATCCCTAGAAGCCAGCCACTTGTCCCTATCTGGTCCAGCTAATGCCTCCTCCATGCTAGCTGGTTCCTCTGGTGCAGGGGCAAGAAAACAGTACGCAGGCTCATCCTCCTCATCCGGATCATAGCCATGAGGTAGAATCAGCAATGCCTCTTCGGTCCCTAGCTGCTGCTCTGCTGCATCAGTTCCTGCAGTCAGCTTCTTAGTAGCCATACGGGTACGTCCTGGCCTGGAGACGGGTGTCTCCCATCCCTTCATAACGACACCCTTCAGCTTCTTAGTTTTTCCCTGCTGCTTCTCTCCTCCCTCGGGTCCAGCAGCTCCACTAGTGCTGCCGCCAGTTTCCACACCATTTTCTCCACCAGCAGATGCCTCCTGTACCTTCTCTCCATCACCATTTCCAGCAGCTGCCTCCTCTCCCTCCTCCCACACACTAGGAGTCAGGTCCAGCTGCATGGTGATCTGCTCCATCTGCTGGGACACCCTTGCCTCCGGCTGTTTCTCCCAGCTCCCATACATCATGCCCTCAATGAATTTCACATCCCTGCTGTCAAACAACACACCCTTGGATGGTTCCCACAGCAGCCATCCCTTGCTCTCAGCAGCCAGCCCCAAATGCACACACCAGATTGCACTCGCCCCCAACTTACTGCGGTAGGTCTTGGGGACGTGGGCGACTGCCATGCAACCGAACACCCTCAGCATGTCCACCGGCGGCTTCCTCCCAAGCCACCTCTCCAACGGCACCCACGAGTCATCCCCAACCTTGGTGAGCACCCTGTTCCTAGCGACAGTGGCGTGCCGGACAGCATGAGGCCACATAGAATTGCTCAGCCCAGATTCTATGAGCAGCGCCCTAGCTGTCTCCAGAATGGTCCGGTTTGCCCGTTCTGCTACACCATTGGACTGTGGGGTATAAGCCGTGGTCAGCTCTCTCTGGATGCCCTGCTTCTTGAGCCAGGCCGTCATTTCAGCTCCAAGGAACTCACCACCCCGGTCTGTCCTAATCCGCTTCACTACACACTCCGCCTGCTTCTCCACGAATGGCAGCCAATCGTCCCGTATCGTGGAGGCGGCGTGGTCCTTCTGCTTCAGCGGATAAGCCCACATCAGCCTGCTCTAGTCATCCACAATTGTAAGAAAATACCGCTCCCCCTTGTGCCCTTGCACCGGCAGCGGCCCCACCAAGTCCATGTGGACCAGCTCCAAAGGCTTCTTGCTCCTGCCAGCCACACTATGGAAAGGGAAACGGGTGAACTTTGAAAGCAAACAGATTTCACAGTTGTCATCGGGTGGCTGTCCGTTCAGCTTCAGACCCTTAACGGCTCCATCCTTCTCCAGCTGCTTCAGCAAAGGCATTGCCACATGCCCTAAGCGCCGGTGTGCCGTTGCCCAATCTGTCTCCCCAGATCTGGCCGACACTTTCACACCAACCCCTCCAACGGCATTGCACTCCCCCTGGGATGCAGACCCCTCTCCAGCCTGCCCCCCACCATGCCACGCCAGGGCCGGCAGCTGCCACATAGATCTGTACACGTCCTTGCTCTCGTGCAGATCCCAAAGCACCCGATTGCCCAGCTTCCCCTTATAAGTGCGTGCCCCATCCGTGTTGGTGTTCACCCCAGCCTTGCCAAGCTTACGGAGGGAGATAAGGTTGGCCTTCAGGTCGGGGACGAAGAGAACGTCGTGCAGCACCACCGGCTTGCCATCCGCTCCCTTAAACGCAGCTCGTCCCGCACCAGCCACCTTCAACATGTGTCCAGAGGCGGAGCACACTTCATTGATCGGTGCAGCTCGTACTTCGTCCAGCAGGTCCTTGCGCGGCGTCATCGTCCAAGCAGCGCCTGTGTCCAACACCCAATAGTCTAGGGGGTGCAGCTCTGCTCCAACTTTGGCAGAGGCGTCTCCTTGCTCCCCCTTGTCTCCCACATGAAAGAATTGGCCCGCGGTGCGCTCCTTCTTCTTCTCCGCACCGCCGTTGCCCTTCGGGTTGTTGTCGGACGAATCAGCGACCATGTTGGCGCCGTTTTTCTGGTTCCTCCGCGCGCCGCCATCCTGGTGACGATTCTGGGGGGTCCATCCATCGGGTTTCTTATAGCACAAAAACCAGGGGTGCCCTTCCTTCTCACAATACCAGCAACTCCCTTTCATTTTGCCACCAGCACCCGACTTGCCCCCACGTCCAGATTTCGCACCGCGACCCCAACCGGTACCTCCTTGTTGGTCGTTGGAGTCGTCGTCTTTCTTTGCACCGCGTCCAGCACCACCGAAGCCACGTCCTCTGCCACGTCGGCTCCCTTGCATCCCGTAGCCGCTGCTGCCGTCGTCTCCACCCCTCAGTTGGCGGCGACGGAAGTCCTCCTCCAGAATCTTCGTCCGCACCCACTCGAGCGTCCACAAGCTCTGGTTCTGCGGCAGGCTCAATCCGCTCGTAAATTGAAGCCACGATTCTGGCAGCAGCGAGAGCATCTTCAAGCACTTGGTCTGCTCCGGGTAGGTGATTCCCGCGGTCGCCAACTTCGCGTAGAGGTCGCGCATCTTGTCCAGGACTGGTTGCACCGGCTCTCCCTCGCTCAGGCGCAACGCGGACAGCTCCCTCTCCAGCATCAACGTTGCGACAACGGAGGTCGGGGCGTGCAGCTCCTTCAACACGGTCCACGCCTTCGGACCGCATTCAACCTCCGGCAGCAGGTGCATGACGTGGTGACGCTGGTTCAGCTCCAAACTCTACGACATCAAATAGTAGCCAGCCGAGGAGCGCTCGTCCCAATCTTCCTGCAGCGTGGGGTCACTCGGTCTAGGCTCCTCCCCAATCATTAGTTTCAGCAAACCGATCTGACGGAAATATAATTGCATTTTCCAGGCCCAATCATCATAGCCCTCACCATTGAACTTCTCGACGGTGAAATTCTTCAGCACCTCCTTGACAAGCGAGCCCTGGTTTGTTCGCGCTCCCCTTGGCGCTGAAAGACCAGAATCTTGGCTGCCGCTACGATCTTGGGCTGAAGATTCACCAGCTCCCGCCGAGGTGTTGCCCGCCATAGCTACCTATAACGAGGATCACTATAACGCGGCTCTGATACCAGCTTGTTGGTGTAAGGGCCTAATAAACTCAAGCTATTAGGACTTAATCAAACTTAAAACCTCTCCTCGGGGTCACCTCCAAGGGTCCCTGGGTGCCTGGTATAAGACCAGCCCCTATCCTCGGGTCCGAGTTTGTAGAGAGAGGGATCAAGAAGGACTTAGTCAAAACAGCAAGAGTACCTTGAACGTCGCGCAGCGTGCCGTGCAGACCGTCGATCGGATTAAGCTGAGAATTCGCTATATCGAAGCTCGCTCCAAGAGCTTTAAAATGAGTCAAGTTGCCTCGCGAAAAGTTCTGCCATTACGAAGTTATGGCTCAGACGGTGTTTGCCTAGCATTAGAGTGCTAGCGTACTAGCGTTGACTCGGGTAGCATTCCGCCAACGAACCGCGTAGAAACAAAATTCCAGCGAGGAAGGAATTCACATGAATCAATTTGACTATATACAGGTACAAACAGAGAAGGATTAAATAGTTCTAGCTAGCAAGGACCTTGGGAATCAACCTGGGAACAACCAGGGATGATCCCAAATAATTCCAAGCAACAGAACCAACCTGGCTGGACAAAATAGCAGGTGGTAGGTTGGTAAACAATCTCTGGTTCTGTTTTTCCAACCTGGGAAAACAACAACCAGGTTCAGGTTCTAAAAACAGAACCTGTTTTGTCTTTGCCCAACCAGCCAAATGCTGGTTCCGCTGGTTTCCCCTGGCCTTGTAGCATGCAGATACAGACAAACAACATCCAACCTTCACCTAAATTGTACCCCTATAGTGCCTTCCCTGCTACACTATAGTTAACCAAACAAAACAGTACAATTTCGAGTTGGATAGAACTGAATCTGCGCAATCAACTCAACCGAACTGCAAAGCTTCCATCTTGGGTTCCTTTGCGAGCTCGTCCTTTCTGCTTGCATTGTTCATAGCGCGTACAATGTCGTGCCGAAGCGCACATTGCGCGAGTACCTGCAAATGCATCAAGCGAAAATTGCGAAAGCAAACAAACACACGAACATTCCATTCACACCCAAATGCATTCGCACACGCATACTCGTACAAACAGACGGCAGGATGTCGTGCAATGTGCATTTGCACCCAACAACGACTTGGTCGACCGCGCTCCAGCAGTGCAGAGTCGTGGCTTGCCAACACTGCAGGTCGACGGCGTGCCAACATCGCAGGTTGACGGCGCGCCAATGTTGCTCCCGCAGGACAGCAGCGCACCTACTTCGCAAGTGATCGCAGATGATTGGCGTGCAGTGCCTTGTCACCTGCACAGCGCACACACCACATCAACTTCGTGCTGACGACTGCTTCTGATCCACCACGTCGACCTCGGGCATTCATCACCGAAACCACCTGGGCGACTATTGGAAGCCTCTGCAGCACCTCGTCACCCAGGTAACCTGGTCGACCGGGCAACCAGGTCGACCAGTAGCTCCTGTATGTGCTCAACGACCTCCCAAGTCGACGGCCACCTCCAGTCGACCTCCCCAGGTCGACCACTACCCCCTGGTCGACCAGCTCCAGGTCGACGTCACTCCTGGTCGACCAGCCACGTTCGGTCGACCACCAGGTCGACCAGAAGGCCTGGTCGACCAACCAGGTCGACCAGAAGGCCTGGTCGACCAACCAAGACGACCAGAAGGTCTGGTCGACCAACCAGGTCGACCAGAAGGTCTGGTCGACCACCTGAAGTTGGCGCCCTCCCGAAGTCGGTGCCCTGGCCGTGGCTCCCGTACAGGTCGACCAACCTCGTCGACCAGCTCGCCCACTGCTACAGGTCGGCTGCACCCCTACACCCGACCACGAAGTCGGCTCCGCCCAAGCAAGGAGGGAGCCAACACACAATTCCCGTTGACACTTCCCTGCCACGTTCACGCTTGGGCCCCCAACGGACCAGGCAGTACTACTCGGAGAAAAGCTCGTAGACGTGCTCCCAACACACCGCACGTCGTCCACCGCACCAGCCATGCAGGAGGGCATGGCACCTACTGCTGCACGTCGTCGTCGCCGTCGCCCACGTCGGCCAGACGCACTTGGCCGATTGCAACGGAGCACCGGTTGAAGGCCGGATAGTGCAGCGCCTTCGTTAGGAAGTCGGCCGGCTGCTCAGCGGTCGGAATGTACTGCAGCGAGAACTTCCCCCGCTTCACCATGTGTTGCAGCCAGGCCTGTCGCTGCTCCATGTGCTTGAGGTTGCCCGTCAACCCCATGCCCTCGGCGACTGTGATGGCCGACTTGTTGTCCACCCTGAGGACAGTTGGCTTTCCAGCGTCCAGCTGCTGGAACTCTGCTAGGAGGAAGCGAAGTCGGCGTCCCTCCTTGCCGGCTTCGACGGCCGCCACGTACTCCGACTCGGTCGACGACAGCGTCGCGCACTTGATGCGCTGGCTCGACCAGGAGACCGCAGCCCCTCCGTAGAAGAACACATAGCCGCCTGTGCTCGTCCGGCTCTGCTTGTCGCCGGCGTCGTCGGCGTCCACGTAGCCGACCAGCTCCAGCGACTCAGGTCCACCGCCAAACTCCAGGGCGGTGTCACGCGTGTTGGCGAGGTAGGCGAGGCAGCGGTCGACCTCGCGCCAGTGCTGGTCGCTCCTCACCGTGAGGCTGCTCCCCAGCTTGCTGCAGGTGAAGGCGATGTCCGGCCTCGTCGTCGTCGCCGCGAACTGCAGCGAGCAGACCTTGTGCCGGTACTCCTCCTCCTGTCGCTCCTGCGCCTCCTCGTCGTCGAAGGTGAGCTCGGCGTAGGCGTCGACCGAGACTGGCGTCTTCGGAGTCCGACCACCTTGCTCCTCGTCAATGAAGCGCTTACGCAGCTTGTCGGCGTAGCCCCTCCCCACTGCTCCCCTCATCGCCGGAGGCCGACGCCGGAGTCAGCCCATGCAGGTCGGCGACGAGGGGAGGGGCAGGAGAGGGGGAGGAAGGGTGGACGACCTCGGCGTCCTCATCAGCAAGCTCACCGACCTCGGCGAGCAGAGGCAGCGTCGCCGCCGAGGTGTCGGTGGGCGGGGTGGTCGGCTTCCGTCCGGACACCGGCCCGTGCTCCGACTTCCACACCTCCAGCGACAAGTCTTCGTCTAACACCACGTCCGACGTGGTGACAACCCGGTTGTCGGCGATGTCGAGGAGCTCCCAGCCTCCGACCTGGCCTTCGGCTTCAGCTTCCCAGCCTTCTGCTTGCACTGTTTATAACGCGTACAATGTTGTGCCGAAGCGCACATTGCGCGAGTACCTGCAAGTGCTTCAAGCGAAAATTGCGAAAGCAAACAAACATACGAACACACCATTCACACGCAAATGCACTCGCACACGCATACTCGTACAAACAGACGGCAGGATGTCGTGCAATGTGAATTTGCACCCAACACACTCCCCCTCAGCCTGCCGGCTGCATTCCCATCATTCCATGCTAGTTCATGCTCATTCCACTCATGCGCACACAATGCCAATGAGGCTCATCCGCAAGCCTCTTGGTGAGAAAGTCTGCTGGCTGCTGGTGAGTCTTGATGTAAATCGGATTCACCGTCCCCCTCTTCACCTCCTTACGCAGCCAGTGCCACTTGATACGCATGTGCTTGTTCAGCCCATGAAGCACAGCGTTCCTGGCCATCCCAAGAGCCCCCTTGCTGTCACAAAACAGCGGCGTAGCAACCTTCTGCTCCTGGCCAATCTCCTCTAACAACCTCCTCAGCCAAATCACCTCCTTCACCCAGTGGAACATTGCCATGTACTCGGCGACGCTCGCACATGTCGCCCGGGTATCCCGGTCGACCGGGCAACCCCGCCTGGTCGTCAAGCCTTGTCGGACGCCGCCACACCAAGCCCGGCATCCCCAGGTCGGCGTCCTGGCGTCCTGGTCGGCGTCCCCTCACCCAGGACGCCTTCCAGGCGCCCAAGTCAGCATCTAGGCGTCCGGGACGCCGAGCAGACGCCCAGGTCGGCGTCCCACCTCCCAGGACGCCGAGCAGACGCCTAGCACGGCGTCCATGCACCCAGGACGCTGAGCAGACGCCCAAGTCGGCGTCCACCTGCTCGGCGCCCTCCAGCCGGGCGCCCCCAAGCTCCGCGCCCTTGCAGTGGCCCCCATGCCCACTGCTGCAGGTCGGCTGCATCTCCCCCGTACACCCGACCACGAGGTCGGCTCCGCCCAAGCGAGGACGGGGCCGAACACAACTCCCGTTGACACTCCCCTGCCGCGTTCACGCTTGGGCCCCCCCAGCCCACACGGCAGCACTGCTCGGAGAATAGCTCGGCGGCGTGCACACAACACACAGCACGCCGGTCACCGCACCAGCCATGCAAGAGGGCATGGCACCTACTGCTGCACGTCGTTGTCACCGTCGCCGACTTCAGCCAGGCGCACCTGGCCGACTGCGACGGAGCACCGGTTGAAGGCTGGGTAATGCAGCGCCTTCGTCAGGAAGTCGGCCGGCTGCTCAGCGGTCGGGATGTACTGCAGCGCAAACTTCCCCCGCTTCACCATGTGCTGCAGCCAGGCCTGTCGCCGCTCCATGTGCTTGAGGTTGCCCGTCAACCCCATGCCCTCGGCGACCATGATGGCCGACTTGTTGTCCACCCTCAGGACAGTCGGCTTCCCGGCGTCCAGCTGCCGGAACTCTGCCAGGAGGAAGCGGAGTCGGCGTCCCTCCTTGCCGGCTTCGACGGCCGCCACGTACTCCGACTCGGTCGACGAGAGCGTCGCGCACTTGATGCGCTGGCTCGACCAGGAGACCGCGGCCCCTCCGTAGACGAACACGTAGCCGCCCGTGCTCGTCCTGCTCTGCTTGTCGCCGGCGTCGTCGGCGTCCACGTAGCCGACCAGCTCCAGCGACTCAGGTCCACCGCCGAACTCCAGGGCGGTGTCGCGCGTGTTGGCGAGGTAGGCGAGGCAGCGTTCGACCTCGCGCCAGTGCTGGTCGCTCCTCACCGTGAGGCCGCTCCCCAGCTTGCTGCAGGCGAAGGCGATGTCCGGCCTCGTCGTCGTTGCCGCGAACTGCAGCGAGCCGACCTTCTGCCGGTACTCCTCCTCCTGGCGTTCGTGCACCTTCTCGTCATCGAAGGTGAGCTCGGCGTAGGCGTCGACCGAGACCGGCGTCTTCGGAGTGCGCCCGGTCTGCTCCTCGTCGATGAAGCGCCTACGCAGCTTGTCGGCGTAGCCCTGCTGGTGCAGCCACAGCTTCCCCGCCGACCTGTCGCGTACGATCTCCAGCCCGAGGTACTTCTGCACCGGCGAGATCTCGCGCAGCTCGAAGGCGGCTTCCAGCAGCTCCTTCAGCTCCTTCAGCATCGCGGCGCTGCTGCTGGCGGCCAGCAGGTCGTCGACGTAGACCAGCACCCAGCAGGCCACTCCGTCGTCGCCGACCTTGAAGTACAGAGCCTCGTCGACCTGGCTCTTCTTCCACCCGGCGCCGACCAGCACGTCGTTGAGCGCCAAGTACCACAGCAGCGGCGACTGCTTCAGCCCGTACAGGCTCTTCAGCAGCTTGCACACCCGGCCGGTCCCGTCGTTGAAGTAGTCCGGCTGCGACATGTACAGCACCCGGTCGAGCTTGCTCTGCAGGAAGGCGTTCTTCATGTCGAGCTGCATCAGGTTGAGGTTGAGCACGGCGACGATGCTGAGGAAGATCCTCAGCGTGACGTAGCTGCCCACCGGCGCAAACGTCTCGTCGTAGTCGGCGCCGTACACCTGCGTGAAACCCTTCACGACCAGCCGTGCCTTCTCACGCTCGACGGTGTCGTCGATGTTGTACTTCGTCGTCAGCACCCACCGGTTCTTCATCACGTTCACTCCCGGCGGGCGTTCGACCAGCTCCCACGTGCCCATGCTGATGAGGCTGCGGATCTCCTCCTCCATGGCGGCCTTCACCGCCGGGCCCTTCCAGCTCGCCAGCGCCTCCTTCACCGTCATCGTCGCGATGTCCCAGCGGTGTTCGGGGTCGGCGTGCATGTCGGGGTCGAGCTCTGGGAAGTCCTCATCTTCCTCGGCGTCGTCGTACAGGATATCGGTGTCGTCTTCGACGTTGTACACCGTGGTGAAGGCAGCCGGTGGGAGGCAGACATGGTAGGTTAGCCGCTCCGGCGGCCTCCGGACTCGTCCTGAACGCCGCAATGCAGGCTGCCCGGGGTCACCCTCCATATCGTCCTGCCCGGCGTCCGACCGCTCCCCTTCAGCTTCGCTGGCGTCACTGGCCTCGGCGTCCTGCTTCACCTTGGTCGGCTCGCCCTGCTGCACCTCGGTCGGCGTCCCGACAGAGGTCTCACTTGCGGGACGCTCCCCTGCCGACTGCCACGTCGCCGACTGCTTCTTGGTCGGCCGCGCTGCTGCCTGCTCAGCCTGCTGCTTCCCCGGCGTCCCTTCTGTCGACTTCACTTCCAGGCCGACTTGCGGGACATCACGTCGGCCTCCGGCGATGCTCTTGATCGGCGCCACAGGCGACGCCCCACTGCTCCCCTCATCGCCGGAGGCCGACGGCGGAGTCAGGCCACACAGGTCGGAGACAAGGGGAGGAGCAGGAGAAGGAGTGGAAAGCTCGACGAGCTCGGCGTCCTCATCAGCAAGCTCACCGACCTCGGCAAGCAGAGGGAGCGTTGCCGTCGAGGTATCCGTCGGCGTGGCCACCAGCGTCCGCCCCGACACCGGCCCATGCTCCGACTTCCACACCTCGAGCGACATGGTCTCGTAGAACACCACGTCCGACGTGGTGACCACCCGGTTGTCGGCGATGTCGAGGAGCTCCCAGCCCTTGCTCGCCTCCGACACACCGAGGTGAAGACCCCACTTGGCCTTCGGCTTCAGCTTCCCACCACGCTGCTGCTCGGGGACCAGGAACTGCGCCATGCAGCCCCACACGCGTGCCAGCGACAAGTCGGGCTTCGTGCCCGGCGTAGCCGACCGCTCTAGGCAGTTGCGGATCCAGACGGCTTACCGCAGAGCGAGGTGCCACCAGTGGTGCTGCACACCCATGTGCAGCAGCATCGTCCGCACCGACTCCACCACCGTCCGCATCTCCCGCTCCGCCATGCCGTTCTGCTGCGGGGTGTAAGGGCAGGTCAGGTCGTGGACGATCCCCTTTCCATCCATAAAGGCGGTGGACTCCTTGCCGAGGAACTCCCCTCCTCGGTCAGAGCGCAGCTGCAACACCGACTTCTTCGTCTGCCGCTCCACCAGCACCAGCCACTTCTGGAACTCCAGCAGCACGTCCGACTTCCTTGCGACCGGCTTCACCCACACGTAGCGGGTCTTGCGGTCCTTCAGCAGCAGGAAGTACAGGCTGCCATCCTTGGCAGCCACACGAAATGGCCCGCACAGGTCGATGTGCACGACGGCCAGGGCGTCCTTGATGTCGGAGACTTTGTCGGGGAAGGTGTGCCGCGCCAGCTTCCCACCGACGCACGAAACGCAAGGCGAGGCAGCGCCGGACGCCGACTTGAGGTCCAGCCCGGTGGCTACCTCGTGCTTCGCCGAGCTCAGGATGGTGTCCATACCGACGTGCGCGAGCCTCGCGTGCAGCCTGTCCGGCGTCGCCTTCGTCGCCGAGACGATTGCTCGGAGAGCCACTTCCTCCGCTCCAGGCGTCGCCGGGCACGGACGCAGGTCGGTGCAGAGAACTCGGCCGGAGTACGTTGCTCGACCGAGCACGTCGCCCGTCGCCGAGACGAGCAGCATGCCGTCGCCGTCCTCCTTCAGCTTCACGCCGTGCTCCTTCAGCTGGCCGGACGACAACAGGTTCGCGTGGACGCCGGGGACGTACAGCATGTCGGGGATGAGCACCCGCTTCCCGGCCTCCCCTTGCAGCGCAACCGTGCCCCGGCCCTTGACGTCTTGCAGCGCCCCATTGAAGCCGCGCACGTGCTTCACGTCGCCGCTCGGCCCCATGTCGACGAAGACCTCCTTCGTCCCCATCAGGTGGTGGGAGCAGCCGCTGTCCAGCAGGACCACCGCCGGGTTCGCCTGCACCGCTGCTGCCATCGCCTGGAAATCCTCACCGGCCTCCGGCGCTAGTGAGACGGTCGGCTCCACGACGCCGACCAGGGAGCATGACGCCGACTTGTCGTCGCTCCCCTTGCCGCCAGCAGAGGAGTCGGCGTCCTTCGCCGAGGTCGACTTGTTCGACTGCTTCTCCTTGCGCGGCTGGTTTCCTCGACGTGAACGACGGCTGGCCGACCTCCCGCGGCCTCCCTTGGCGTCGTCGTCGTCGGATTCGCTGCGGTCGGGGCACTCAAAGGAGAGGTGGTCGGGGCTGCGGCAGATCCAGCACTCCCGACGCCGACTTCCTCCTCCGCGACCGCCTTCCTTCGCCGACTTACCCTTGTCGGCGTCCTTGGCCGGCTTCCCACCTCCGCTACCACCGCTGCCGGGCTTGCCGCGCTGCCCTGGTCGGCTACCTTGCTTCGCCGGGGCGGCGTAGTTTGCCTGCAGCAGGAGCTCCGTGGACTTCTCGGCCTCCTGCATCGCCTCGTCCTGCAGGATGTACGAGGTGAGGGAATCCTCGTTGAGCGTCGCCCGTGTGCTCGGCGCCACCGACAGCCGCTTCAGCAGGTTGTAGCTGCTCGGGAGCCCCTTCAGGACGTGCGTGACATACGACGCCGTGGAGTACTGCACGCCGGCCATCCTCATGGTGGCGAGAAGTCGCCGTGCCCGGTTGCAGTAGTCCGTCGCTGTCTCCTGCTCGCCCATCCGCAGGTGCGTCATCTGCTCCTCGAGCTGGCCGATGTACAGGTCGTCGGTGACCTGGTACGTCGACTCGATGAAGTGCCACGCCTGGTGCCCGGCGTCAAGGTGCTCCCTGCACCACTTCAAGGCGATCTGCACGCCCGGCGAGCAGCACCGCGAGATGACCATGAAGGTCAGCAGCTGCACGGCGCGAAACTCCGCACGCAAGTCGGGGTAGTTTTCCTCCGGCGTCGCCACGGTCCCACGAGCGAAGCCGATCAGCCCGGCCATCTCCAGCTGAGGCTCGATCGCCTCCTTCCAGGTGAGAATGTCCGGTCGACCGACCAGCGGGGGGGTGACCTGGATCCTGTCCGGCGGAAATTTGAAGTAGCCGTAGCTCGGCGCAATCCCTTCCGCGGTCACGTGAGTCGCCGACATCGACGCCACACCACTTCGTCGTCCTCCGACGTAGCCCTGCGAGGTCCCTGCAGCCGCCGACGACTGCATCCCTCGCGCCTGAACGCCGCCGACTTCACCGGCGTGTATCACACCTCTCTGCCGCGATGTGCCTCCCGCACTGCTACCGACTTGGCCTCCACCGGCGTTGACGCCCACGTCGACGCCGCCCTCGGTGTTCACCGGTCGAGGAGAAGCTGGCCGAGAAGGGTGCTCCGTCGCCCACAACGAGCGGATGCCAGCCTCAACGACCGCCAGCGCGAGAGTTCCGTACTCATTCGCCGCGTGGCGTCTCCTCGCATCCTCCAGCCGTGCCTCCAGGGTGTCCACCACCCCGGTGTCACCATCGGCGCCTACCATGGTAACTATCGCAAAGCTGCCGGCCTACGCACACAATCGGGAAGTGCAAAGTCGGCTAGACTGAACTACGTCGCGTGTTCGTTCCACGCTCACCGCACCATGCGGAGATAACTCTAGCAACGGGAACTTGTCTACGGGGCAAGCACGTTGTGTGAGAGGGATCTCTGCGTTCGTTCACTTAGTCGTTTCCTTGTGCGCACACTGCTTGCTAGTTCACGGGGAAAATTGGCAAGAGTTCCACTAGGAAAAACATCATAATGAAAGTTGAGAATGATTGCAACAACATTGGCAACACTGACTACATCAGAGCTAGCTAGGCTGCTGGTCGACCTCCAGCGCAGCACGGTCGACCGCGTTCCAGCGCAGCAATGCTCGCACCGCTCCAGCGCTGCAGAGATGCGGCGTGCCAACGTTGCATGTCCACGGTGTGCCAGCGCTGCAGCAAGTCGGCTGCACAGCGCTGCAACCGCAGGACAACGGTGCACCTGCTTCGCAGGTGCGCGCGGCTGGTTGGCGTCCAACTCCCCGTCACGTGCCCAGCGCAGACATATCCGCTCGTGACGGCGCCTATCAGCCACGTCGACCTTGGAATACTACCCCCGAGGTCGGCCTCGCAGACTCCACCCCGGCGACGCTCGCACATGTCGCCCGGGTATCCCGGTCGACCGGGCAACCCCGCCTGGTCGTCCAGCCTTGTCGTACGCCGGCCACACCAAGCCCGGCGTCCCCAGGTCGGCGTCCTGGCGTCCTGGTCGGCGTCCGGGACGCCGAGCGAACGCCCAGGTCGGCGTCCCACCTCCCAGGACGCCGAGCAGACGCCTAGCACGGCGTCCAGGCACCCAGGACGCCGAGCAGACGCCCAAGTCGGCGTCCACCTGCTCGGCGCTCTCCAGCCAGGCGCCCCCAAGCTCCGCGCCCTTGCAGTGGCCCCCATGACCACTGCTGCAGGTCGGCTGCATCTCCCCCGTACACCCGACCACGAGGTCGGCTCCGCCCAAGCGAGGACGGGCCGAACACAACTCCCGTTGACACGCAGGCTCATCCTCCTCATCCGGGTCATAGCCGTGCGGTAGAATCAGCAATGCCTCCTCGGTCCCTAGCTGTTGCTCTGCTGCATCAGCTCCTGCAGTCAGCTTCATTGTTGCCATGCGGGTGCGTCCTGGCCTAGAGACGCTTGTCTCCCATCCCTTCATTACAACACCCTTTGGCTTCCTCCTTTGTGGTAGCTTAGGCACCTTAGCTTTGCCCTGCTGCTGCTCTCCTCCCTCAGATTCAGCAGCTTCCCTGATGCTACCACTAGTCTCCACATCACCTCCTCCATTAGCACGTGCCTCCTGCACCTTCTCTCCATCACCACCCTCTGCAGCTACCTCCTCTCCCTCCTCCTGCACACTAGGAGTCAGGTCCAGCTGCATGGTGATCTACTCCATCTCCTGTGATATCTTGGCCTCTGGCTGTGTACTTCCAGCCCCCATACATCAGGCCCTCAACAAACTTCACATCCCTGCTGTCAAACAGCACACCCTTGCGTGGTTCCCACAGCAACCATCCCTTGCTCTCGGCAGCCAGCCCCAAATGCACACACCAGATTGCGCTCGCCCCCAACTTACTACGGTAGGTCTTGGGGACGTGGGCGACTGCCATGCAACCAAACACCCTCAGCATGTCCACCGGCGGCTTCCTCCCAAGCCACCTCTCCAACGGCACCCACGAGTCATCCCCAACCTTAGTGAGCACCCTGTTCCTAGCGACGGTAGCTTGCCAAACAGCATGGGGCCACATCGAGTTGCCCAGCCCAGATTCTATGAGCAGCGCCCTAGCTGTCTCTAGAATAGTCCGGTTCGCCCGTTCTGCTACACCGTTGGACTGTGGGGTGTAAGCCGTAGTCAGCTCCCTCTGAATGCCCTGCTTCTTGAGCCAAGCCGTCATCTCAGCTCCAAGGAACTCACCACCCCGGTCTGTCCTGATCCGCTTCACCACACACTCCGCTTGCTTCTCCACGCACTCCGCTTGTTTCTCCACGAACGGCAACCAATCGTCCCGAATCGTGGAGGCGGCGTGATCTTTCTGCTTCAGCGGATACGCCCACATTAGCCTGCTCCAGTCATCCACTATGGTTAGGAAATACCGCTCCCCCTTGTGCCCTTGCACCGGCAGCGGCCCCACCAAGTCCATGTGGACCAGCTCCAGCGGCTTCTTGCTCCTGCCAGCCACACTATGGAAGGGGAAACGGGTGAACTTTGAGAGCAAACAGATTTCACAGTTTTCATCGGGTGGCTGTCCGTTCAGCTTCAGACCCTTAACGGCTCCATCCTTCTCCAGCTGCTTCAGCAAAGGCATTGCCACATGCCCCAAGCGTCGGTGTGCCGTTGCCCAATCCGTCTCCCCAGATCTGGCCGACACTTTCACACCAACCCCTCCAACGGCGTTGCATTCCCCCTGGGATGCAGACCCCTCTCCAGCCTGCCCCCCACCGTGCCACGCCAGGGCCGGCAGCTGCCACATAGATCTGTACACGTCCTTGCTCTCGTACAGATCCCAAAGCACCCGATTGCCCAGCTTCCCCTTATAAGTGCGTGCCCCATCCGTGTTGGTGTTCACCCCAGCCTTGCCAAGCTTATGGAGGGAGATAAGGTTGGCCTTCAGGTCGGGGACGAGGAGAACGTCGTGCAGCACCACCGGCTTGCCATCCGCTCCCTTAAACACAGCTCGTCCCGCACCAGCCACCTTCAACATGTGTCCAGAGGCGGAGCACACCTCATTGATTGGTGCAGCGCGTACGTCATCCAGCAGGTCCTTGCGCGGCGTCATCGTCCAAGCAGCGCCTGTGTCCAACACCCAATAGTCCAGGGGGTGCAGCTCTGCTCCAACTTTGGCAGAGGCGTCTCCTTGCTCCCCCTTGTCTCCCACATGGAAGAATTGGCCCACGGTGCGCTCCTTCTTCTTCTCCGCACCGCCGTTGCTCTTCAGGATGTTGTCGGACGAATCAGCGACCATGTTGGCGCCGTTTTTCTGGTTCCTCCGCGCGCCGCCATCCTGGTGACGATTCTGGGGGGTCCATCCATCGGGTTTCTTATAGCACAAAAACCAAGGGTGCCCTTCCTTCTCACAATACCAGCAACTCCCTTTCATTTTGCCACCAGCACCCGACTTGCCCCCACGTCCAGATTTCGCACCGCGACCCCAACCGATACCTCCTTGTTGGTCGTTGGAGTCGTCGTCCTTCTTTGCACCGCGTCCAGCACCACCGAAGCCACGTCCTCTGCCACGTCGGCTCCCTTGCATCCCGTACCCGCTGCTGCCGTCGTCTCCACCCCTCAGTTGGCGGCGACGGAAATCCTCCTCCAGAATCTTTGTCCGCACCCACTCGAGCGTCCACAAGCTCTGGTTCTGCGGCAGGCTCAATCCGCTCGTGAATTGAAGCCACGATTCTGGCAGCAGCGAGAGCATCTTCAAGCACTTGGTCTGCTCCGGGTAGGTGATTCCCGCGATCGCCAGCTTCGCGTAGAGGTCGCGCATCTTGTCCAAGATAGGTTGCACCGGCTCTCCCTCGCTCAGGCGCAATGCGGACAGCTCCCTCTCCATCATGAGCGTTGCGGCGACGGAGGTAGGGGCGTGCAGCTCCTTCAACACGGTCCACGCCTTCGGACCGCACTCAACCTCCGGCAGCAGGTGCATGACGTGATGACGCTGGTTCAACTCCAAACTCTGCGACATCAAGTAGTAGCCAGCCGAGGCGCGCTCGTCCCAATCTTCCTGCAGGGCGGGGTCACTCGGTCTAGGCTCCTCCCCAATCATTAGTTTCAGCAATCCAATCTGACGGAAGTAGAGTTGCATTTTCCAGGCCCAATCATCATAGCCCTCACCATTGAACTTCTCGACGGTGAAGTTCTTCAGCACCTCCTTGATCAGCGAGCCCTGGTTTGTTCGCGCTCCCCTTGGCGCTGAAACACCAGAATCTTGGCTGCCGCTACAATCTTGGGCTGAAGATTCACCAGCTACCGCCGAGGTGTTGCCCGCCATAGCTACCTTTAACGAGGATCACTATAACGCAGCTCTGATACCAGCTTGTTGGTGTAAGGGCCTAATAAACTCAAGCTATTATGACTTAATCAAACTTAAAACCTCTCCTCTGGGTCACCTCCAAGGGTCCCTAGGTGCCTGGCACAAGACCAGCCCCTATCCTCGGGTCCGAGTTTGTAGAGAGAGGAGTCAAGAAAGACTTAGCCAAAATAACAAGAGTACCTTGAACGTCGTGCAGCGTGCCGTGCAGACCGTCGATTGGATTAAGCTGAGAATTTGCTATATCGAAGAGCTCCAAGAGCTTTAAAATAAGCCAAGTTGCCTCGCGAAAAGTTCTGCCATTACGAAGTTATGGCTCGGACAGCGTTTGCCTAGCGTTAGAGTGCTAGCGTACTAGCGTTGACTCGGGTAGCATTCCGCCATCGAACCGCGTAGAAACGAAATTCCAGCGAGAAAGGAATTCGCTTGAATCAATTGACTATATTCAGGCAGAAGGAATAAATAATTCTAGTTAGCAAGGACCTTGGGAATCAACCTGGGAACAACCAGGGATGATCCCAAATAATTCCAAGCAACAGACCCAACCTGGCTGGACAAAACAGCAGGTGGTAGGTTGGAAAACAACCTCTGGTTCTGTTTTTCCAACCTGGGAAAACAACAACCAGGTTCAGGTTCTAAAAACAGAACCTGTTTTGTCTTTGCCCAACCAGCCAAATGCTGGTTCTGCTGGTTTCCCCTGGCCTTGTAGCATGCAGATACAGAGAAACAACATCCCACCCTCACCTAAATTGTACCCCTATAGTGCCTACCCTGCTACACTATAGTCAACCAAACATAACAGTACAATTTCGAGCTAAATAGAACAGAATCTGCGCAATCAACTCAATTGAACTGCAAAGCTTCCACCTTAGGTTCCTTTGCGAGCTCGTCCTTTCTGCTTGCACTGTTCATAACGCATACAATGTTGTGCCGAAGCGCACATTGCGCGAGTACCTGCAAGTGCTTCAAGCGAAAATTGCGAAAGCAAACAAACACACGAACACACCATGCACACGCAAATGCACTCGCACACGCATACTCGTATAAACAGACGGCAGGATGTCGTGCAATGTGAATTTGCACCCAACAGAAGGCGGCCTTCGTCCCCATCAGGTGGTGGGAGCAGCCACTGTCGAGCAGGACCACCGCCGGATTAGCCTGCACAGCTGCTGCCACCGCCTGGAAGTCCTCGCCAGCCTCCGGCGCCAGCGAGACGGTCGGCTTAACGACGCCGACCAGAGAGCATGACGCCGACTTGTCGTCTCGCCCCTTGCCACCAGCAGAGGAGTCGGCGTCCTTCACCGAGGTCGACGACTTGGTCGACGTCTTCTCCTGGCGCGGCTGACTTCCTCCTCGAGGAGGACGACGACTGCCAGACCTCCCGCGGCCTCCCTTGGCGTCGTCGTCGTCGGAGTCACTGCGGTCGGGGCACTCGAAGGAGAGATGGTCGGGGTCGCCACACAGCCAGCACTCCCGACGTCGACTTCCTCCTCCTCGACCGCTGTCCTTGGTCGACTTTTTATTGTCGACCTCCTTGGCCGACTTCGAGCCACTGCTACCACCGCCGCCAGACTGCCCCGGTCGACCGCCTTGCTTCGCCGGGGCGACGTAGTTCACCTGCGCCAAGAGCTCTTGGGATCGCTCGGCCTCCTGCATCGCCTCGTCCTGCAAGATGTACGAGGTCAACGTGTCCTCGTTGAGCGTCGCCCGCGTGCTCGGCGCCATCGACAGCCGCTTCAGCAAGTTGTAGCTGCTCGGGAGTCCCTGCATGACATGGGTGACGTACGACGCCGTCGAGTACTCCGCGCCGGCCATCCTGATGGTGGCGAGAATTCGCCGGGCCCGGTTGCTGTACTCGGTCGCCGTCTCCTGGTCGCCCATACGCAGGTGCGTCAGCTGCCCCTCCAGCTGGGCGATGAACAGGTCGTCGGTGACTTGGTAGGTCGACTCGATGAAGTGCCACGCCTCGTAGCCGGCGTCGGCCGGCGTCGATGTGCTCCCTGCACGACTTCAGGGCGAGTTGCGTGCCCGGCGAGCAGCACCGCGAGATGACCGTGAAGGTCAGCAGTTGCACCGCGCGAAACTCCACACGCAAGTCGGGGTCATCCGGCGTCGCCACGGTGCCACGGGCAAAGTTAATCAGCCCCGCCATCTCCAGCCGGGGCTCGATGGCTTCCTTCTAGGTGAGTATGTCGGGTCAACCGACCAGCAGGGGAGAGACCAAGATCCTATCCGGCGTAAACTTGAAGTAGCCGTAGCTTGGTGCAATCCCGCCTGCTGTCACCTGGGTCGCCGACATCGGCAAAGATCCACTTCGTCGACCTCCGACGTCACCCTGCGAGGAGCCTGCAGCCGCCGACGACCGCATCCCTCGCGCCTGAACGCCTCCGACATCATCGGCGTGAATCACACCACGCTGCCTCGACGACGTGCCTCCCGCACTGCTGCCGACTTGGTCGCCCCCGGCGTTGACGCCCACGTCGACGCCGCCCTCGGTGTTCACCGGTCGAGGAGACGCAGGCCGAGAAGGGTGCTCCGTCGCCCACACGGAACGGATGCCAGCCTCGACGACCGCCCAAGGCAGGTCGCCATACTCGTTAGCCTCATGGCGTCTCCTCGCGTTCTCCAGCCGTGCCTCCAGGGTGTCCACCACCCCCGTGTCACCTACAGCGCCTACCATAGTGACTACCGAACAGCTGCCGGCCTACGAACAACTTAGGTAAGGAGCAAGTAAGTCGACAAGACTGAAAGGTAAGTCGTTCTGCCGTCCATGCTCACCTCACCATGCGGAGATAACTACTATAACAGGAGCTAGACTACGGGCTAGGCACGGGTGCTCGTGTGATCTCTGTGTTCGTTGGTCCTTAGTCGTTTTCCTAGTGCACACACTACTTGCTAGTTCACGGGGCAATTTGGCAAGAGTTTCACTAGAGAAAGTTGACAACAATGATACAATGAAGTTGGCAAGGTAGGACTACATCAGAGCTAGCATGCAAGCAGGATGACTGCCAGCGCAGCACGGTCGACCGCGTGCTAGCACGACTTGGTCGACCGCGCTCCAGCAATGCAGAGTCGCGGCTTGCCAACACTGCAGGTCGACGGCGTGCCAACGTCGCAGGTTGACGGCATGCCAACGTTGCTCCCGCATGACAGCAGCGCACCTACTTCGCAGGTGCTCGCAGATGATTGGCGTGCAGTGCCTTGTCACCTGCACAGCGCACACACCACATCAACTTCGTGCTGACGACTGCTTCTGATCCACCACGTCGACCTCGGGATACCATCACCGAGGTCGTCCTCGCCAAAACCACCTGGGCGACCATCGCAAGCCTCCGCATCACCTCGTCACCCAGGTAACCTTGTCGACTGGGCAACCAGGTCGACTAATAGCTCCTGTGTGTGCTCGTCGACCTCCCAAGTCGACGGCCACCTCCAGTCGACCTCCCCAGGTCGACCACTACCCCCTGGTCGACCAGCTCCAGGTCGACGTCACTCTAGGTCGACCAGCCACGTTCGGTCGACCACCAGGTCGACCAGAAGGCCTGGTCGACCAACCAGGTCGACCAGAAGGCCTGGTCGACCAACCAGGTCGACCAGAAGGTCTGGTCGACCAACCAGGTCGACCAGAAGGTCTGGTGGACCACCCAGGTCGACCACCCTGAAGTTGGCGCCCTCCCGAAGTCGGCGCCCTGGCCGTGGCTGCCGTACAGGTCGACCAATTTCGTCGACCAGCTCGCCCACTGCTACAGGTCGGCTGCACCCCTACACCCGACCACGAAGTCGGCTCCGCCCAAGCGAGGACGGTGCCAAGACACAACTCCCGTTGACAGGAATGATAGGGATGCGGCCGGCAGGCTGAGGGGGAGTGTGTTGGGTGCAAATTCACGTCGCACGACATCCTGCCGTCTGTTTGTACGAGTATGCGTGTGCGGATGCATTTGCGTGTGAATAAAGTGTTTGATTGTTTGTTCACTTTCGCAATTTTCGCTTGAAGCATTTGCAGGTACTCGCGCAATGTGCGCTTCGGCACAGCATTGTACACGCAATGAACAGTACAAGCAGAATGGACGAGCTCGCTAAGGAACCCAGGATAGAAGCTTTGCAGTTCGGTTTAATTGATTGCGCAGATTCAGTTCTATCCAACTTGAAATTGTACTGTTATGTTTGGTTGACTATAGTGTAGCAGGGCAGGCACTATAGGGGTACAATTTAGATGAAGGTTGGATGTTGTTTGTCTGTATCTGCATGCTGCTACAGGGCCAGGGGAAACCAGCGGAACCTTCACTTGGCTGGTTGGGCAAAGACAAAACAGGTTCTGTTTTTAGAACCTGGACCTTGTTATTGTTTTCCCAGGTTGGAAAAACAGAACCGGAGGTGTGATTACCAACCTACCACCTGCTATTTTGTCCAGCCAGGTTGGTTCTGTTGCTTTGAATTATTTGGGATCATCCCTGGTTGTTCCCAGGTTGATTCCCAAGGTCCTTGCTAGTCAATTGATTTCTATCCAACACTTGATTAAGCGTGATTAAGTCTTAATAGCTTGAGTTTTTTAGTCTCTTAACACCAACACTTTCTCTTAGTACCATCCAGATGGAAAAGTAAAGCACTTACTCTTAGTACCATCCACATGGGTAACTAACGCACTTACGCTTAGTACCATCCACATGGGTAAGTAGGAGACTCACTCACGCTTAGTACCATCCGCATGGGAAACTTACGCACTTTCTCTTAGTACCATCCATAAGTAACGCACTTCCTCTTAGTACCATCCACATGGGTTACCAGCACACTTACTATTAGTACCATCCACATGGGTAAGTAACGCACTTACTCTTAATACCATCCACATGGGTAACTTACATACTTACTCTTGGTTCCATCTATATGGATATGCAACGCACTTTCTCTTTTCACCATCCATATGGACATGGGTAAGATGCACTTACGCTTAGTACCAGCCACTTCGGTAAGTTACGCACTTGCTCTTAGTACCATCCATATGGGTAATTACACACATTCTCTCAGTGCCATTCACATAGCTAAGTAAAGCACTTACCCTCAGTACCAGCCACATGAGTAACTAACACACTTGCGCTTAGTACCATCCACATAAGTAAGAGACACACTAACGCTTAGAACCATTGATATGGGTAAATAACGCACTTACACTTTGTACCATCCACATATGTAAGAGACGCAATTACGCTTCGTAACATCCGCATATGTAAATTACGCACTTTCTCTTAGTACCATCCACATGGGTAACTTTGGTACTTACTCTTAGTACCATCTGCATGGATTGTAACGCAATTACTCTTATCACCATCCACATGGGTAAGAAACGCACTAACACTTAGTACCATCTACATGGGTAAATTACGCACTTACGCTTAGTACCATCCACACGGATAACGAACGCACTTATGCTTAGTACCAGCCACAGTAAATTACGCATACTCTTACTACCATCCACTTTGGTAAGTAACGCACTTACTCATAGTACCATTTACCTGGGTAGGTAAAGCACTTACTTTTAGTACCATCTACATAAGTAACTAACGCATTAACGCTTAGTACTATCCATATAGGTAAAGTACGCACTTAGGCTTAGTACCATCCATATATGTAAGAAACACACTTATGCTTGAGTACCATCCAGATGGGTAAATTATGCACTTCCTCTTAGTACCATCCACATGGGTAAGAAACGCACTTACTCTTAGTACCATCCACATTGGAAAATTGCGTATTTTCTTTTAGTTTCCATTGACGTGGAAATGGAACGCATTTATACTTGTCACTATCCACATGGGTAAAGAACGCACTAATGCGTAGTACCATCCACATGGGTAAATTCACACTTTCGCTTAGTACCATTTAAATGGGTAAATTACGCACTTTCTGTTAGTACCATCCACATGGGTAAATAACGCACTTACTCTTAGTACCATCCACATGGGTAAATTACGCAGTTGCTCTTAGTACTAGCGTACTAGCGTTGACTCGGGTAGCATTCCGCCGTCGAACAGTGTAAAAAAAAAAAATTTCCAGCTGGGAAGGAATTCGCATGACTATATCCACGTACAAACAGAGAATGAATATATAGTTATAGCTAGCAAGGACCTCGGGATCAACCTGGGAACAACCAGGGATGATCCCAAATAATTCAAAGCAACAGAACCAACCTGGCTGGACTAATAGCAGGTGGTAGGCTGGTAAACAACCTCTGGTTCTGTTTTTCCAACCTGGGAAAACAACAACCAGGTTCAAGTTCTAAAAACAGAATATGTTTCGTCTTTGCCCAACCAGCCAAATGCTGGTTTTGCTGGTTTCCCCTGGCCTTGTAGCATGCAGATACAGACAAACAACATCCAACCTTCACCTAAATTGTACCCCTGTAGTGCCTGCCCTGCTACACTATAGTCAACCAAACAAAACAGTACAATTTTGAGTTGGATAGAACTGAATCTGCGCAATCAACTCAATCGAACTGCAAAGCTTCCATCTTGGGTTCCTTTGCGAGCTCGTCCTTTCTGCTTGCACTGTTCATAGCGCGTACAATGTTGTGCCGAAACGCACATTGCGCGAGTACCTGCAAATGCTTCAAGCGAAAATTGTGAAAGCAAACAAACACACGAACACCCCATTCACACGCTAGTGCATTCGCACACGTATACTCATACAAACAGATTGCAGGATGCTGTGCGATGTGAATTTGCACCCAATACCATCCACATGGGTCAATTGCGCACTTTCTCTTAATACCATCTATATGGGTAAGTAACGCACTTACTCTTAGTACCATCTACATGGGTAAGTAACGCACATACTCTTAGTACCATCCACATGGGTAAAATGCGCACTTGCTCAAACTACCATCCAGACGGGTAAATTACGCACTTTCTCTTAGCACCATCCGCATGGGTAAGAAACGCACTTATTTTTAGTTCCATCCAGACGGGCAACAAACGTACTTACGCTTAGTACCATCCACATGGGTAAGAAACGCACTTATGCCTAGTATCAGCCAAATGAGTAAATTTTGCACTTACGTTTAGTACCAACCGCATGGGTAGATTACGCACTTACACTTAGTACCGTCCACACGGGTAAGTAACGCATTTACTCTAAGTACCATCCACATGGGTAATTTGCGTACTTTCCTTTAATACCGTCCATATGGATAAGTAACGCCGATACTCTTAGTACATCCACATTGGTAAATTACGCACTTGTTCTTACTACCATCCACATGGGTAAATTAGCGCACTTTCCCGTAGTACCATCCACGTGGGCACCTAACGCACTTACGCTTAGTACCATCCACATGGGTAAGAAACGCACTTACTCTTAGTACCATCCACATGGGTAAATTACGAACTTACGCTTAGTATCAGCCGCATGGTAAATTACGCACTTACTTTTAGTACCATCCACATGAGGAGATAACTACTACAACGGGAGCTAGACTACGGGCTAGGCACGGGTGCTTGTGTGATCTCTGCGTTTGTTCCCTAGTCGTTTTCCTAGTGCACACACTGCTTGCTAGTCCACAAGGCAATTTGGCAAGAGTTTCACTAAGAAAAGGTTGACAACAATGATGCAATGAAATTGGCAAGGCTAGACTACATCAGAGCTAGCATGCAGGCAAGTCTACTGCCAGCGCAGCACGGTCGACCGCGTGCCAGCACGACTTGGTCGACCGCGCTCCAGCAGTGCAGAGTCGCGGCTTGCCAACGCTGCAGGTCGACGGTGTGCCAACATTGCAAGTCGACGGCGGCCAGCGTTGCTCCCGCATTACAGCATTGCACCAGCTTCGCAGGTGCTCGCAGATGATTGGCGTGCAATGTCTTGTCACCTGCACAGCACACACACCAAGTCAACTTAGTGCTGACGACTGCTTCTGATCAGCCACGTCGACCTCGGGATACCACCACCGAGGTCGTCCTCGCCAGAATTACCTGGGCGACTGTCGCAACCTCCGCAGAACCTCGTCACCCACGTAACCTGGTCGACCGGGCAACAACGTCGACCAGCTGCTTCTGTGCGTGCCCGTCGACCACCCAAGTCGACTGCAACCTCCAGTCGACCTCACCAGGTCGACCACAACCCCTGGTCGACCGGCTCCAGGTCGACGTCACTTCTGGTCGGCCAGAACATCTGTCAGCCGACCACCCCAGTCGGCTGCCCCAAGTCGGCGTCACCAAGTCAATGCCCTCTATAGGTCGACTGCCCAGGTCGACCACCCGAAGTTGGCGCCCTCCCGAAGTCGGCGCCCTTGCAGTGGTCCCCGTACAGGTCGACCAACCCTGTCGACCAGCTCCCCCACTGCTACAGGTCGGCTGCACCTCTTACACCCGACCACGAAGTCGGCTCCGCCCAAGCGAGGACAGGGCCAACACACAACTCCCGTTGACACCACATAGATAACCGACACACTTGCTCTTAGTATCATCTATATGGGTAAGTAGAGCACTTATTTTTAATATCAACCACATGAGTAACTAACGCACTTGCGCTTAGTATCTTCCACATGGGTAAATTACACACTTACGCTTTGTACCATCCACATAGGTAAGAAACGCAATCACTCTTAGTACTATCCACATGGGTAACTTATGCACTTGCTCTTAGTACCATCCATATGGGTATTTTACACACTTTCTCTTAGTACCATCCACAATGGTAAATTACGTACTTTTACCGTTTATATGGGTAAATTACGTACTTTCTCTTAGTACCATCCACATGGGTAAGCAATCAACGCACTTATGCTTAGTACCATCCACATGGGTAAGAAATGCCCAATATCAGCCACTTAGGTAAATATCGCACTTGCTCTTAGTACCATCCATATGGGTAAATTACACACTTTCTCTTAGTACCATCCACATGGGTAAGTAACGCACTTACTCTTAATACCATCTACATGAGTAACTAACGCATTTGCGCTTAATACCATCCACATATGTAAGAAACACACTAACGCTTAGTACCATCCACATGGGTAGATTACTCACTTACGCTTGTTGGTGTAAGGGCCTAATAAATGTTGGTGTAAGGGCCTAATAAACTCAAGCTATTAGGACTTAATCAAACTTAAAACCTCTCCTCGGGGTCACCTCCAAGGGTCCCTGGGTGCCTGGTACAAGACCAGCCCCTATCCTCGGGTCCGAGTTTGTAGAGAGAGGGATCAAGAAGGACTTAGTCAAAACAGCAAGAGTACCTTGAACGTCGCGCAGCGTGCCGTGCAGACCGTCGATCGGATTAAGCTGAGAATTCGCTATATCGAAGCTCGCTCCAAGAGCTTTAAAATGAGTCAAGTTGCCTCGCGAAAAGTTCTGCCATTACGAAGTTATGGCTCAGACGGTGTTTGCCTAGCATTAGAGTGCTAGCGTACTAGCGTTGACTCGGGTAGCATTCCGCCAACGAACCGCGTAGAAACGAAATTCCAGCGAGGAAGGAATTCACATGAATCAATTTGACTATATACAGGTACAAACAGAGAAGGATTAAATAGTTCTAGCTAGCAAGGACCTTGGGAATCAACCTGGGAACAACCAGGGATGATCCCAAATAATTCCAAGCAACAGAACCAACCTGGCTGGACAAAATAGCAGGTGGTAGGTTGGTAAACAACCTCTGGTTCTGTTTTTCCAACCTGGGAAAACAACAACCAGGTTCAGGTTCTAAAAACAGAACCTGTTTTGTCTTTGCCCAACCAGCCAAATGCTGGTTCCGCTGGTTTCCCCTGGCCTTGTAGCATGCAGATACAGACAAACAACATCCAACCTTCACCTAAATTGTACCCCTATAGTGCCTTCCCTGCTACACTATAGTTAACCAAACAAAACAGTACAATTTCGAGTTGGATAGAACTGAATCTGCGCAATCAACTCAACCGAACTGCAAAGCTTCCATCTTGGGTTCCTTTGCGAGCTCGTCCTTTCTGCTTGCACTATTCATAGCGCGTACAATGTTGTGCCGAAGCGCACATTGCGCGAGTACCTGCAAATGCATCAAGCGAAAAATGCGAAAGCAAACAAACACACGAACACACCATTCACACGCAAATGCATTCGCACACGCATACTCGTACAAACAGACGGCAGGATGTCGTGCAATGTGCATTTGCACCCAACACACTCCCCCTCAGCCTGCCGGCTGCATCCGCGTCATTCCATGCTAGTTCATGCTCATTCCACTCATGCGCACACAACGCCAATGAGGCTCATCCGCAAGCCTCTTGGTGAGAAAGTCTGCTGGCTGCTGGTGAGTCTTGATGTAGATTGGATTCACAGTCCCCCTCTTCACCTCCTTACGCAGCCAGTGCCACTTGATACGCATGTGCTTGTTCAGGCCATGAAGCACAGCGTTCCTGGCCATCCCAAGAGCCCCCTTGCTATCACAAAACAGCGGCGTAGCAACTTTCTGCTCCTGGCCAATCTCCTCTAACAGCCTCCTCAGCCAAATCACCTCCTTCACCCCATGGAACATCGCCATGTACTCTGATTCTACGGAAGAGAGTGCCGTCTCCGTCTGCTTCTTGGACCTCCAACTAACAGGTCCTCCCCCAACTACGCAGATGTATCCTCCCACAGATGAGGAATCCTCCTTCTCAGAAGCCCATGTAGCATCGGTAAAGCAAGTGAGAAATAGCTTGCCTTCTCCAAGCCTCTCCCCCTTCTCTTTCAGCACCTCCACCCCTTTCTGCTTCACCTGTGCAGATGCGGAGTATTGAACTCCAATGCTTGGGTGAGAGTTCAGGTACTTCACCACACGCTCAGCTGCATCCACCTGCTCCTCTGATGGATTCTGCACCACCCTAGCCAGCTGCCCAACCGAGAAAGAGATGTCGGGCCTCGTGTGAACTGCTGCGTACAAGAGGCTGCCCACCAAGGACTGAAATTGCTGCTGCTCTTCAGCTTCAACCCCTTCATCCTCTGCAGCCTTCACAAGCTTGAATTCTGCTGGCAGGGGAGTTGCAACCTTGCGCTCATTCTCAATCCCATACTTCTCCCCCAGCTCCTTGATGAACTTCTCCTGGTGCAGCTTCAACCACCTGTGATCTGGATCCCTCTCCACGTGCATCCCGAGGTAGTACTTTACCTCCCCAAGGTTCTTGCACTTGAAGTTTTTCATCAGTTGCTGCTGCACTTTCTGGATCTCCTTCATGCTGCTGCTGAAGAGAAGAATGTCGTCCACATAGACCAGAAACAGCACCAGCTTCTCCCCCTCGCCCTTGAGAAAGAGGCTCTCATCACAGCTGCTGGTCCTGAATCCCATCTCCTCTAAAACAGCTGCCAACTTCTGGTACCAGCAGCGTGGCGCCTGCTTCAAGCCGTAGATGGACTTGTTGAGCTTGCACACCCTGCCCGTACCATCCTCATACCCAGGCGGCTGCGTCATGTACACATCCTCCTCTAAAATCCCATTCAGGAATGCCGTTGAAATATCCATCTGAATGATGAATTTCCCACTAACAGCTGCATCTGCCAACAAGACACGGAGGGTAGGGGGTTTGGCAGTGGGAGCAAAGATCTCGTTGAAGTCCTGCTTCTCCTTCTGCATAAACCCCTTCGCCACCAGCCTACTCTTGTAGATGGTGACCTGCCCCTTGTCATCGGTCTTGATCCTCAGCACCCACTTGCATTGTATCGCTTTCTTCCCATCAGGCAGCACCACCAGATCCCATGTCCTATTCTCCAGCAGACTCTGGTACTCAGCATCCCTAGAAGCCAGCCACTTGTCCCTATCTGGTCCAGCTAATGCCTCTTCCATGCTAGCTGGTTCCTCTGGTGCAGGGGCAAGAAAACAGTACGCAGGCTCATCCTCCTCATCCGGGTCATAGCCATGAGGTAGAATCAGCAATGCCTCTTCGGTCCCTAGCTGCTGCTCTGCTGCATCAGTTCCTGCAGTCAGCTTCTTAGTAGCCATACGGGTACGTCCTGGCCTGGAGACGGGTGTCTCCCATCCCTTCATAACGACACCCTTCGGCTTCTTAGTTTTTCCCTGCTGCTTCTCTCCTCCCTCGGGTCCAGCAGCTCCACTAGTGCTGCCGCCAGTTTCCACACCATTTTCTCCACCAGCAGATGCCTCCTGTACCTTCTCTCCATCACCATTTCCAGCAGCTGCCTCCTCTCCCTCCTCCCACACACTAGGAGTCAGGTCCAGCTGCATGGTGATCTGCTCCATCTGCTGGGACACCCTTGCCTCCGGCTGTTTCTCCCAGCTCCCATACATCATGCCCTCAATGAATTTCACATCCCTGCTGTCAAACAACACACCCTTGGATGGTTCCCACAGCAGCCATCCCTTGCTCTCAGCAGCCAGCCCCAAATGCACACACCAGATTGCACTCGCCCCCAACTTACTGCGGTAGGTCTTGGGGACGTGGGCAACTGCCATGCAACCGAACACCCTCAGCATGTCCACCGGCGGCTTCCTCCCAAGCCACCTCTCCAACGGCACCCACGAGTCATCCCCAACCTTGGTGAGCACCCTGTTCCTAGCGACGGTGGCGTGCCGGACAGCATGAGGCCACATAGAGTTGCTCAGCCCAGATTCTATGAGCAGCGCCCTAGCTGTCTCCAGAATGGTCTGGTTTGCCCGTTCTGCTACACCATTTGACTGTGGGGTATAAGCCGTGGTCAGCTCTCTCTGGATGCCCTGCTTCTTGAGCCAGGCCGTCATTTCAGCTCCAAGGAACTCACCACCCCGGTCTGTCCTAATCCGCTTCACTACACACTCCGCCTGCTTCTCCACGAATGGCAGCCAATCGTCCCGTATCGTGGAGGCGGCGTGGTCCTTCTGCTTCAGCGGATACGCCCACATCAGCCTGCTCCAGTCATCCACAATTGTAAGAAAATACCGCTCCCCCTTGTGCCCTTGCACCGGCAGCGGCCCCACCAAGTCCATGTGGACCAGCTCCAAAGGCTTCTTGCTCCTGCCAGCCACACTATGGAAAGGGAAACGGGTGAACTTTGAAAGCAAACAGATTTCACAGTTGTCATCGGGTGGCTGTCCGTTCAGCTTCAGACCCTTAACGGCTCCATCCTTCTCCAGCTGCTTCAGCAAAGGCATTGCCACATGCCCTAAGCGCCGGTGTGCCGTTGCCCAATCTGTCTCCCCAGATCTGGCCGACACTTTCACACCAACCCCTCCAACGGCATTGCACTCCCCCTGGGATGCAGACCCCTCTCCAGCCTGCCCCCCACCATGCCACGCCAGGGCCGGCAGCTGCCACATAGATCTGTACACGTCCTTGCTCTCGTGCAGATCCCAAAGCACCCGATTGCCCAGCTTCCCCTTATAAGTGCGTGCCCCATCCGTGTTGGTGTTCACCCCAGCCTTGCCAAGCTTACGGAGGGAGATAAGGTTGGCCTTCAGGTCGGGGACGAAGAGAACGTCGTGCAGCACCACCGGCTTGCCATCCGCTCCCTTAAACGCAGCTCGTCCCGCACCAGCCACCTTCAACATGTGTCCAGAGGCGGAGCACACTTCATTGATCGGTGCAGCTCGTACTTCGTCCAGCAGGTCCTTGCGCGGCGTCATCGTCCAAGCAGCGCCTGTGTCCAACACCCAATAGTCTAGGGGGTGCAGCTCTGCTCCAACTTTGGCAGAGGCGTCTCCTTGCTCCCCCTTGTCTCCCACATGGAAGAATTGGCCCGCGGTGCGCTCCTTCTTCTTCTCCGCACCGCCGTTGCCCTTCGGGTTGTTGTCGGACGAATCAGCGACCATGTTGGCGCCGTTTTTCTGGTTCCTCCGCGCGCCGCCATCCTGGTGACGATTCTGGGGGGTCCATCCATCGGGTTTCTTATAGCACAAAAACCAGGGGTGCCCTTCCTTCTCACAATACCAGCAACTCCCTTTCATTTTGCCACCAGCACCCGACTTGCCCCCACGTCCAGATTTCGCACCGCGACCCCAACCGGTACCTCCTTGTTGGTCGTTGGAGTCGTCGTCTTTCTTTGCACCGCGTCCAGCACCACCGAAGCCACGTCCTCTGCCACGTCGGCTCCCTTGCATCCCGTAGCCGCTGCTGCCGTCGTCTCCACCCCTCAGTTGGCGGCGACGGAAGTCCTCCTCCAGAATCTTCGTCCGCACCCACTCGAGCGTCCACAAGCTCTGGTTCTGCGGCAGGCTCAATCCGCTCGTAAATTGAAGCCACGATTCTGGCAGCAGCGAGAGCATCTTCAAGCACTTGGTCTGCTCCGGGTAGGTGATTCCCGCGGTCGCCAACTTCGCGTAGAGGTCGCGCATCTTGTCCAGGACTGGTTGCACCGGCTCTCCCTCGCTCAGGCGCAACGCGGACAGCTCCCTCTCCAGCATCAACGTTGCGACAACGGAGGTCGGGGCGTGCAGCTCCTTCAACACGGTCCACGCCTTCGGACCGCATTCAACCTCCGGCAGCAGGTGCATGACGTGGTGACGCTGGTTCAGCTCCAAACTCTACGACATCAAATAGTAGCCAGCCGAGGAGCGCTCGTCCCAATCTTCCTGCAGCGTGGGGTCACTCGGTCTAGGCTCCTCCCCAATCATTAGTTTCAGCAAACCGATCTGACGGAAATATAATTGCATTTTCCAGGCCCAATCATCATAGCCCTCACCATTGAACTTCTCGACGGTGAAATTCTTCAGCACCTCCTTGACAAGCGAGCCCTGGTTTGTTCGCGCTCCCCTTGGCGCTGAAAGACCAGAATCTTGGCTGCCGCTACGATCTTGGGCTGAAGATTCACCAGCTCCCGCCGAGGTGTTGCCCGCCATAGCTACCTATAACGAGGATCACTATAACGCGGCTCTGATACCAGCTTGTTGGTGTAAGGGCCTAATAAACTCAAGCTATTAGGACTTAATCAAACTTAAAACCTCTCCTCGGGGTCACCTCCAAGGGTCCCTGGGTGCCTGGTATAAGACCAGCCCCTATCCTCGGGTCCGAGTTTGTAGAGAGAGGGATCAAGAAGGACTTAGTCAAAACAGCAAGAGTACCTTGAACGTCGCGCAGCGTGCCGTGCAGACCGTCGATCGGATTAAGCTGAGAATTCGCTATATCGAAGCTCGCTCCAAGAGCTTTAAAATGAGTCAAGTTGCCTCGCGAAAAGTTCTGCCATTACGAAGTTATGGCTCAGACGGTGTTTGCCTAGCATTAGAGTGCTAGCGTACTAGCGTTGACTCGGGTAGCATTCCGCCAACGAACCGCGTAGAAACAAAATTCCAGCGAGGAAGGAATTCACATGAATCAATTTGACTATATACAGGTACAAACAGAGAAGGATTAAATAGTTCTAGCTAGCAAGGACCTTGGGAATCAACCTGGGAACAACCAGGGATGATCCCAAATAATTCCAAGCAACAGAACCAACCTGGCTGGATAAAATAGCAGGTGGTAGGTTGGTAAACAACCTCTGGTTCTGTTTTTCCAACCTGGGAAAACAACAACCAGGTTCAGGTTCTAAAAACAGAACCTGTTTTGTCTTTGCCCAACCAGCCAAATGCTGGTTCCGCTGGTTTCCCCTGGCCTTGTAGCATGCAGATACAGACAAACAACATCCAACCTTCACCTAAATTGTACCCCTATAGTGCCTTCCCTGCTACACTATAGTTAACCAAACAAAACAGTACAATTTCGAGTTGGATAGAACTGAATCTGCGCAATCAACTCAACCGAACTGCAAAGCTTCCATCTTGGGTTCCTTTGCGAGCTCGTCCTTTCTGCTTGCACTGTTCATAGCGCGTACAATGTTGTGCCGAAGCGCACATTGCGCGAGTACCTGCAAATGCATCAAGCGAAAAATGCGAAAGCAAACAAACACACGAACACACCATTCACACGCAAATGCATTCGCACACGCATACTCGTACAAACAGACGGCAGGATGTCGTGCAATGTGCATTTGCACCCAACAATAAATTCAAGCTATTAGGACTTAATCAAACTTAATACCTCTCCTCGGGGTCACCTCCAAGGGTCACTGGGTGCCTGGTAAAAGACCAGCCCCTATCCTCGGGTCCGAGTTTGTAGAAAGAGGGATCAAGAGGGACTTAGTCAAAACAGCAAGAGTACCTTGAACGTCGCGCAGCGTATCGTGCAGACCGTTGGTCGGATTAAGCTGAGAATTCGCTATATCTAGGATTGCTCCAAGAGCCCAAATTGTACAACTTTACTAAAGTTGCTTGTTGGGTGGTGAGAGAGCAAGGCTAGAAAGTCGGGGTGTTGGGCGGGTTGAGGGCTTTGGTTTCGCCCAGCTTCTCGCCACTCTCATTTTATTTCGCTGACTCAGCAGGCTGCAGGCGCCACTCCGCCGCGTGAGTCCCATATTGCACAAATACTATCCTTGCTTGTTTCCCAGCCAACCCGCCCCACCAACACAGTGTCAATTTTCCTGGCCAATCAGCTCACTCTTTGAATTTGACTAGCCAATCACCTACCTTCGTACAACTCGTAACCTCAATTCGCAAAACCAACACCTGTAAAACAACCGTCGATCAACTTTACTAAGGTTGCTCAGTGCGGTCCGCAATTTGGGCCACGAGCTTTAAAATAAGCCAGGTTGCCTCGCGAAAAGTTCTGCCATTACGAAGTTATGGCTCGGAAGCGATTGGCTAGCATTAGAGTGCTAGAGTACTAGCGTTGACACGGGTAGCATCACGCCGTTGAACCGGGCAGAGAACAAAATTCCAGCAAGGAAGGAATCCGCTTGAATCAAATGTCTATATTCTAGTACAAACAGAGAAGGAATAAATAGTTCTAGCTAGCAAGGACCTTGGGAATCAACCTGGGATGATCCCAAATAATTCCAAGCAACAGAACCAGCCTGGCTGGACAAAATAGCAGGTGGTAGGCTGGTAAACAACCTCTGGTTCTGTTTTTCCAACCTGGGAAAATAACAACCAGGTTCAGGTTCTAAAAACAGAACCTGTTTTGTTTTTGCCCAACCAGCCAAATGCTGGTTCTGCTGGTTTCCCCTGGCCTTGTAGCATGCAGATACAGAGAAACAACATCCAACCTTCACCTAAATTGTACCCCTATAGTGCCTGCCCTGCTACACTATAGTCAACCAAAGAAAGCAGAACAATTTCGAGTTGGATAGAACTGAATCTGCGCAATCAATTCAACCGAACTGCAAAGCTTCCATCCTGGGTTCCTTTGCGAGCTCGTCCTTTCTGCTTGCGCTGTTCATAGCGCGTACAATGTTGTGCCGAAGCGCACATTGCGCGAGTACCTACAAATGCTTCAAGCGAAAATTGCGAAAGCAAACAAACACACGAACACACCATTCACACGCAAATGCATTCACACACGTATATTCATACAAACAGACGGCGTGATGTCGTGCAATGTGAATTTGCACCCAATACACTCCCCCTCAGCCTGCCGGCTGCATTTCCATCATTCCATTGTAGTTCATGCTCATTCCACTCATGTGCACACAACGCCAATGAGGCTCATCCCCAATCCTCTTGGTGAGAAAGTATGCCGGCTGCTGATGAGTCTTGATGTTTATCGGATTCACCGTCCCCCTCTTCACCTCCTTACGCAGCCAGTGCCACTTGATACGCATGTGCTTGTTCAGCCCATAAAGCACAGCGTTCCTGGCCATCCCAAGAGCCCCCTTGCTGTCACAAAACAGCGGCGTAGCAACCTTCTACTCTTGGCCAATCTCTTCTAACAGCCTCCTCAGCCAAATCACCTCCTTCACCCCGTGGAACATCGCCATGTACTCTGATTCCACAGAGGAGAGTGCCGTCTCTGTCTACTTCTTCGACGTCCAACTAACAGGTCCACCCCCAACTAAGCAAATGTATCCTC
This sequence comes from Closterium sp. Yama58-4, assembly GCA_947470075.1. Classification (NCBI taxonomy): domain Eukaryota; kingdom Viridiplantae; phylum Streptophyta; class Zygnematophyceae; order Desmidiales; family Closteriaceae; genus Closterium; species Closterium sp. Yama58-4. The sequence goes on from CANIUD010000152.1 coordinate 81,720, forward strand.
CCGCAGATGTATCCTCCCACAGATGAGGAATCCTCCTTTTCAGAAGCCAAGTAGCATCGGTCAAGCAAGTGAGAAAGAGCTTGCCTTCTCCAAGCCGCTCCTTCTTCTCTTTCAGCACCCCAACCCCTTTCTGCTTCACCTGTGCAGGTACGGAGTATTGAACTCCAAGGCTTGGGTGGGAGTTCAGGTACTTCACCATACGTTCAGCTGCATCCACCTGCTCCTCTGATGGATTCTGCACCACCCTAGCCAGCTGCCCAACTGAGAAAGAGATGTCGGGCCTCGTGTGAACAGCTGCATACAAGAGGCTGCCCATTAAGGACTGAAATTGCTGCTGCTCCTCGGCTTCAACCCCTTCATCCTCTGCAGCCTTCACAAGCTTGAACTCTGCTGGCAGGGGAGTTGCAACCTTGTGCTCATTCTCAATCCCATACTTCTCCCCCAGCTCCTTGATGAACTTCTCCTAGTGCAGCTTCAACCACTTTTGATCCAGATCCCTCTCCACGTGCATCCCGAGGTAGTATTTTACCTCCCCAAGGTTCTTGCACTTGAAGTTCTCCATCAGCTGCTGCTGCACTTTCTGGATCTCTTTCATGCTGCTGCTGAAGAGAAGAATGTCATCCACATAGACCAGGGTCATCACCAGCCCCTCTCCCTCCCCCTTGAGAAAGAGGCTCTCATTACAGCTGCTGGTCCTGAACCCTATCTCCTCTAAAACAGCTGCCAACCTCTGGTACCAGCAGCGTGGCGCCTGCTTCAAGCTAGATTGACCTTTTCAGCTTGCACACCCTGCCCGTACCATCCTCATACCCAGGCGGCTGCGTCATGAATACCTCCTCCTCGAGAATCCCGTCGAGGAATGCTGTTGATATATCCATCTGAATGATAAATTTCCCACTAACAGCTGCATCTGCCAACAAGACACGGAGAGTAGGGGGTTTGGCAGTGGGAGCAAAGATCTTGTTGAAGTCCTGCTTCTCCTTCTGCATAAATCCCTTAGCCACCAACCTACTCTTGTAAATGGCGACCTGCCCCTTGTCATCGGTCTTGATCCTCAGCACCCTCTTACACTGTACGGCTTTCTTCCCCTCAGGTAGCCCCACCAGATCCCATGTCCCATTCTCTAGCAGGCTCTGGTACTCAGCATCCCTAGAAGCCAGCCATTTGTCCCTATCTGGCCCAGCTAATGCCTCCTCCATGCTAGCTGGTTCCTCTGGTGCAGGGGCAAGAAAACAGTATGCAGGCTCGTCCTCCTCATCCGGGTCATACCTCTGTGGAAAATCAGTAATGCCTCCTCATTCCCAAGCTGCTGCTCTGCTACATCAGCTCCTGCAGTCAGCTTCATTGTTGCCATGCGGGTGCGTCCTGGCCTAGAGACGGGTGTTTCCCACCCCTTCATAACGACACCCTTCGGCTTCCTCCTTTGCACCTTACCCTTGCTCTGCTGCTGCTCTCCTCTTTCAGATCCAACAACTTCACCAGCGCTATCACTAGTGCTGCCGCCAATCTCTCCTCCACCAGCAGGTGCCTCCTGTACCTTCTCTCCATCACCATTCCCCGCAGCTGCCTCCTCTCCCTCCTCCCACACATTGAGAGTCGGGTCCAGCTGCATGGTGATCTGCTCCATCTGCTGGGACACCCTTGCCTCTGGTTGTTTCTCCCAGCTCCCATACATCATGCCCTCAATGAATTTCACATCCCTGCTGTCAAACAACACACCCTTGGATGGTTCCCACAACAGCCATCCCTTGCTCTCAGCAGCCAGCCCCAAATGCACACACCAGATTGCACTCGCCCCCAACTTACTGCGGTAGGTTTTGGGGACGTGGGCGACTGCCATGCAGCCAAAAACCCTCAGCATGTCCACCGGCGGCTTCCTCCTAAGCCACCTCTCCAACGGCACCCACGAGTCATCCCCAACCTTGGTGAGCACCCTGTTCCTAGCGACGGTAGCGTGCCGGGCAGTGTGAGGCCATATGAAGTTGCCAAGACCAGATTCTATTAGCAGCGCCCTAGCTGTCTCTAGAATGGTCCGCTTCGCTCGTTCTGCTACACCGTTTGACGGTGGGGTGTAAGCCGTGGTCCCTCTGAATGCCCTGCTTCTTGAGCCAGGCCGTCATCTCAGCTCCAAGGAACTCACCACCCCGGTCTGTCCTAATCCGCTTCACTACACACTTCGCCTGCTTCTCCACAAATGGCAGCCAATCATCCCGTATCGTGGAGGCGGCGTGGTCCTTCTGCTTCAGCGGATACGCCCACATGCTCCAATCATCCACATTCGTAAGAAAGTACCGCTGCCCCTTGTACGTGCGAGCCCCATCCGTGTTGGTGTTCACCCCAGCCTTGCCAAGCTTACGGAGGGAGATAAGGTTGGCCTTCAGGTCGAGGACGACGAGAACGTCGTGCAGCACCACCGGCTTGCCATCCGCTCCCTTAAACGCAGCTCGTCCTGCACCAGCCACCTTCAACATGTATTGAGAGGCGGAGCACACCTCGTTAATCGGTGAAGCACGTACGTCGTCCAGCAGGTCATTGTGTCCAACACCCAATAGTCCCAACAGGTATGTTGGTCCTTGCGGTCCATTGGACCAACTGGCCAGTTGGTCCAACCGGTCCATTGGATCAACAGGCCAGTTGGTCCAACCGGTCCAGTGGACCAACAGGCCAGTTGGTCCAACCGGTCCAGTGGACCAACAGGCCAGTTGGTCCAACCGGTCCAGTGGACCAACAGGCCAGTTGGTCCAACCGGTCCATTGGACCAACACGCCAGTTGGTCCAACCGGTCCATTGGACCAACAGGCCAGTTGGTCGAACCGGTCCATTGGACCAACAGGCCAGCTGGTCCAACCGGTCCATTGGACCAATAGGCCAGTTGGTCCAACCGGTCCAGTGGACCAACAGGCCAGTTGGACCAACCGGTCCATTGGACCAACAGGCCAGTTGGTCCAACCGGTCCAGTGGACCAACAGGCCAGTTGGTCTAACCGGTCCATTGGACAAACAGGCCAGTTGGTCCAACCGGTTCAGTGGACCAACAGGCCAGTTGGTCCAACCGGTCAATTAGACCAACAAGCCAATTGGTATAATCGGTCCACTAGACCAACAGGCAAGTTGGTCCAACCGGTCCAGTGTACCAACAGGCTAGTTGGTCCAACCGGAATAGTGCACCAACAGGCCAGTTGGTCCACGCGGTCCATCGGACCAACAGGCCAGTTGGTCCAACCGGTTCACTGGACCAACAGGCCATTTGGTCCAACCGGTCCACTCAGTGGACCAAAAGGCCTGTTGGTCCAAGCGGTCCATTGGACCAACAGGCCAGTTGGTCCAAACGGTCCATTGGACCAACAGGCCAGTTGGTCCAACCGGTTCAGTGGACCAACAGGCCAGTTGGTCCAACCGGTCCATTGGACAAACAGGCCAGTTGGTCCAACCGGTCCATCGGACCAACAGGCCAGTTGGTCCAACCGGTCCATCGGACCAACAGGCCAGTTGGTCCAACCTGTCCATTGGACCAACAGGCGAGTTGGTCCAACCGGTTCAATGGATCAACAGGCGTGTTGGTCCTAGCGGTCCATTAGACCAACTGGCCAGTTCGTCCAACCGGTCCATTGGACCAACAGGCCAGTTCGTCCAACCGGTCCATTGGACCAACAAGCCAGTTGGTCCAACTGGTCTAGTGGAGCAACAAGCAAGTTGGACCATCCGGTCCATTGGACCAACAAGCCAGTTGGTCCAACCGGTCCAGTGGACCAACAGGCCAGTTGGTCCAACTGGTCCATTGGACCAACTGGCCAGTTGGTCCAACCGGTCCATTGGACCAACAGGCCTGTTGGTCCAACCGGTCCATTGGACTAACAGGCCAGTTGGTCCAACCAGTCCATTGGACCAACAGGCCAGTTGGTCCAACTGGTTCAGTTGATCAACAGGCCAGTTGGTCCAATCGGTCCACTAAACCAACGGGCCAGTTGGTCCAACCGGTCCATTGGACAAACAGGCCAGTTGGTCCAACCTGTCCATTGGACCAACAGGCCAGTTGGTCCAACCGGTCAATTGGACCAACAGGCCAGTTGGTCTAACCGGTCCATTGGACCAACAGGACAGTTGGTCCAACCGGTCCACTGGACCAACTGGCCATTTGGTCCAACCGGTTTAGTGGACCAACAGGCCAGTTGTTCCAACCGGTCCATTGGACCAACTGGCCAGTTGGTCCAACCGGTCCATTGGACCAACTGGCCAGTTGGTCCACCCGATCCAGTGAACCAATAGGCCAGTTGATCCAACTGGTCAACGGGACCAACACGCCAGGTGGTTCAACCGGTCCGTTGGACCAACTAGGCAATTGGACCAACTGGTTCAGTGGACCAACAGGCTAGTTGATCCAACTAGTCCATTGGACCAATTGGCCAGTTGGTCCAACCGGTTCAGTGGACCAACAAGCCAGTTGGTCCAACCGGTCCATTAGACCAACAAGCCAATTGGTATAACTGGTCCACTGGACCAACAGGCAAGTTGGTCCAACTGGTCCAGTGGACCAACAGGCTAGTTGGTCCAACCGGTTTAGTGCACCAACAGGCCAGTTGGTCCAACCGGTCCAGTGGACCAACAGGCCAGTTGGTCCAACCGATCCATTGGACCAACAGGCGAGTTGGTCCAACCGGTTCAGTGGACCAACAGGCCAGTTGGTCCAACAAGTCCAGTGGACCAACAGGCCAATTGGTCCAACCAGTCCATTGGACCAACAGGCCAGTTGGTCCAACCGGTTAAGTGCACCAACAGGCCAGTTGATCCAAGCGGTCCATCGGACCATCAGGCCAATTGGTCCAACCGGTCCATTGGACCATCAGGCCAGTTGGTCCAACCGGCCCATTGGACCAACAAGCTAGTTGGTCCAACCGGTCCATTTGACCAACAGGCCAGTTGATCCAACCGGTCCATTGGACCATCAGGCCAGTTGGTCCAACCGGTCCATTGGACCAACAGGCCAGTTGGTCCAACCGGTCCATTAGACCAACAGGCCAGTTGGTCCAACTAGTCCAGTGGACCATCAGGCCAGTTGGTCCAACCAGTCCAGTGGACCAACAGGCCAGTTGGTCCAACCGGTCCAGTGGACCAACAGGCCAGTTGGTCCAACCGGTCCATTGGACCATCAGGCCAGTTGGTCCAACCGGTCCAGTGGACCAACAGGCCAGTTGGTCCAACCAGTCCATTGGACCAACAGGCCAGTTGGTACAACCGGTCCATTGGACCATCAGGCCAGTTGGTCCAACCGGTCCAGTGGACCAACAGGCCAGTTGGTCCAACCGGTCCAGTGGACCAACAGGCCAGTTGGTCTAACCGGTCCATTGGACCAACAGGCCAGTTGGTCCAACCGGTCCATTGGACCATCACGCCAGTAGGTACAACCGGTCTAGTGGACCAACAGGCCAGTTGGTCCAATCAGTCCAGTGGACCAACAAGCCAGTTGGTCCAACCAGTCCATTGGACCAACAAACTAGTTGGTCCAACCGGTTTAGTGCACCAACATGCCAGTTGGTCCAACCGGTCCATTGGATCAACAGGCCAGTTGGTCCAACCGGTCCATTGGACCAACTGGCCAGTTGGTCCAACCGGTCCATTGGACCAACAGGCCAGTTGGTCCAACCAGTCCACTGGACCAACAGGCCAGTTAGTCCAACCGGTCCAGTGGACCAACAGGCCAGTTGGTCCAACCGGTTTAGTGCACCAATAGGCCAGTTGATCCAAGCGGTCCATCAGACCAACAGGCCAGTTGGTCCAACCGGTCCATTAAACCATTAGGCCAGATGGTCCAACCGGTCCATTGGACCAATAGGCCAGTTGGTCCAACCGGTTTAGTGCACCAACAGGCCAGTTGATCCAAGCGGTCCATCATACCAACAGGCTATTTGGTCCAACTGGTCAAGTGGACCAACAGGCCAGTTGGTTCAACCGGTCCATTGGACCAACAGGTCAGTTGGTCCAACTGGTCCAGTGGACCAACAGGCTAGTTGGTCCAACCAATCGATTAGACCAACAGGCCAGTTGGTCCAACCAGTCCAGTGGACCAACAGGCCAGTTGGTCCAACCATTCCTGTGGACCAACATGCCAGTTGGTCCAACCAGTCCATTGGACCATCAGGCCAGTTGGTCCAACCGGTCCATAGGACCAACAGGCCAGTTGGTCCAACCGGTCCATTGGACCAACAGGCATAGAAGTTGATCCAAGCGGTCCATCGGACCATCAGGCCAGTTGGTCCAACCGGTCCATTGGACCATCAGGCCAGTTGGTCCAACCGGTCCATTGGACCATCAGGCCAGTTGGTCCAACCGTTCCATTGGACCAACAGGCCAGTTGGTCCAACCGGTCCATTTGACCAACAGGCCAGATGGTCCAACCGGTCCATTGGACCATCAGGCCAGTTGGTCCAACCAGTCCATTGGACCAACAGGCCAGTTGGTCCAACGGGTCCATTGGACCAACAGGCCAGTTGGTCCAACCTGTCCATTGGACCAACAGGCCAGTTGGTCCAACCGGTTTAGTGCACCAACAGGCCAGTTGATCCAAGCGGTCCATCGGACCAACAGGCCAGTTGGTCCAACTGGTCCAGTGGACCAACAGGCCAGTTGGTCCAACCAGTCCAGTGGACCAACAGGCCAGTTGGTCCAACCAGTCCATTGGACCAACAGGCCAGTTGGTCCAACCAGTCCATTGGACCATCAGGCCAGTTGGTCCAACCGGTCCAGTGGACCAACAGGCCAGTTGGTCCAACGGGTCCATTGGACCATCAGGCCAGTTGGTCCAACCGGTCCATTGGACCAACAGGCCAGTTGGTCCAACCGGTCCATTGGACCAACAGACCAGTTGGTCCAACCGGTTTAGTGCACCAACAGGCCAGTTGATCCAAGCGGTCGATCGGACCAACAGGCCAGTTGGTCCAACTGGTCCAGTGGACCAACAGGCCAGTTGGTCCAACCAGTCCACTGGACCAACAGGCCAGTTGGTCCAACCAGTCCAGTGGACCAACAGGCCAGTTGGTCCAACCAGTCCAGTGGACCAACAGGCCAGTTGGTCCAACCAATCCATTGGACCATCAGGCCAGTTGGTCCAACCGGTCCATTGGACCATCAGGCCAGTTGGTCCAACCAGTCCAGTGGACCAACAGGCCAGTTGGTCCAACCTGTCCATTGGACCAACAGGCCAGTTGGTCCAACCAGTCCATTGGACCAACAGGCTAGTTGGTCCAACCAGTCCAGTGGACCAACAGGCCAGTTGGTCCAACCAGTCCAGTGGACCAACAGGCCAGGTAGTCTAACCGGTCCATTCGACCAACAGGCCAGTTGGTCCAACCGGTCCATTGGACCATCACGCGAGTTGGTCCAACCGGTCTAGTGGACCAACAGGCCAGTTGGTCCAACCAGTCCATAGGACCAACAGGCCAGTTGGTCCAACCGGTTTAGTGCACCAACAGGCCAGTTGGTCCAACCGGTCCATTGGACCAACAGGCCAGTTGGTCCAACCAGTCCAGTGGACCAACAGGCCAGTTGGTCCAGCCGGTCCATTGGACCAACAGGCTAGTTGGTCCAACCGGTTTAGTGCACCAACAGGCCAGTTGATCCAAGCGGTCCATCGGACCAAGAGGCCAGTTGGTCGAACTGGTCTAGTGGACCAACAGGCCAGTTGGTCCAACCAGTCCATTGGACCAATAGGCCAGTTGGTCCAACCAGTCCATTGGACCATCAGGCCAGTTGGTCCAACCGGTTTAGTGCACCAACAGGCCTGTTGATCCAAGCGGTCCATCGGACCATCAGGCCAGTTGGTCCAACCGGTCCATTGAACCAACAGGCCAGTTGGTCCAACCGGTTTAGTGCACCAACAGGCCAGTTGGTCCAACCGGTCCATTGGACCAACAGGCCAATTGGTCCAACCGGTCCACTTGACCAACAGGCCAGTTGGTCCAACCGTTCCATTGGACCAACAGGCCAGTTGGTCCAACCAGTCCAGTGGACCAACAGGCCAGTTGGTCCAGCCGGTCCATTGGACCAACAGGCCAGTTGGTCCAACCGGTTTAGTGCACCAACAGGCCAGTTGATCCAAGCGGTCCATCGGACCAACAGGCCAGTTGGTCCAACTGGTCCAGTGGACCAACAGGCCAGTTGGTCCAACCAGTTCATTGGACCAATAGGCCAGTTGGTCCAACCAGTCCATTGGACCAACAGGCCAGTTGGTCCAACCGGTTTAGTGCACCAACAGGCCTGTTGATCCAAGCGGTCCATCGGACCATCAGGCCAGTTGGTCCAACCGGTCCATTGAACCAACAGGCCAGTTGGTCCAACCGGTTTAGTGCACCAACAGGCCAGTTGATCCAAGCGGTCCATCGGACCTACAGGCTAATTGGTCGAACTGGTCCAGTGGACCACCAGGCCAGTTGGTCCAACCAGTCTATTGGACCAACAGGCCAGTTGGTCCAACTGGTCCAGTGGACCAACAGGCCAGTTGGTCCAACCAGTCCATTGGACCAACAGGCTAGTTGGTCCAACTGGTCCATTGGACCAACAGGCCAGTTGGTCCAACCGATCCATTGGACCAACAGGCCAGTTGGTCCAACTGGTCCAGTGGACCAACAGGCCAGTTGGTCCAACCAGTCCATTGGACCATCAGGCCAGTTGGTCCAACCGGTCCATTGGACCAACAGGCCAGTTGGTCCAACCGGTCCATTGGACCAACAGGCTAGTTGGTCCAACCGGTCCGGTGCACCAACAGGCCAGTTGGTCCAACCAGTCCAGTGGACCAACAGGCCAGTTGGTCCAACCGGTCCGCTGGACCAACAGGCCAATTGGTCCAACCGGTCCGCTGGACCAACAGGCCAGTTGGTCCAACCGGTCCATTGGAACAACAGGCCAGTTGGTCCAACCGGTCCATTGGAACAAGAGGCCAGTTGGTCCAACCGGTCCAGTGGACCAATAGGCCAGTTGGTCCAACCGGTCCATTGGACCAACAGGCCAGTTGGTCCAACCGGTCCATCCGGTCCAGTGGACCAACAGGCCAGTTGGTCCAACCGGTCCAGTGGACCAACAGGCCAGTTGGTCCAACCGGTCATGTGGACCAACAGGCCAGTTGGTCCAACCGGTCCATTGGACCAACAGGCCAGTTGGTCCAACCGGTCCATTGGACCAACAGGCCAGTTGGTCCAACCGGTCCATTGGACCAACAGGCCAGTTGGTCCAACCTGTCCATTGGACCATCAGGCCAGTTGGTCCAACCGGTCCATCGGACCAACAGGCCAGTTGGTCCAACCGGTCCATCAGACCAACAGGCCAGTTGGTCCAACCGGTCCAGTGGACCAACAGGCCGATTGGACCAACCGGTCCGGTGGACTAACAGGCCAGTTGGTCCAACCGGTCCATTGGACCAACAGGCCAGTTGGTCCAACCGGTCCAGTAGACCAACAGGCCAGTTGGTCCAACCGGTCCCTTGGACCAACAGGCCAGTTGGTCCAACTGGTCCAGTAGACCAACAGGCCAGTTGGTCCAACCGGTTTAGTGCATCAACAGACTAGTTGATCCAAGCGGTCCAGTGGACCATCAGGCCAATTGGTCCAACTGGTCCAATGGACCAACAGGCCAGTTGGTCCAACCGGTCCATTGGACCAACAGGCCAGTTGGTCCAACCGGTCCATTGGACCAACAGGCCAGTTGGTCCAACCGGTCCATTGGACCATCAGGCCAGTTGGTCCAACCGGTCCATTGGACCATCAGGCCAGTTGGTCCAACCGGTCCATTGGACCATCAGGCCAGTTGGTCCAACCGGTCCATTGGACCAACAGGCCAGTTGGTCCAACGGGTCCATTGGACCAACAGGCCAGTTGGTCCAACCGGTCCATTGGACCAACAGGCCAGTTGGTCCAACCGGTCCATTGGACCAACAGGCCAGTTGGTCCAACCGGTCCGGTGCACCAACAGGCCAGTTGGTCCAACCAGTCCAGTGGACCAACAGGCCAGTTGGTCCAACCGGTCCGCTGGACCAACAGGCCAATTGGTCCAACCGGTCCGCTGGACCAACAGGCCAGTTGGTCCAACCGGTCCATTGGAACAACAGGCCAGTTGGTCCAACCGGTCCATTGGAACAAGAGGCCAGTTGGTCCAACCGGTCCAGTGGACCAATAGGCCAGTTGGTCCAACCGGTCCATTGGACCAACAGGCCAGTTGGTCCAACCGGTCCATCCGGTCCAGTGGACCAACAGGCCAGTTGGTCCAACCGGTCCAGTGGACCAACAGGCCAGTTGGTCCAACCGGTCAAGTGGACCAACAGGCCAGTTGGTCCAACCGGTCCAGTGGACCAACAGGCCAGTTGGTCCAACCGGTCCATTGGACCAACAGGCCAGTTGGTCCAACCGGTCCATTGGACCAACAGGCCAGTTGGTCCAACCGGTCCATTGGACCAACAGGCCAGTTGGTCCAACCGGTCCATTGGACCAACAGGCCAGTTGGTCCAACCGGTCCATTGGACCATCAGGCCAGTTGGTCCAACCGGTCCATTGGACCATCAGGCCAGTTGGTCCAACCGGTCCATTGGACCATCAGGCCAGTTGGTCTAACCGGTCCATTGGACCAACAGGCCAGTTGGTCCAACCGGTCCATCGGACCAACAGGCCAGTTGGTCCAACCGGTCCCGTGGACCAACAGGCCAATTGGACCAACCGGTCCGGTGGACCAACAGGCCAGTTGTTCCAACCGGTCCATTGGACCAACAGGCCAGTTGGTCCAACCGGTCCAGTAGACCAACAGGCCAGTTGGTCCAACCGGTCCCTTGGACCAACAGGCCAGTTGGTCCAACTGGTCCAGTAGACCAACAGGCCAGTTGGTCCAACCGGTTTAGTGCATCAACAGACTAGTTGATCCAAGCGGTCCAGTGGACCATCAGGCCAATTGGTCCAACTGGTCCAATGGACCAACAGGCCAGTTGGTCCAACCGGTCCATTGGACCAACAGGCCAGTTGGTCCAACCGGTCCATTGGACCAACAGGCCAGTTGGTCCAACCGGTCCATTGGACCAACAGGCCAGTTGGTCCAACCGGTCCATTGGACCATCAGGCCAGTTGGTCCAACCGGTCCATTGGACCATCAGGCCAGTTGGTCCAACCGGTCCATTGGACCATCAGGCCAGTTGGTCCAACCGGTCCATTGGACCATCAGGCCAGTTGGTCCAACCGGTCCATTGGACCATCAGGCCAGTTGGTCCAACCAGTCCATTGGACCAACAGGCCAGTTGGTCCAACCGGTCCATTGGACCAACAGGCGAGTTGGTCCAACCGGTCCATTGGACCAACAGGCCAGTTGGTCCAACCGGTCCAGTGGACCAACAGACCAGTTGGTCCAACCGGTCCAGTGGACCAACAGGCCAGTTGGTCCAACCGGTCCGCTGGACCAACAGGCCAGTTGGTCCAACCGGTCCATTGGAACAACAGGCCAGTTGGTCCAACCGGTCCATTGGAACAAGAGGCCAGTTGGTCCAACCGGTCCAGTGGACCAATAGGCCAGTTGGTCCAACCGGTCCATTGGACCAACAGGCCAGTTGGTCCAACCGGTCCATCCGGTCCAGTGGACCAACAGGCCAGTTGGTCCAACCGGTCCAGTGGACCAACAGGCCAGTTGGTCCAACCGGTCAAGTGGACCAACAGGCCAGTTGGTCCAACCTGTCCATTGGACCAACAGGCCAGTTGGTCCAACCGGTCCATTGGACCAACAGGCCAGTTGGTCCAACCGGTCCATTGGACCAACAGGCCAGTTGGTCCAACCGGTCCATTGGACCAACAGGCCAGTTGGTCCAACCGGTCCATTGGACCAACAGGCCAGTTGGTCCAACCGGTCCATTGGACCAACAGGCCAGTTGGTCCAACCGGTCCATTGGACCAACAGGCCAGTTGGTCCAACCGGTCCATTGGACCATCAGGCCAGTTGGTCCAACCGGTCCATTGGACCATCAGGCCAGTTGGTCCAACCGGTCCATCGGACCAACAGGCCAGTTGGTCCAACCGGTCCATCGGACCAACAGGCCAGTTGGTCCAACCGGTCCGCTGGACCAACAGGCCAGTTGGTCCAACCGGTCCGCTGGACCAACAGGCCAGTTGGTCCAACCGGTCCATTGGACCAACAGGCCAGTTGGTCCAACCGGTCCAGTAGACCAACAGGCCAGTTGGTCCAACCGGTCCCTTGGACCAACAGGCCAGTTGGTCCAACTGGTACAGTAGACCAACAGGCCAGTTCGTCCAACAGGTTTAGTGCATCAACAGACTAGTTGATCCAAGCGGTCCAGTGGACCATCAGGCCAATTGGTCCAACTGGTCCAATGGACCAACAGGCCAGTTGGTCCAACCGGTCCATTGGACCAACAGGCCAGTTGGTCCAACCGGTCCATTGGACCAACAGGCCAGTTGGTCCAACCGGTCCATTGGACCAACAGGCCAGTTGGTCCAACCGGTCCATTGGACCATCAGGCCAGTTGGTCCAACCGGTCCATTGGACCATCAGGCCAGTTGGTCCAACCGGTCCATTGGACCATCAGGCCAGTTGGTCCAACCGGTCCATTGGACCATCAGGCCAGTTGGTCCAACCGGTCCATTGGACCAACAGGCCAGTTGGTCCAACCGGTCCATTGGACCAACAGGCCAGTTGGTCCAACCGGTCCATTGGACCAACAGGCCAGTTGGTCCAACCGGTCCATTGGACCAACAGGCCAGTTGGTCCAACCGGTCCAGTGGACCAACAGGCCAGTTGGTCCAACCGGTCCAGTGGACCAACAGGCCAGTTGGTCCAACCGGTCCATTGGACCAACAGGCCAGTTGGTCCAACCGGTCCAGTGGACCAACAGGCGAGTTGGTCCAACCGGTCCAGTGGACCAACAGGCCAGTTGGTCCAACCGGTCCGCTGGACCAACAGGCCAGTTGGTCCAACGGGTCCATTGGACCAACAGGCCAGTTGGTCCAACGGGTCCGGTGGACCAACAGGCCAGTTGATCCAACCGGTCCATTGGACCAACAGGCCAGTTGGTCCAACCGGTCCATTGGACCATCAGGCCAGTTGGTCCAACCGGTCCATTGGACCATCAGGCCAGTTGGTCCAACCGGTCCATTGGACCATCAGGCCAGTTGGTCCAACCGGTCCATTGGACCATCAGGCCAGTTGGTCCAGCCGGTCCATTGGACCAACAGGCCAGTTGGTCCAACCGGTCCATTGGACCAACAGGCCAGTTGGTCCAACCGGTCCATTGGACCAACAGGCCAGTTGGTCCAACCGGTCCATTGGACCAACAGGCCAGTTGGTCCAACCGGTCCATTGGACCAACAGGCCAGTTGGTCCAACCGGTCCATTGGACCAACAGGCCAGTTGGTCCAACCGGTCCAGTGGACCAACAGGCCAGTTGGTCCAACCGGTCCAGTGGACCAACAGGCCAGTTGGTCCAACCGGTCCATTGGACCAACAGGCCAGTTGGTCCAACCGGTCCGCTGGACCAACAGGCCAGTTGGTCCAACCGGTCCGCTGGACCAACAGGCCAGTTGGTCCAACCGGTCCGCTGGACCAACAGGCCAGTTGGTCCAACCGGTCCGCTGGACCAACAGGCCAGTTGGTCCAACCGGTCCGCTGGACCAACAGGCCAGTTGGTCCAACCGGTCCGCTGGACCAACAGGCCAGTTGGTCCAACCGGTCCAGTGGACCAACAGGCCAGTTGGTCCAACCGGTCCGCTGGACCAACAGGCCAGTTGGTCCAACCGGTCCGCTGGACCAACAGGCCAGTTGGTCCAACGGGTCCATTGGACCAACAGGCCAGTTGGTCCAACCGGTCCAGTGGACCAACAGGCCAGTTGGTCCAACCGGTCCATTGGACCAACAGGCCAGTTGGTCCAACCGGTCCATTGGACCAACAGGCCAGTTGGTCCAACCAGACTATTGGACCAACAGGCCAGTTGGTCTAACCGGTCCATTGGACCAACAGGCCAGTTGGTCCAACCGGTCCATTGGACCATCAGGAAGGTGGTCCAACCAGTCTAGTGGACCAACAGGCCAGTTGGTCCAACCGGTCCATTGGACCAACAGGCCAGTTGGTCCAACCGGTCTAGTGGACCAACAGGCCAGTTGGTCCAACCGGTCCATTGGACCATCAGGAAGTTGGTCCAACCAGTCTAGTGGACCAACAGGCCAGTTGGTCCAACCGGTCCATTGGACCAACAGGCCAGTTGGTCCAACCGGTCTAGTGGACCAACAGGCCAGTTGGTCCAACCGGTCCATTGGACCAACAGGCCAGTTGGTCCAACCAGACTATTGGACCAACAGGCCAGTTGGTCCAACCGGTCCATTGGACCAACAGGCCAGTTGGTCCAACCAGACTATTGGACCAACAGGCCAGTTGGTCCAACCGGTCCATTGGACCAACAGGCCAGTTGGTCCAACTGGTCCAGTGGACCAACAGGCCAGTTGGTCCAACCGGTCCATTGGACCAACAGGCCAGTTGGTCCAACCGGTCCAGTGGACCAACAGGCCAGTTGGTCCAACCGGTCCATTGGACCAACAGGCCAGTTGGTCCAACCGGTCCAGTGGACCAACAGGCCAGTTGGTCCAACCGGTCCATTGGACCAACAGGCCAGTTGGTCCAACCGGTCCATTGGACCAACAGGCCAGTTGGTCCAACCGGTCCATTGGACGAACAGGCCAGTTGGTCCAACTGGTCCAGTGGACCAACAGGCCAGTTGGTCCAACCGGTCCATTGGACCAACAGACCAGTTGGTCCAACCGGTCCATTGGACCAACAGGCCAGTTGGTCCAACCGGTCCATTGGACCAACAGGCCAGTTGGTCCAACCGGTCCATTGGACCATCAGGGAGTTGGTCCAACCGGTCCAGTGGACCAACAGGCCTGTTGGTCCAACCGGTCCATTGGACCAACAGGCCTGTTGGTCCAACCGGTCCATTGGACCAACAGGCCTGTTGGTCCAACCGGTCCAATGGACCAACAGGCCAGTTGGTCCAACTGGTACAGTAGACCAACAGGCCAGTTCGTCCAACAGGTACAGTAGACCAACAGGCCAGTTCGTCCAACAGGTTTAGTGCATCAACAGACTAGTTGATCCAAGCGGTCCAGTGGACCAACAGGCCAATTGGTCCAACCGGTCCGCTGGACCAACAGGCCAGTTGGTCCAACCGGTCCATTGGACCAACAGGCCAGTTGGTCCAACCGGTCCATTGGACCAACAGGCCAGTTGGTCCAACCGGTCCATTGGACCAACAGGCCAGTTGGTCCAACCGGTCCATTGGACCATCAGGCCAGTTGGTCCAACCGGTCCATTGGACCATCAGGCCAGTTGGTCCAACCGGTCCATTGGACCATCAGGCCAGTTGGTCCAACCGGTCCATTGGACCATCAGGCCAGTTGGTCCAACCGGTCCATTGGACCATCAGGCCAGTTGGTCCAACCGGTCCATTGGACCAACAGGCCAGTTGGTCCAACCGGTCCATTGGACCAACAGGCCAGTTGGTCCAAACGGTCCATTGGACCAACAGGCCAGTTGGTCCAACCGGTCCATTGGACCAACAGGCCAGTTGGTCCAACCGGTCCAGTGGACCAACAGGCCAGTTGGTCCAACCGGTCCAGTGGACCAACAGGCCAGTTGGTCCAACCGGTCCATTGGACCAACAGGCCAGTTGGTCCAACCGGTCCAGTGGACCAACAGGCGAGTTGGTCCAACCGGTCCAGTGGACCAACAGGCCAGTTGGTCCAACCGGTCCGCTGGACCAACAGGCCAGTTGGTCCAACGGGTCCATTGGACCAACAGGCCAGTTGGTCCAACGGGTCCGGTGGACCAACAGGCCAGTTGATCCAACCGGTCCATTGGACCAACAGGCCAGTTGGTCCAACCGGTCCATTGGACCATCAGGCCAGTTGGTCCAACCGGTCCATTGGACCATCAGGCCAGTTGGTCCAACCGGTCCATTGGACCATCAGGCCAGTTGGTCCAACCGGTCCATTGGACCATCAGGCCAGTTGGTCCAGCCGGTCCATTGGACCAACAGGCCAGTTGGTCCAGCCGGTCCATTGGACCAACAGGCCAGTTGGTCCAACCGGTCCATTGGACCAACAGGCCAGTTGGTCCAACCGGTCCATTGGACCAACAGGCCAGTTGGTCCAACCGGTCCATTGGACCAACAGGCCAGTTGGTCCAACCGGTCCATTGGACCAACAGGCCAGTTGGTCCAACCGGTCCAGTGGACCAACAGGCCAGTTGGTCCAACCGGTCCAGTGGACCAACAGGCCAGTTGGTCCAACCGGTCCATTGGACCAACAGGCCAGTTGGTCCAACCGGTCCGCTGGACCAACAGGCCAGTTGGTCCAACCGGTCCAGTGGACCAACAGGCCAGTTGGTCCAACCGGTCCGCTGGACCAACAGGCCAGTTGGTCCAACCGGTCCGCTGGACCAACAGGCCAGTTGGTCCAACCGGTCCGCTGGACCAACAGGCCAGTTGGTCCAACCGGTCCGCTGGACCAACAGGCCAGTTGGTCCAACCGGTCCGCTGGACCAACAGGCCAGTTGGTCCAACCGGTCCGCTGGACCAACAGGCCAGTTGGTCCAACCGGTCCGCTGGACCAACAGGCCAGTTGGTCCAACCGGTCCGCTGGACCAACAGGCCAGTTGGTCCAACCGGTCCGCTGGACCAACAGGCCAGTTGGTCCAACCGGTCCATTGGACCAACAGGCCAGTTGGTCCAACCGGTCCAGTGGACCAACAGGCCAGTTGGTCCAACCAGACTATTGGACCAACAGGCCAGTTGGTCCAACCGGTCCATTGGACCAACAGGCCAGTTGGTCCAACCGGTCCATTGGACCATCAGGAAGGTGGTCCAACCAGTCTAGTGGACCAACAGGCCAGTTGGTCCAACCGGTCCATTGGACCAACAGGCCAGTTGGTCCAACCGGTCCAGTAGACCAACAGGCCAGTTGGTCCAACCGGTCCATTGGACCATCAGGAAGTTGGTCCAACCGGTCTAGTGGACCAACAGGCCAGTTGGTCCAACCGGTCTAGTGGACCAACAGGCCAGTTGGTCCATCGGACCAACAGGCCAGTTGGTCCAACCGGTCTAGTGGACCAACAGGCCAGTTGGTCCAACCGGTCTAGTGGACCAACAGGCCAGTTGGTCCAACCGGTCCATTGGACCAACAGGCCAGTTGGTCCAACCGGTCCATTGGACCAACAGGCCAGTTGGTCCAACCGGTCCATTGGACCAACAGGCCAGTTGGTCCAACCGGTCCATTGGACCAACAGGCCAGTTGGTCCAACCGGTCCATTGGACCAACAGGCCAGTTGGTCCAACCAGACTATTGGACCAACAGGCCAGTTGGTCCAACCGGTCCCTTGGACCAACAGGCCAGTTGGTCCAACCGGTCCAGTGGACCAACAGGCCAGTTGGTCCAACCGGTCCATTGGACCATCAGGCCAGTTGGTCCAACCGGTCCAGTGGACCAACAGGCCAGTTGGTCCAACCGGTCCAGTGGACCAACAGGCCAGTTGGTCCAACCGGTCCATTGGACCAACAGACCAGTTGGTCCAACCGGTCCATTGGACGAACAGGCCAGTTGGTCCAACTGGTCCAGTGGACCAACAGGCCAGTTGGTCCAACCGGTCCATTGGACCAACAGACCAGTTGGTCCAACCGGTCCATTGGACCAACAGGCCTGTTGGTCCAACCGGTCCATTGGACCAACAGGCCAGTTGGTCCAACCGGTCCATTGGACCATCAGGGAGTTGGTCCAACCGGTCCAGTGGACCAACAGGCCTGTTGGTCCAACCGGTCCATTGGACCAACAGGCCTGTTGGTCCAACCGGTCCATTGGACCAACAGGCCTGTTGGTCCAACCGGTCCATACGACCAACAGGCCTGTTGGTCCAACCGGTCCACTGGACCAACAGGCCTGTTGGTCCAACCGGTCCATTGGACCAACAGGCCTGTTGGTCCAACCGGTCCATTGGACCATCAGGCCAGTTGGTCCAACCGGTCCATTGGACCATCAGGCCAGTTGGTCCAACCGGTCCATTGGACCATCAGGCCAGTTGGTCCAACCGGTCCATTGGACCAACAGGCCAGTTGGTCCAACCGGGTCCATTGGACCAACAGGCCAGTTGGTCCAACCGGTCCATTGGACCATCAGGCCAGTTGGTCCAACCGGTCCATTGGACCAACAGGCCAGTTGGTCCAACCGGTCCATTGGACCATCAGGCCAGTTGGTCCAACCGGTCCATTGGACCAACAGGCCAGTTGGTCCAACGGTCCAGTGGACCATCAGGCCAGTTGGTCCAACCGGTCCAGTGTTGGTCCAACCATTCCATTGGACGAACAGGTCAGTTGGTCCAACCGGTCCATTGGACGAACAGGCCAGTTGGTCCAACTGGTCCAGTGGACCAACAGGCAGTGGTCCAAACCGGTCCATTGACCAACAGACCAGTTGGTCCAACCGGTCCATTGGACCAACAGGCCTGTTGGTCCAACCGGTCCATTGGACCAACAGGCCAGTTGTTCCAACCGGTCCATTGGACCATCAGGGAGTTGGTCCAACCGGTCCAGTGGACCAACAGGCCTGTTGGTCCAACCGGTCCATTGGACCAACAGGCCTGTTGGTCCAACCGGTCCATTGGACCAATAGGCCTGTTGGTCCAACCGGTCCACTGGACCACAGGCCTGGTGTCCAACCGGTCAATGGACCAACAGGCCTGTTGGTCCAACCGGTCCATTGGACCAACAGGCCTGTTGGTCCAACCGGTCCATTGGACCATCAGGCCAGTTGGTCCAACCGGTCCATTGGACCATCAGGCCAGTTGGTCCAACCGGTCCATTGGACCATCAGGCCAGTTGGTCCAACCGGTCCATTGGACCAACAGGCCAGTTGGTCCAACCGGTCCATTGGACCAACAGGCCAGTTGGTCCAACCGGTCCATTGGACCATCAGGCCAGTTGGTCCAACCGGGTCCATTGGACCAACAGGCCAGTTGGTCCAACCGGGTCCATTGGACCAACAGGCCAGTTGGTCCAACCGGTCCATTGACAAACAGGCCAGTTGGTCCAAACGGTCCATTGGACCAACAGGCCAGTTGTTCCAACCGGTCCATTGGACCATCAGGCCAGTTGGTCCAACCGGTCCATTGGACCATCAGGCCAGTTGGTCCAACCGGTCCATTGGACCATCAGGCCAGTTGGTCCAACCGGTCCATGGGACCAACAGGCCAGTTGGTCCAACCGGTCCATCGGACCAACAGGCCAGTTGGTCCAACCGGTCCGTTGGACCAACAGGCCAGTTGGTCCAACCGGTCCGCTGGACCAACAGGCCAGTTGGTCCAACCGGTCCATTGGACAACCAGGCCAGTTGGTCCAACCGGTCCAGTAGACCAACAGGCCAGTTGGTCCAACCGGTCCCTTGGACCAACAGGCCAGTTGGTCCAACTGGTCCAGTAGACCAACAGGCCAGTTGGTCCAACCGGTTTAGTGCATCAACAGACTAGTTGATCCAAGCGGGTCCAGTGGACCATCAGGCCAATTGGTCCAACTGGTCCGATGACCAAAGGCCAGTTGGTCCAACCGGTCCATTGGACCAACAGGCCAGTTGGTCCAAACGGTCCATTGGACCAACAGGCCAGTTGGTCCAACCGGTCCATTGGACCAACAGGCCAGTTGGTCCAACCGGTCCATTGGACCATCAGGCCAGTTGGTCCAACCGGTCCATTGGACCATCAGGCCAGTTGGTCCAACCGGTCCATTGGACCATCAGGCCAGTTGGTCCAACCGGTCCATTGGACCATCAGGCCAGTTGGTCCAACCGGTCCCTTGGACCAACAGGCCAGTTGGTCCAACCAGTCCATTGGACCAACAGGCCAGTTGGTCCAACCGGTCCATTGGACCAACAGGCGAGTTGGTCCAACCGGTCCATTGGACCAACAGGCCAGTTGGTCCAACCGGTCCAGTGGACCAACAGACCAGTTGGTCAACCGGTCCAGGGACCAACAGGCCAGTTGGTCCAACCGGTCCGCTGGACCAACAGGCCAGTTGGTCCAACCGGTCCATTGGAACAACAGGCCAGTGGTCCAACCGGTCCATTGGAACAAGAGGCCAGTTGGTCCAACCGGTCCAGTGGACCAATAGGCTAGTTGGTCCAACCGGTCCATTGGACCAACAGGCCAGTTGGTCCAACCGGTCCATCCGGTCCAGTGGACCAACAGGCCAGTTGGTCCAACGCGGTCCAGTGGACAACAGGCCAGTTGGTCAACCGGTCAAGTGGACCAACAGGCCAGTTGTCCAACCTGTCCAGTGACCAACAGGCCAGTTGGTCCAACCGGTCCATTGGACCAACAGGCCAGTTGGTCCAACCGGTCCATTGGACCAACAGGCCAGTTGGTCCAACCGGTCCATTGGACCAACAGGCCAGTTGGTCCAACCGGTCCATTGAACCAACAGGCCAGTTGGTCCAACCGGTCCATTGGACCAACAGGCCAGTTGGTCCAACCGGTCCATTAGACCATCAGGCCGTTGGTCAACCGGTCCATTGGACCATCAGGCCAGTTGGTCCAACCGGTCCATCGGACCAACAGGCCAGTTGGTCCAACCGTCCATCGGACCAACAGGCCAGTTGGTCCCAACCGTCCAGTGGACCAACAGGCCAATTGGACCAAACCGGTCCGGTGGACCAACAGGCCAGTGGGTCAACCGGTCCATTGGACCAACAGGCCAGTGGTCCAACCCGTCCAGTAGACAACAGGCCAGTTGGTCCAACCGGTCCCTTGGACCAACAGGCAGTTGGTCCAACTGGTACATAGACCAACAGGCCAGTTCGTCCAACAGGTTTAGTGCATCAACAGACTAGTTGATCCAAGCGGTCCAGTGGACCATCAGGCCAATGTCCAACTGGTCCGATGACCAACAGGCCAGTTGGTCCAACCGGTCCATTGGACCAACAGACCAGTTGGTCCAACCGGTCCATTGGACCAACAGGCCAGTTGGTCCAACCGGTCCATTGAACCAACAGGCCAGTTGGTCCAACCGGTCCATTGGACCATCAGGCCAGTTTGTCCACCGGTCCATTGGACCATCAGGCCAGTTGGTCCAACCGGTCCATTGACCATCAGGCCAATTGGTCCAACCGGTCCATTGGACCATCAGGCCAGTTGGTCCAACCGGTCCATTGGACCAACAGGCCAGTTGGTCCAACCGGTCCATTGGACCAACAGGCCAGTTGGTCCAACCGGTCCATTGGACCAACAGGCCAGTTGGTCCAACCGGTCCATTGGACCAACAGGCCAGTTGGTCCAACCGGTCCAGTGGACCAACAGGCCAGTTGGTCCAACCGGTCCAGTGGACCAACAGGCCAGTTGGTCCAACCGGTCCATTGAACCAACAGGCCAGTTGGTCCAACCGGTCCAGTGGACCAACAGGCGAGTTGGTCCAACCGGTCCACTGGACCAACAGGCCAGTTGGTCCAACCGGTCCGCTGGACCAACAGGCCAATTGGTCAACGGGTCCGGTGGACCAACAGGCCAGTTGGTCCAAGGGTCCGGGGGACCAACAGGCCATTGATCCAACCGGTCCATTGGACCAACAGGCCAGTTGGTCCAACCGGTCCATTGGACCATCAGGCCAGTTGGTCCAACCGGTCCATTGGACCATCAGGCCAGTTGGTCCAACCGGTCCATTGGACCATCAGGCCAGTTGGTCCAGCCGTCCATTGACCATCAGGCCAGTTGGTCCAACCGGTCCATTGAACCAACAGGCCAGTTGGTCCAACCGGTCCATTGGACCAACAGGCCAGTGGTCCAACCGGTCCATTGACCAACAGGCCAGTTGGTCCAACCGTTCCATTGGACCAACAGGCCAGTTGGTCCAACCGGTCCATTGGACCAACAGGCCAGTTGGTCCAACCGGTCCATTGGACCAACAGGCCAGTTGGTCCAAACCGGTCCAGTGGACCACAGGCCAGTTGGTCCAACCGTCCAGTGGACCAACAGGCCAGTTGGTCCAACCGGTCCATTGAACCAACAGGCCAGTTGGTCCAACCGGTCCGCTGGACCAACAGGCCAGTTGGTCCAACCGGTCCAGTGGACCAACAGGCCAGTTGGTCCAACCGGTCCGCTGGACCAACAGGCCAGTTGGTCCAACCGGTCCGTTGGACCAACAGGCCAGTTGGTCCAACGGTCCGGTGGACCAACAGGCCAGTTGGTCCAACCGGTCCGCTGGACCAACAGGCCAGTTGGTCCAACCGGTCCGCTGGACCAACAGGCCAGTTGGTCCAACCGGTCCGCTGGACCAACAGGCCAGTTGGTCCAACGGGTCCATTGGACCAACAGGCCAGTTGGTCCAACCGGTCCAGTGGACCAACAGGCCAGTTGGTCCAACCGGTCCATTGGACCAACAGGCCAGTTGGTCCAACCGGTCCATTGGACCAACAGGCCAGTTGGTCCAACCAGACTATTGGACCAACAGGCCAGTTGGTCTAACCGGTCCATTGGACCAACAGGCCAGTTGGTCCAACCGGTCCATTGGACCATCAGGAAGGTGGTCCAACCAGTCTAGTGGACCAACAGGCCAGTTGGTCCAACCGGTCCATTGGACCAACAGGCCAGTTGGTCCAACCGGTCCATTGGACCAACAGGCCAGTTGGTCCAACCGGTCCATTGGACCAACAGGCCAGTTGGTCCAACCGGTCCAGTGGACCAACAGGCCAGTTGGTCCAACCGGTCCAGTGGACCAACAGGCCAGTTGGTCCAACCGGTCCATTGGACCAACAGGCCAGTTGGTCCAACCGGTCCGCTGGACCAACAGGCCAGTTGGTCCAACCGGTCCGCTGGACCAACAGGCCAGTTGGTCCAACCGGTCCGCTGGACCAACAGGCCAGTTGGTCCAACCGGTCCGCTGGACCAACAGGCCAGTTGGTCCAACCGGTCCGCTGGACCAACAGGCCAGTTGGTCCAACCGGTCCGCTGGACCAACAGGCCAGTTGGTCCAACCGGTCCGCTGGACCAACAGGCCAGTTGGTCCAACCGGTCCGCTGGACCAACAGGCCAGTTGGTCCAACGGTCCGGTGGACCAACAGGCCAGTTGGTCCAACGGGTCCATTGGACCAACAGGCCAGTTGGTCCAACCGGTCCAGTGGACCAACAGGCCAGTTGGTCCAACCGGTCCATTGGACCAACAGGCCAGTTGGTCCAACCGGTCCATTGGACCAACAGGCCAGTTGGTCCAACCAGCTATTGGACCAACAACAGGCCAGTTGGTCTAACCGGTCCATTGGACCAACAGGCCAGTTGGTCCAACCGGTCCATTGGACCATCAGGAAGGTGGTCCAACCAGTCTAGTGGACAACAGGCCAGTTGGTCCAACCGGTCCATTGGACCAACAGGCCAGTTGGTCCAACCGGTCTAGTGGACCAACAGGCCAGTTGGTCCAACCGGTCCATTGGACCATCAGGAAGTTGGTCCAACCAGTCTAGTGGACCAACAGGCCAGTTGGTCCAACCGGTCCATTGGACCAACAGGCCAGTTGGTCCAACCGGTCTAGTGGACCAACAGGCCAGTTGGTCCAACCGGTCCATTGGACCAACAGGCCAGTTGGTCCAACCAGACTATTGGACCAACAGGCCAGTTGGTCCAACCGGTCCATTGGACCAACAGGCCAGTTGGTCCAACCAGACTATTGGACCAACAGGCCAGTTGGTCCAACCGGTCCATTGGACCAACAGGCCAGTTGGTCCAACTGGTCCAGTGGACCAACAGGCCAGTTGGTCCAACCGGTCCATTGGACCAACAGGCCAGTTGGTCCAACCGGTCCAGTGGACCAACAGGCCAGTTGGTCCAACCGGTCCATTGGACCAACAGGCCAGTTGGTCCAACCGGTCCAGTGGACCAACAGGCCAGTTGGTCCAACCGGTCCATTGGACCAACAGGCCAGTTGGTCCAACCGGTCCATTGGACCAACAGGCCAGTTGGTCCAACCGGTCCATTGGACGAACAGGCCAGTTGGTCCAACCGGTCCAGTGGACCAACAGGCCAGTTGGTCCAACCGGTCCATTGGACCAACAGACCAGTTGGTCCAACCGGTCCATTGGACCAACAGGCCAGTTGGTCCAACCGGTCCATTGGACCAACAGGCCAGTTGGTCCAACGGGTCCATTGGACCATCAGGGAGTTGGTCCACCGGGTCCAGTGGACCAACAGGCCTGTTGGTCCAACCGGTCCATTGGACCAACAGGCCTGTTGGTCCAACCGGTCCATTGGACCAACAGGCCTGTTGGTCCAACCGGTCCAATGGACCAACAGGCCAGTTGGTCCAACTGGTACAGTAGACCAACAGGCCAGTTCGTCCAACAGGTACAGTAGACCAACAGGCCAGTTCGTCCAACAGGTTTAGTGCATCAACAGACTAGTTGATCCAAGCGGTCCAGTGGACCAACAGGCCAATTGGTCCAACCGGTCCGCTGGACCAACAGGCCAGTTGGTCCAACCGGTCCATTGGACCAACAGGCCAGTGGTCCAACCGGTCCATTGGACCAACAGGCCAGTTGGTCCAACCGGTCCATTGGACCAACAGGCCAGTTGGTCCAACCGGTCCATTGGACCATCAGGCCAGTTGGTCCAACCGGTCCATGGACCATCAGGCCAGTTTGTCCAACCGGTCCATTGGACCATCAGGCCAGTTGGTCCAACCGGTCCATTGGACCATCAGGCCAGTTGGTCCAACCGGTCCATTGGACCATCAGGCCAGTTGGTCCAACCGGTCCATTGGACCAACAGGCCAGTTGGTCCAACCGGTCCATTGGACCAACAGGCCAGTTGGTCCAACCGGTCCATTGGACCAACAGGCCAGTTGGTCCAACCGGTCCATTGGACCAACAGGCCAGTTGGTCCAACCGGTCCAGTGGACCAACAGGCCAGTTGGTCCAACCGGTCCAGTGGACCAACAGGCCAGTTGGTCCAACCGGTCCATTGGACCAACAGGCCAGTTGGTCCAACCGGTCCAGTGGACCAACAGGCGAGTTGGTCCAACCGGTCCAGTGGACCAACAGGCCAGTTGGTCCAACCGGTCCGCTGGACCAACAGGCCAGTTGGTCCAACGGGTCCATTGGACCAACAGGCCAGTTGGTCCAACGGGTCCGGTGACCAACAGGCCAGTTGATCCAACCGGTCCATTGGACCAACAGGCCAGTTGGTCCAACCGGTCCATTGGACCATCAGGCCAGTTGGTCCAACCGGTCCATTGGACCATCAGGCCAGTTGGTCCAACCGGTCCATTGGACCATCAGGCCAGTTGGTCCAGCCGGTCCATTGGACCAACAGGCCAGTTGGTCCAGCCGGTCCATTGGACCAACAGGCCAGTTGGTCCAACCGGTCCATTGGACCAACAGGCCAGTTGGTCCAACCGGTCCATTGGACCAACAGGCCAGTTGGTCCAACCGGTCCATTGGACCAACAGGCCAGTTGGTCCAACCGGTCCATTGGACCAACAGGCCAGTTGGTCCAACCGGTCCATTGGACCAACAGGCCAGTTGGTCCAACCGGTCCAGTGGACCAACAGGCCAGTTGGTCCAACGGGTCCATTGGACCAACAGGCCAGTTGGTCCAACGGGTCCGGTGGACCAACAGGCCAGTTGATCCAACCGGTCCATTGGACCAACAGGCCAGTTGGTCCAACCGGTCCATTGGACCATCAGGCCAGTTGGTCCAACCGGTCCATTGGACCATCAGGCCAGTTGGTCCAACCGGTCCATTGGACCATCAGGCCAGTTGGTCCAACCGGTCCATTGGACCATCAGGCCAGTTGGTCCAACCGGTCCATTGGACCAACAGGCCAGTTGGTCCAACCGGTCCATTGGACCAACAGGCCAGTTGGTCCAACCGGTCCATTGGACCAACAGGCCAGTTGGTCCAACCGGTCCATTGGACCAACAGGCCAGTTGGTCCAACCGGTCCATTGGACCAACAGGCCAGTTGGTCCAACCGGTCCATTGGACCAACAGGCCAGTTGGTCCAACCGGTCCAGTGGACCAACAGGCCAGTTGGTCCAACCGGTCCAGTGGACCAACAGGCCAGTTGGTCCAACCGGTCCATTGGACCAACAGGCCAGTTGGTCCAACCGGTCCGCTGGACCAACAGGCCAGTTGGTCCAACCGGTCCAGTGGACCAACAGGCCAGTTGGTCCAACCGGTCCGCTGGACCAACAGGCCAGTTGGTCCAACCGGTCCGCTGGACCAACAGGCCAGTTGGTCCAACCGGTCCGCTGGACCAACAGGCCAGTTGGTCCAACCGGTCCGCTGGACCAACAGGCCAGTTGGTCCAACCGGTCCGCTGGACCAACAGGCCAGTTGGTCCAACCGGTCCGCTGGACCAACAGGCCAGTTGGTCCAACGGGTCCATTGGACCAACAGGCCAGTTGGTCCAACCGGTCCAGTGGACCAACAGGCCAGTTGGTCCAACCGGTCCATTGGACCAACAGGCCAGTTGGTCCAACCGGTCCATTGGACCAACAGGCCAGTTGGTCCAACCAGACTATTGGACCAACAGGCCAGTTGGTCTAACCGGTCCATTGGACCAACAGGCCAGTTGGTCCAACCGGTCCATTGGACCATCAGGAAGGTGGTCCAACCAGTCTAGTGGACCAACAGGCCAGTTGGTCCAACCGGTCCATTGGACCAACAGGCCAGTTGGTCCAACCGGTCTAGTGGACCAACAGGCCAGTTGGTCCAACCGGTCCATTGGACCATCAGGAAGTTGGTCCAACCAGTCTAGTGGACCAACAGGCCAGTTGGTCCAACCGGTCCATTGGACCAACAGGCCAGTTGGTCCAACCGGTCTAGTGGACCAACAGGCCAGTTGGTCCAACCGGTCCATTGGACCAACAGGCCAGTTGGTCCAACCAGACTATTGGACCAACAGGCCAGTTGGTCCAACCGGTCCATTGGACCAACAGGCCAGTTGGTCCAACCAGACTATTGGACCAACAGGCCAGTTGGTCCAACCGGTCCATTGGACCAACAGGCCAGTTGGTCCAACTGGTCCAGTGGACCAACAGGCCAGTTGGTCCAACCGGTCCATTGGACCAACAGGCCAGTTGGTCCAACCGGTCCAGTGGACCAACAGGCCAGTTGGTCCAACCGGTCCATTGGACCAACAGGCCAGTTGGTCCAACCGGTCCAGTGGACCAACAGGCCAGTTGGTCCAACCGGTCCATTGGACCAACAGGCCAGTTGGTCCAACCGGTCCATTGGACCAACAGGCCAGTTGGTCCAACCGGTCCATTGGACGAACAGGCCAGTTGGTCCAACTGGTCCAGTGGACCAACAGGCCAGTTGGTCCAACCGGTCCATTGGACCAACAGACCAGTTGGTCCAACCGGTCCATTGGACCAACAGGCCAGTTGGTCCAACCGGTCCATTGGACCAACAGGCCAGTTGGTCCAACCGGTCCATTGGACCATCAGGGAGTTGGTCCAACCGGTCCAGTGGACCAACAGGCCTGTTGGTCCAACCGGTCCATTGGACCAACAGGCCTGTTGGTCCAACCGGTCCATTGGACCAACAGGCCTGTTGGTCCAACCGGTCCAATGGACCAACAGGCCAGTTGGTCCAACTGGTACAGTAGACCAACAGGCCAGTTCGTCCAACAGGTACAGTAGACCAACAGGCCAGTTCGTCCAACAGGTTTAGTGCATCAACAGACTAGTTGATCCAAGCGGTCCAGTGGACCAACAGGCCAATTGGTCCAACCGGTCCGCTGGACCAACAGGCCAGTTGGTCCAACCGGTCCATTGGACCAACAGGCCAGTTGGTCCAACCGGTCCATTGGACCAACAGGCCAGTTGGTCCAACCGGTCCATTGGACCAACAGGCCAGTTGGTCCAACCGGTCCATTGGACCATCAGGCCAGTTGGTCCAACCGGTCCATTGGACCATCAGGCCAGTTGGTCCAACCGGTCCATTGGACCATCAGGCCAGTTGGTCCAACCGGTCCATTGGACCATCAGGCCAGTTGGTCCAACCGGTCCATTGGACCATCAGGCCAGTTGGTCCAACCGGTCCATTGGACCAACAGGCCAGTTGGTCCAACCGGTCCATTGGACCAACAGGCCAGTTGGTCCAACCGGTCCATTGGACCAACAGGCCAGTTGGTCCAACCGGTCCATTGGACCAACAGGCCAGTTGGTCCAACCGGTCCAGTGGACCAACAGGCCAGTTGGTCCAACCGGTCCAGTGGACCAACAGGCCAGTTGGTCCAACCGGTCCATTGGACCAACAGGCCAGTTGGTCCAACCGGTCCAGTGGACCAACAGGCGAGTTGGTCCAACCGGTCCAGTGGACCAACAGGCCAGTTGGTCCAACCGGTCCGCTGGACCAACAGGCCAGTTGGTCCAACGGGTCCATTGGACCAACAGGCCAGTTGGTCCAACGGGTCCGGTGGACCAACAGGCCAGTTGATCCAACCGGTCCATTGGACCAACAGGCCAGTTGGTCCAACCGGTCCATTGGACCATCAGGCCAGTTGGTCCAACCGGTCCATTGGACCATCAGGCCAGTTGGTCCAACCGGTCCATTGGACCATCAGGCCAGTTGGTCCAGCCGGTCCATTGGACCAACAGGCCAGTTGGTCCAGCCGGTCCATTGGACCAACAGGCCAGTTGGTCCAGCCGGTCCATTGGACCAACAGGCCAGTTGGTCCAACCGGTCCATTGGACCAACAGGCCAGTTGGTCCAACCGGTCCATTGGACCAACAGGCCAGTTGGTCCAACCGGTCCATTGGACCAACAGGCCAGTTGGTCCAACCGGTCCATTGGACCAACAGGCCAGTTGGTCCAACCGGTCCAGTGGACCAACAGGCCAGTTGGTCCAACCGGTCCAGTGGACCAACAGGCCAGTTGGTCCAACCGGTCCATTGGACCAACAGGCCAGTTGGTCCAACCGGTCCGCTGGACCAACAGGCCAGTTGGTCCAACCGGTCCGCTGGACCAACAGGCCAGTTGGTCCAACCGGTCCGCTGGACCAACAGGCCAGTTGGTCCAACCGGTCCGCTGGACCAACAGGCCAGTTGGTCCAACCGGTCCGCTGGACCAACAGGCCAGTTGGTCCAACCGGTCCGCTGGACCAACAGGCCAGTTGGTCCAACCGGTCCGCTGGACCAACAGGCCAGTTGGTCCAACCGGTCCGCTGGACCAACAGGCCAGTTGGTCCAACGGGTCCATTGGACCAACAGGCCAGTTGGTCCAACCGGTCCGCTGGACCAACAGGCCAGTTGGTCCAACCGGTCCGCTGGACCAACAGGCCAGTTGGTCCAACCGGTCCATTGGACCAACAGGCCAGTTGGTCCAACCGGTCCAGTGGACCAACAGGCCAGTTGGTCCAACCAGACTATTGGACCAACAGGCCAGTTGGTCCAACCGGTCCATTGGACCAACAGGCCAGTTGGTCCAACCGGTCCATTGGACCATCAGGAAGGTGGTCCAACCAGTCTAGTGGACCAACAGGCCAGTTGGTCCAACCGGTCCATTGGACCAACAGGCCAGTTGGTCCAACCGGTCCAGTAGACCAACAGGCCAGTTGGTCCAACCGGTCCATTGGACCATCAGGAAGTTGGTCCAACCGGTCTAGTGGACCAACAGGCCAGTTGGTCCAACCGGTCTAGTGGACCAACAGGCCAGTTGGTCCATCGGACCAACAGGCCAGTTGGTCCAACCGGTCTAGTGGACCAACAGGCCAGTTGGTCCAACCGGTCTAGTGGACCAACAGGCCAGTTGGTCCAACCGGTCCATTGGACCAACAGGCCAGTTGGTCCAACCGGTCCATTGGACCAACAGGCCAGTTGGTCCAACCGGTCCATTGGACCAACAGGCCAGTTGGTCCAACCAGACTATTGGACCAACAGGCCAGTTGGTCCAACCGGTCCATTGGACCAACAGGCCAGTTGGTCCAACTGGTCCAGTAGACCAACAGGCCAGTTGGTCCAACCGGTCCCTTGGACCAACAGGCCAGTTGGTCCAACCGGTCCA
This sequence comes from Closterium sp. Yama58-4, assembly GCA_947470075.1. Classification (NCBI taxonomy): domain Eukaryota; kingdom Viridiplantae; phylum Streptophyta; class Zygnematophyceae; order Desmidiales; family Closteriaceae; genus Closterium; species Closterium sp. Yama58-4. Next base: position 111,770 of record CANIUD010000152.1, read on the forward strand.
GTGGACCAACAGGCCAGTTGGTCCAACCGGTCCATTGGACCATCAGGCCAGTTGGTCCAACCGGTCCAGTGGACCAACAGGCCAGTTGGTCCAACCGGTCCAGTGGACCAACAGGCCAGTTGGTCCAACCGGTCCATTGGACCAACAGACCAGTTGGTCCAACCGGTCCATTGGACGAACAGGCCAGTTGGTCCAACTGGTCCAGTGGACCAACAGGCCAGTTGGTCCAACCGGTCCATTGGACCAACAGACCAGTTGGTCCAACCGGTCCATTGGACCAACAGGCCTGTTGGTCCAACCGGTCCATTGGACCAACAGGCCAGTTGGTCCAACCGGTCCATTGGACCATCAGGGAGTTGGTCCAACCGGTCCAGTGGACCAACAGGCCTGTTGGTCCAACCGGTCCATTGGACCAACAGGCCTGTTGGTCCAACCGGTCCATTGGACCAATAGGCCTGTTGGTCCAACCGGTCCACTGGACCAACAGGCCTGTTGGTCCAACCGGTCCACTGGACCAACAGGCCTGTTGGTCCAACCGGTCCATTGGACCAACAGGCCTGTTGGTCCAACCGGTCCATTGGACCATCAGGCCAGTTGGTCCAACCGGTCCATTGGACCATCAGGCCAGTTGGTCCAACCGGTCCATTGGACCATCAGGCCAGTTGGTCCAACCGGTCCATTGGACCAACAGGCCAGTTGGTCCAACCGGTCCATTGGACCAACAGGCCAGTTGGTCCAACCGGTCCATTGGACCATCAGGCCAGTTGGTCCAACCGGTCCATTGGACCAACAGGCCAGTTGGTCCAACCGGTCCATTGGACCATCAGGCCAGTTGGTCCAACCGGTCCATTGGACCAACAGGCCAGTTGGTCCAACCGGTCCAGTGGACCAACAGGCCAGTTGGTCCAACCGGTCCAGTGTTGGTCCTAGCGGTCCATAGGACCAACATGCCAGTTGGTCCTACCTGTCCATAAGATCAACAGGCTAGTTGGTCCAACCGGTCCATTGGACCAACAGACCAGTTGGGCCAAGTGGACCAACAGGCGTGTCGGTCCAAGCGGTCCATTGGACCAACAGGCCAGTTGGCCCAACCGGTCCATTGGACCAACAGGCCAGTGGGAAAAACAACCCGTCCAGTTGATAAATAGGCTAGTTGGTCCAACCGGTCCAGTGGACCAACAGGCCAGTTGGTCAAACCGGTCCATTGGACCAACAGGCCAGCTGGTCCAACCGGTCCAGTGGACCAACAGGCTAGTTGGTCCAACCTGTCCATTGGACCAGCAAGCCAGTTAGTCTAACCAGTGAGTGGACCAACAGGCGTGTTGGTCCTAGCGGTCCATTGGACCAACTAGCCAGTCGGACCAACCGTCCATTGGATCAAAAGGCTAGTTGGTCCAACCGGTCCATTGGACCAACTGGCCAGTTGGTCCAACCGGTCCATAGGACCAACTGGCCAGTTGCTCCAACCGGTCAATTGGACCAACAGGCCAGTTGGTCCAACCGGTCCATTAGACCAACAGGCCAGTTGGTCCAACCACTTCAGTGGACCAACAGGCTTGTTGGTCACACCGGTCTAGGACCAACCGGTCCACTAGACAGCTCGCAGTTGGTCCAACCAGTCCATTGGACCAACAGGCTAGTTGGTCGAACCGGTCCATTGGACCAATAGGCCAGTTGGTCCAACCGGTCCATTGGACCAACAGGCTAGTTGGTCAAACCGGTCCATTGGACCAACAGGCCAGCTGGTCCAACCGGTCCATTGGACCAACAGTCCAGTTGGTCCAACCGGTCCAGTGGACCAACAGTCCTACTGGTCCAACCGGTCCAGGACCAACTGGCCAGTTGGTCCAACCGGTCCATTGAACCAACAGGCCAGTTGGTCCAACCGGATCAGTGGACCAACAGGGCAGTTGGTCCAACCGGTCCATTGGACCAACAGTCCAGTTGGTCCAACCAGTTCAGTTGGTCTAAGCAGTCCATTGGTCCGACAGGCCAGTAGGTCCAACCGGTCTAGTGGACCAACAGGCCAGTTGGTCCAATCGGTTCAGTGGACCAATAGGCCTGTTGGTCCAACCGGTCCATCAGACCAACAGGACAATTGGTCAAACCGGTCCATCAGACCAACAGGCCAGTTGGTCCAACCGGTCCATTGGACCAATAGGCCAGTTGGTCCAACCGGTCCAGTGGACCAATAGGCTAGTTGGTCCAACCGGTCCATTGGACTAACAGGCCAGTTGGTCCAACCGGTCCAGTGGACCAATAGGCTAGTTGGTCCAACCGGTCCAGTGGACCAACAGGCCTACTGGTCCAACCGGTCCAGGACCAACTGGCCAGTTGGTCCAACTGGTCCAGGACCAACAGCCCAGCTGGTCCAACCGGTTCAGTGGACCAACAGTCCTACTGGTCCAACCGGTCCAGGACCAACTGGCCAGTTGGTCCAACCGGTCCATAGGACCAACAGACCATCTAGTCCAACCAGTCCAGTGGAACAACAGGCCTACTGGTCCAACCGGTCCAGGACCAACTAACCAGTTGGTCCAACCGGTCGAGGACCAACAGGCCAGTTGGTAAATCCGGTCCATTGGACCAACAGGCCAGCTGGTCCAACCGGTCCATTGAACCAACAGGCCAGTTGGTCAATCCGGTCCATTGGACCAACAGGCCAGCTGGTCCAATCGGTCCATTGGACCAATAGGCCAGTTGGTCCAACCGGTCCATTGGACCAACAGGCTAGTTGGTCAATCCGGTCCAGTGAACCAACACGCCAGCTGGTCCAACCGGTCCAGTGGACCAATAGGCTAGTTGGTCCAACCGGTCCATTGGACCAACAGGCTAGTTGGTCAAACCGGTCCATTGGACCAACAGGCCAGCTGGTCCAACCGGTCCAGTGGACCAACAGTCCTACTAGTCCAACCGGTCTAGGACCAACTGGCCAGTTGGTACAACCGGTCCATTGGACCAACAGGCCAGTTGGTCAATCCGGTCCATTGGACCAACAGGCCAGCTGGTCCAACCGGTCCAGTGGACCAATAGGCTAGTTGGTCCAACCAGTCCATTGAAACAACAGGCCAGTTGGTGAATCCGGTCCAGTGGACCAACAAGCTCGTTGGTCCAACCGGTCCATTGGACCAACAGGCCAGTTGGTCCAACCGGTTCAGTGGACCAACAGTCCAGATGGTCAATCCGGTCCATTGGACCAACAGGCCAGCTGGTCCATCCATCCGGTCCAGTGGAGCAACAGGCTAGTTGGTCCAACCGGTCCATTGGACCAACAGGCCAGTTGGTCAATCCGGTCCATTGGACCGACACGCCAGCTGGTCCAACCGGTCCAGTGGACCAATAGGCTAGTTGGTCCAACCGGTCCAGGACCAACAGGCCAGGTGGTCAATCCGGTCCATTGGACCAACAGGCCAGCTGGTCCAACCGGTCCAGTGGACCAATAGGCTAGTCGTTCTAACCGGTCCATTGGACCAACAGGCCAGTTGGTCAATCCGGTCCATTGGACCAACAGGCCAGCTGGTCCAACTGGTCCAGTGGACCAATAGGCTAGTTGGTCCAACCGGTCCAGGACCAACAGGCCTACTGGTCCAACCGGTCCAGGACCAACTGGCCAGTTGGTCCAACCGGTCCATTGGACCAACTGGCCAGTTGGTCAATCCGGTCCATTGGACCAACAGGCCAGCTGGTCCAACCGGTCCAGTGGACCAACAGTCCTACTGGTCCAACCGGTCCAGGACCAACTGGCCAGTTGGTCCAACCGGTCCATTGGACCAACTGGCCAGTTGGTCAATCCGGTCCATTGGACCAACAGGCCAGCTGGTCCAACCGGTCCAGTGGACCAATAGGCTAGTTGGTCCAACCGGTCCATTGGACCAGGTCCAGTTGGTTCAACCGGTCCAGTGGACCAATAGGCTAGTTGGTCCAACCAGTCCATTGGACCAACAGGCCAGTTGGTCAATCCGGTCCATTGGTTCAGCTGGCCTGCTAGTCCAACCGGTCCAGTGGACCAACAGGCTAGTTGGTCCAACCGGTTCAGTGGACCAACAGTCCTACTGGTCCAACCCGTCCATGACCAACTGGCAGATGGTCAATCCGGTCCAGTGGACCAACAGGCTAGTTGGTCCAACCGGTCCATTGGACCAACAGGCCAGTTGGTCAATCCGGTCCATTGGACCAACAGGCCAGCTGGTCCAACCGGTCCAGTGGACCAATAGGCTAGTTGGTCCAACCGGTCCATTGGACATACAATCCAGTTGGTCCAACTGGTGAAGTGGACCAATAGGCTAGTTGGTCCAACCGGTCCATTGGACCAACAGGCCAGTAGGTCAATCCGGTCCATTGCACCAGCAAGCCAGCTGGTCCAACCGGTCCAGTGGACCAACAGGCTAGTTGGTCCAACCGGTCCATTGGACCAACAGGCCAGTTGGTCCAACAAGTTCAGTGGACCAACAGTCCTACTGGTCCAACCGGTCCAGGACCAACTGTTGGTGTAAGGGCCTAATAAACTCAAGCTATTAGGACTTAATCAAACTTAAAACCTCTCCTCGGGGTCACCTCCAAGGGTCCCTGGGTGCCTGGTACAAGACCAGCCCCTATCCTCGGGTCCGAGTTTGTAGAGAGAGGGATCAAGAAGGACTTAGTCAAAACAGCAAAAGTACCTTGAACGTAGCGCAGCGTGCCGTGCAGACCGTCGATCGGATTAAGCTGAGAATTTGCTATATCGAAGCTCGCTCCAAGAGCTTTAAAATGAGCCAAGTTGCCTCGCGAAAAGTTCTGCCATTACTAAGTTATGGCTCGGACAGCGTTTGCCTAGCGTTGGAGTGCTAGCATACTAGCGTTGACTCAGGTAGCATTCCGCCGTCGAATAGCGCAGAAACGAAATTCCAGCGAGGAAGGAATTCGCTTGAATCAATTTGACTATATTCAGGTACAAACAGAGAAGGATTAAATAGTTCTAGCTAGCAAGGACCTTGGGAATCAACCTGGGAACAACCAGGGATGATCCCAAATAATTCCAAGCAACAGAACCAACCTGGCTGGACAAAATAGCAGGTGGTAGGTTGGTAAACAACCTCTGGTTCTGTTTTTCCAACCTGGGAAAACAACAACCAGGTTCAGGTTCTAAAAACAGAACCTGTTTTGTCTTTTCCCAACCAGCCAAATGCTGGTTCCGCTGGTTTCCCCTGGCCTTGTAGCATGCAGATACAGACAAACAACATCCAACCTTCACCTAAATTGTACCCCTATAGTGCCTTCCCTGCTACACTATAGTTAACCAAACAAAACAGTACAATTTCGAGTTGGATAGAACTGAATCTGCGCAATCAACTCAACCGAACTGCAAAGCTTCCATCTTGGGTTCCTTTGCGAGCTCGTCCTTTCTGCTTGCACTGTTCATAGCGCGTACAATGTTGTGCCGAAGCGCACATTGCGCGAGTACCTGCAAATGCATCAAGCGAAAAATGCGAAAGCAAACAAACACACGAATACACCATTCACACACAAATGCATTCGCACACGCATACTCGTACAAACAGACGGCAGGATGTCGTGCAATGTGCATTTGCACCCAACACACTCCCCCTCAGCCTGCCGGCTGCATCCCCGTCATTCCATGCTAGTTCATGCTCATTCCACTCATGCGCACACAACGCCAATGAGGCTCATCTGCAAGCCTCTTGGTGAGAAAGTCTGCTGGCTGCTGGTGAGTCTTGATGTAGATTGGATTCACCGTCCCCCTCTTCACCTCCTTACGCAGCCAGTGCCACTTGATACGCATGTGCTTGTTCAGCCCATGAAGCACAGCGTTTCTGGCCATCCCAAGAGCCCCCTTGCTATCACAAAACAGCGGCGTAGCAACTTTCTGCTCCTGGCCAATCTCCTCTAACAGCCTCCTCAGCCAAATCACCTCCTTCACCCCATGGAACATCGCCATGTACTCTGATTCTACGGAAGAGAGTGCCGTCTCCGTCTGCTTCTTGGACCTCCAACTAACAGGTCCTCCCCCAACTACGCAGATGTATCCTCCCACAGATGAGGAATCCTCCTTCTCAGAAGCCCATGTAGCATCGGTAAAGCAAGTGAGAAATAGCTTGCCTTCTCCAAGCCTCTCCCCCTTCTCTTTCAGCACCTCCACCCCTTTCTGCTTCACCTGTGCAGATGCGGAGTATTGAACTCCAATGCTTGGGTGAGAGTTCAGGTACTTCACCACACGCTCAGCTGCATCCACCTGCTCCTCTGATGGATTCTGCACCACCCTAGCCAGCTGCCCAACCGAGAAAGAGATGTCGGGCCTTGTGTGAACTGCTGCGTACAAGAGGCTGCCCACCAAGGACTGAAATTGCTGCTGCTCTTCAGCTTCAACCCCTTCATCCTCTGCAGCCTTCACAAGCTTGAATTCTGCTGGCAGGGGAGTTGCAATCTTGCGCTCATTCTCAATCCCATACTTCTCCCCCAGCTCCTTGATGAACTTCTCCTGGTGCAGCTTCAACCACCTGTGATCAGGATCCCTCTCCACGTGCATCCCGAGGTAGTACTTTACTTCCCCAAGGTTCTTGCACTTGAAGTTTTCCATCAGTTGCTGCTGCACTTTCTGGATCTCCTTCATGCTGCTGCTGAAGAGAAGAATGTCGTCCACATAGACCAGAAACAGCACCAGCTTCTCCCCCTCGCCCTTGAGAAAGAGGCTCTCATCACAGCTGCTGGTCCTGAATCCCATCTCCTCTAAAACAGCTGCCAACTTCTGGTACCAGCAGCGTGGCACCTGCTTCAAGCCGTAGATGGACTTGTTGAGCTTGCACACCCTGCCCGTACCATCCTCATACCCAGGCGGCTGCGTCATGTACACATCCTCCTCTAAAATCCCATTCAGGAATGCCGTTGAAATATCCATATGAATGATGAATTTCCCACTAACAGCTGCATCTGCCAACAAGACACGGAGGGTAGGGGGTTTGGCAGTGGGAGCAAAGATCTCGTTGAAGTCCTGCTTCTCCTTCTGCATAAACCCCTTCGCCACCAGCCTACTCTTGTAGATGGTGACCTGCCCCTTGTCATCGGTCTTGATCCTCAGCACCCACTTGCATTGTATCGCTTTCTTCCCATCAGGCAGCACCACCAGATCCCATGTCCTATTCTCCAGCAGACTCTGGTACTCAGCATCCCTAGAAGCCAGCCACTTGTCCCTATCTGGTCCAGCTAATGCCTCCTCCATGCTAGCTGGTTCCTCTGGTGCAGGGGCAAGAAAATAGTACGCAGGCTCATCCTCCTCATCCGGGTCATAGCCATGAGGTAGAATCAGCAATGCCTCTTCGGTCCCTAGCTGCTGCTCTGCTGCATCAGTTCCTGCAGTCAGCTTCTTAGTAGCCATACGGGTACGTCCTGGCCTGGAGACGGGTGTCTCCCATCCCTTCATAACGACACCCTTCGGCTTCTTAGTTTTTCCCTGCTGCTTCTCTCCTCCCTCGGGTCCAGCAGCTCCACTAGTGCTGCCGCCAGTTTCCACACCATTTTCTCCACCAGCAGATGCCTCCTGTACCTTCTCTCCATCACCATTTCCAGCAGCTGCCTCCTCTCCCTCCTCCCACACACTAGGAGTCAGGTCCAGCTGCATGGTGATCTGCTCCATCTGCTGGGACACCCTTGCCTCCGGCTGTTTCTCCCAGCTCCCATACATCATGCCCTCAATGAATTTCACATCCCTGCTGTCAAACAACACACCCTTGGATGGTTCCCACAGCAGCCATCCCTTGCTCTCAGCAGCCAGCCCCAAATGCACACACCAGATTGCACTCGCCCCCAACTTACTGCGGTAGGTCTTGGGGACGTGGGCAACTGCCATGCAACCGAACACCCTCAGCATGTCCACCGGCGGCTTCCTCCCAAGCCACCTCTCCAACGGCACCCACGAGTCATCCCCAACCTTGGTGAGCACCCTGTTCCTAGCGACGGTGGCGTGCCGGACAGCATGAGGCCACATAGAGTTGCTCAGCCCAGATTCTATGAGCAGCGCCCTAGCTGTCTCCAGAATGGTCCGGTTTGCCCGTTCTGCTACACCATTTGACTGTGGGGTATAAGCCGTGGTCAGCTCTCTCTGGATGCCCTGCTTCTTGAGCCAGGCCGTCATTTCAGCTCCAAGGAACTCACCACCCCGGTCTGTCCTAATCCGCTTCACTACACACTCCGCCTGCTTCTCCACGAATGGCAGCCAATCGTCCCGTATCGTGGAGGCGGCGTGGTCCTTCTGCTTCAGCGGATACGCCCACATCAGCCTGCTCCAGTCATCCACAATTGTAAGAAAATACCGCTCCCCCTTGTGCCCTTGCACCGGCAGCGGCCCCACCAAGTCCATGTGGACCAGCTCCAAAGGCTTCTTGCTCCTGCCAGCCACACTATGGAAAGGGAAACGGGTGAACTTTGAAAGCAAACAGATTTCACAGTTGTCATCGGGTGGCTGTCCGTTCAGCTTCAGACCCTTAACGGCTCCATCCTTCTCCAGCTGCTTCAGCAAAGGCATTGCCACATGCCCTAAGCGCCGGTGTGCCGTTGCCCAATCTGTCTCCCCAGATCTGGCCGACACTTTCACACCAACCCCTCCAACGGCATTGCACTCCCCCTGGGATGCAGACCCCTCTCCAGCCTGCCCCCCACCATGCCACGCCAGGGCCGGCAGCTGCCACATAGATCTGTACACGTCCTTGCTCTCGTGCAGATCCCAAAGCACCCGATTGCCCAGCTTCCCCTTATAAGTGCGTGCCCCATCCGTGTTGGTGTTCACCCCAGCCTTGCCAAGCTTACGGAGGGAGATAAGGTTGGCCTTCAGGTCGGGGATGAAGAGAACGTCGTGCAGCACCACCGGCTTGCCATCCGCTCCCTTAAACGCAGCTCGTCCCGCACCAGCCACCTTCAACATGTGTCCAGAGGCGGAGCACACTTCATTGATCGGTGCAGCTCGTACTTCGTCCAGCAGGTCCTTGCGCGGCGTCATCGTCCAAGCAGCGCCTGTGTCCAACACCCAATAGTCTAGGGGGTGCAGCTCTGCTCCAACTTTGGCAGAGGCGTCTCCTTGCTCCCCCTTGTCTCCCACATGGAAGAATTGGCCCGCGGTGCGCTCCTTCTTCTTCTCCGCACCGCCGTTGCCCTTCGGGTTGTTGTCGGACGAATCAGCGACCATGTTGGCGCCGTTTTTCTGGTTCCTCCGCGCGCCGCCATCCTGGTGACGATTCTGGGGGGTCCATCCATCGGGTTTCTTATAGCACAAAAACCAGGGGTGCCCTTCCTTCTCACAATACCAGCAACTCCCTTTCATTTTGCCACCAGCACCCGACTTGCCCCCACGTCCAGATTTCGCACCGCGACCCCAACCGGTACCTCCTTGTTGGTCGTTGGAGTCGTCGTCTTTCTTTGCACCGCGTCCAGCACCACCGAAGCCACGTCCTCTGCCACGTCGGCTCCCTTGCATCCCGTAGCCGCTGCTGCCGTCGTCTCCACCCCTCAGTTGGCGGCGACGGAAGTCCTCCTCCAGAATCTTCGTCCGCACCCACTCGAGCGTCCACAAGCTCTGGTTCTGCGGCAGGCTCAATCCGCTCGTAAATTGAAGCCACGATTCCGGCAGCAGCGAGAGCATCTTCAAGCACTTGGTCTGCTCCGGGTAGGTGATTCCCGCGGTCGCCAACTTCGCGTAGAGGTCGCGCATCTTGTCCAGGACTGGTTGCACCGGCTCTCCCTCGCTCAGGCGCAACGCGGACAGCTCCCTCTCCAGCATCAACGTTGCGACAACGGAGGTCGGGGCGTGCAGCTCCTTCAACACGGTCCACGCCTTCGGACCGCATTCAACCTCCGGCAGCAGGTGCATGACGTGGTGACGCTGGTTCAGCTCCAAACTCTGCGACATCAAATAGTAGCCAGCCGAGGAGCGCTCGTCCCAATCTTCCTGCAGCGTGGGGTCACTCGGTCTAGGCTCCTCCCCAATCATTAGTTTCAGCAAACCGATCTGACGGAAATATAATTGCATTTTCCAGGCCCAATCATCATAGCCCTCACCATTGAACTTCTCGACGGTGAAATTCTTCAGCACCTCCTTGACAAGCGAGCCCTGGTTTGTTCGCGCTCCCCTTGGCGCTGAAAGACCAGAATCTTGGCTGCCGCTACGATCTTGGGCTGAAGATTCACCAGCTCCCGCCGAGGTGTTGCCCGCCATAGCTACCTATAACGAGGATCACTATAACGCAGCTCTGATACCAGCTTGTTGGTGTAAGGGCCTAATAAACTCAAGCTATTAGGACTTAATCAAACTTAAAACCTCTCCTCGGGGTCACCTCCAAGGGTCCCTGGGTGCCTGGTACAAGACCAGCCCCTATCCTCGGGTCCGAGTTTGTAGAGAGAGGGATCAAGAAGGACTTAGTCAAAACAGCAAGAGTACCTTGAACGTCGCGCAGCGTGCCATGCAGACCGTCGATCGGATTAAGCTGAGAATTCGCTATATCGAAGTGGACCAACATGCCAGTTGGTCCAACCGGTCCAGTGGACCAACAGGCCAGTTGGTCCAACCGGTCCATTGGACCAACAGGCCAGTTGGTCCAACCGGTCCATTGGACCAACAGGCCAGTTGGTCCAACCAGACTATTGGACCAACAGGCCAGTTGGTCTAACCGGTCCATTGGACCAACAGGCCAGTTGGTCCAACCGGTCCATTGGACCATCAGGAAGGTGGTCCAACCAGTCTAGTGGACCAACAGGCCAGTTGGTCCAACCGGTCCATTGGACCAACAGGCCAGTTGGTCCAACCGGTCTAGTGGACCAACAGGCCAGTTGGTCCAACCGGTCCATTGGACCATCAGGAAGTTGGTCCAACCAGTCTAGTGGACCAACAGGCCAGTTGGTCCAACCGGTCCATTGGACCAACAGGCCAGTTGGTCCAACCGGTCTAGTGGACCAACAGGCCAGTTGGTCCAACCGGTCCATTGGACCAACAGGCCAGTTGGTCCAACCAGACTATTGGACCAACAGGCCAGTTGGTCCAACCGGTCCATTGGACCAACAGGCCAGTTGGTCCAACTGGTCCAGTAGACCAACAGGCCAGTTGGTCCAACCGGTTTAGTGCATCAACAGACTAGTTGATCCAAGCGGTCCAGTGGACCAACAGGCCAATTGGTCCAACCGGTCCGCTGGACCAACAGGCCAGTTGGTCCAACCGGTCCATTGGACCAACAGGCCAGTTGGTCCAACCGGTCCATTGGACCAACAGGCCAGTTGGTCCAACCGGTCCATTGGACCAACAGGCCAGTTGGTCCAACCGGTCCATTGGACCAACAGGCCAGTTGGTCCAACCGGTCCATTGGACCATCAGGCCAGTTGGTCCAACCGGTCCATTGGACCATCAGGCCAGTTGGTCCAACCGGTCCATTGGACCAACAGGCCAGTTGGTCCAACCGGTCCATTGGACCATCAGGCCAGTTGGTCCAACCGGTCCATTGGACCATCAGGCCAGTTGGTCCAACCGGTCCATTGGACCATCAGGCCAGTTGGTCCAACCGGTTCAGTGGACCAACAGGCCAGTTGGTCCAACTGGTCCATCGGACCAACAGGCCAGTTGGTCCAACCGGTCCAGTGGACCAACAGGCCAATTGGTCCAACAGGTCTGGTGGACCAACAGGCCAGTTGATCCAACCGGTCCATTGGACCAACAGGCCAGTTGGTCCAACCGGTCCGCTGGACCAACAGGCCAGTTGGTCCAACCAGACTATTGGACCAACAGGCCAGCTGGTCCAACCGGTCCATTGGACCAACAGGCCAGTTTGTCCAACCGGTCCATTGGACCATCAGGGAGTTGGTCCAACCGGTCCATTGGACCAACAGGCTAGTTGGTCCAACCAGTCCAGTAAACCAACAGGCCAGTTGGTCCAACCAGTCCATTGGACCAACAGGCCAGTTTGTCCAACCGGTCCATTCAGTAGACCATCAGGCCAGTTGGTCCAACCGGTCCCTTGGACCAACAGGCCAGTTGGTCCAACCGGTCCAGTGGACCAACAGGCCAGTTGGTCCAACCGGTCCATTGGACCATCAGGCCAGTTGGTCCAACCGGTCCAGTGGACCAACAGGCCAGTTGGTCCAACCGGTCCATTGGACCAACAGGCCAGTTGGTCCAACCGGTCCATTGGACCAACAGGCCAGTTGGTCCAACCGGTCCATTGGACGAACAGGCCAGTTGGTCCAACCGGTCCAGTGGACCAACAGGCCAGTTGGTCCAACCGGTCCATTGGACCAACAGACCAGTTGGTCCAACCGGTCCATTGGACCAACAGGCCAGTTGGTCCAACCGGTCCATTGGACCAACAGGCCAGTTGGTCCAACCGGTCCATTGGACCATCAGGGAGTTGGTCCAACCGGTCCAGTGGACCAACAGGCCTGTTGGTCCAACCGGTCCATTGGACCAATAGGCCTGTTGGTCCAACCGGTCCACTGGACCAACAGGCCTGTTGGTCCAACCGGTCCACTGGACCAACAGGCCTGTTGGTCCAACCGGTCCATTGGACCAACAGGCCTGTTGGTCCAACCGGTCCATTGGACCATCAGGCCAGTTGGTCCAACCGGTCCATTGGACCATCAGGCCAGTTGGTCCAACCGGTCCATTGGACCATCAGGCCAGTTGGTCCAACCGGTCCATTGGACCAACAGGCCAGTTGGTCCAACCGGTCCATTGGACCAACAGGCCAGTTGGTCCAACCGGTCCATTGGACCATCAGGCCAGTTGGTCCAACCGGTCCATTGGACCAACAGGCCAGTTGGTCCAACCGGTCCATTGGACCATCAGGCCAGTTGGTCCAACCGGTCCATTGGACCAACAGGCCAGTTGGTCCAACCGGTCCAGTGGACCAACAGGCCAGTTGGTCCAACCGGTCCAGTGGACCAACAGGCCAGTTGGTCCAACGGGTCCATTGGACCAACAGGCCAGTTGGTCCAACCGGTCCAGTGGACCAACAGGCCAGTTGGTCCAACCGGTCCAGTGGACCAACAGGCCAGTTGGTCCAACCGGTCCAGTGGACCAACAGGCAAGTTGGTCCAACCGGTCCATTGGACCAACAGGCCAGCTGGTCCAACCGGTCCAGTGTACCAACTGTTGGTGTAAGGGCCTAATAAACTCAAGCTATTAGGACTTAATCAAACTTAAAACCTCTCCTCGGGGTCACCTCCAAGGGTCCCTGGGTGCCTGGTACAAGACCAGCCCCTATCCTCGGGTCCGAGTTTGTAGAGAGAGGGATCAAGAAGGACTTAGTCAAAACAGCAAGAGTACCTTGAACGTCGCGCAGCGTGCCATGCAGACCGTCGATCGGATTAAGCTGAGAATTCGCTATATCGAAGCTCGCTCCAAGAGCTTTAAAATGAGCCAAGTTGCCTCGCGAAAAGTTCTGCCATTACTAAGTTCTGGCTCAGACAGCGTTTGCCTAGCGTTGGAGTGCTAGCATACTAGCGTTGACTCGGGTAGCATTCCGCCGTCGAATAGCGCAGAAACGAAATTCCAGCGAGGAAGGAATTCGCTTGAATCAATTTTACTATATTCAGGTACAAACAGAGAAGGATTAAATAGTTCTAGCTAGCAAGGACCTTGGGAATCAACCTACGAACAACCAGGGATGATCCCAAATAATTCCAAGCAACAGAACCAACCTGGCTGGACAATATAGCAGGTGGTAGGTTGGTAAACAACCTCTGGTTCTGTTTTTCCAACCTGGGAAAACAACAACCAGGTTCAGGTTCTAAAAACAGAACCTGTTTTGTCTTTGCCCAACCAGCCAAATGCTGGTTCCGCTGGTTTCCCCTGGCCTTGTAGCATGCAGATACAGACAAACAACATCCAACCTTCACCTAAATTGTACCCCTATAGTGCCTTCCCTGCTACACTATAGTTAACCAAACAAAACAGTACAATTTCGAGTTGGATAGAACTGAATCTGCGCAATCAACTCAACCGAACTGCAAAGCTTCCATCTTGGGTTCCTTTGCGAGCTCGTCCTTTCTGCTTGCACTGTTCATAGCGCGTACAATGTTGTGCCGAAGCGCACATTGCGCGAGTACCTGCAAATGCATCAAGCGAAAATTGCGAAAGCAAACAAACACACGAACATTCCATTCACACCCAAATGCATTCGCACACGCATACTCGTACAAACAGACGGCAGGATGTCGTGCAATGTAAATTTGCACCCAACACACTCCCCCTCAGCCTGCCGGCTGCATCCCCATCATTCCATGCTAGTTCATGCTCATTCCACTCATGCGCACACAACGCCAATGAGGCTCATCCGCAAGCCTCTTGGTGAGAAAGTCTGCTGGCTGCTGGTGAGTCTTGATGTAGATTGGATTCACCGTCCCCCTCTTCACCTCCTTACGCAGCCAGTGCCACTTGATACGCATGTGCTTGTTCAGGCCATGAAGCACAGCGTTCCTGGCCATCCCAAGAGCCCCCTTGCTATCACAAAACAGCGGCGTAGCAACTTTCTGCTCCTGGCCAATCTCCTCTAACAGCCTCCTCAGCCAAATCACCTCCTTCACCCCATGGAACATCGCCATGTACTCTGATTCTACGGAAGAGAGTGCCGTCTCCGTCTGCTTCTTGGACCTCCAACTAACAGGTCCTCCCCCAACTACGCAGATGTATCCTCCCACAGATGAGGAATCCTCCTTCTCAGAAGCCCACGTAGCATCGGTAAAGCAAGTGAGAAATAGCTTGCCTTCTCCAAGCCTCTCCCCCTTCTCTTTCAGCACCTCCACCTCTTTCTGCTTCACCTGTGCAGATGCGGAGTATTGAACTCTAATGCTTGGGTGAGAGTTCAGGTACTTCACCACACGCTCAGCTGCATCCACCTGCTCCTCTGATGGATTCTGCACCACCCTAGCCAGCTGCCCAACCGAGAAAGAGATGTCGGGCCTCGTGTGAACTGCTGCGTACAAGAGGCTGCCCACCAAGGACTGAAATTGCTGCTGCTCTTCAGCTTCAACCCCTTCATCCTCTGCAGCCTTCACAAGCTTGAATTCTGCTGGCAGGGGAGTTGCAACCTTGCGCTCATTCTCAATCCCATACTTCTCCCCCAGCTCCTTGATGAACTTCTCCTGGTGCAGCTTCAACCACCTGTGATCTGGATCCCTCTCCACGTGCATCCCGAGGTAGTACTTTACCTCCCCAAGGTTCTTGCACTTGAAGTTTTCCATCAGTTGCTGCTGCACTTTCTGGATCTCCTTCATGCTGCTGCTGAAGAGAAGAATGTCGTCCACATAGACCAGAAACAGCACCAGCTTCTCCCCCTCACCCTTGAGAAAGAGGCTCTCATCACAGCTGCTGGTCCTGAATCCCATCTCCTCTAAAACAGCTGCCAACTTCTGGTACCAGCAGCGTGGCGCCTGCTTCAAGCCGTAGATGGACTTGTTGAGCTTGCACACCCTGCCCGTACCATCCTCATACCCAGGCGGCTGCGTCATGTACACATCCTCCTCTAAAATCCCATTCAGGAATGCCGTTGAAATATCCATCTGAATGATGAATTTCCCACTAACAGCTGCATCTGCCAACAAGACACGGAGGGTAGGGGGTTTGGCAGTGGGAGCAAAGATCTCGTTGAAGTCCTGCTTCTCCTTCTGCATAAACCCCTTCGCCACCAGCCTACTCTTGTAGATGGTGACCTGCCCCTTGTCATCGGTCTTGATCCTCAGCACCCACTTGCATTGTATCGCTTTCTTCCCATCAGGCAGCACCACCAGATCCCATGTCCTATTCTCCAGCAGACTCTGGTACTCAGCATCCCTAGAAGCCAGCCACTTGTCCCTATCTGGTCCAGCTAATGCCTCCTCCATGCTAGCTGGTTCCTCTGGTGCAGGGGTAAGAAAACAGTACGCAGGCTCATCCTCCTCATCCGGGTCATAGCCATGAGGTAGAATCAGCAATGCCTCTTCGGTCCCTAGCTGCTGCTCTGCTGCATCAGTTCCTGCAGTCAGCTTCTTAGTAGCCATACGGGTACGTCCTGGCCTGGAGACGGGTGTCTCCCATCCCTTCATAACGACACCCTTTGGCTTCTTAGTTTTTCCCTGCTGCTTCTCTCCTCCCTCGGGTCCAGCAGCTCCACTAGTGCTGCCGCCAGTTTCCACACCATTTTCTCCACCAGCAGATGCCTCCTGTACCTTCTCTCCATCACCATTTCCAGCAGCTGCCTCCTCTCCCTCCTCCCACACACTAGGAGTCAGGTCCAGCTGCATGGTGATCTGCTCCATCTGCTGGGACACCCTTGCCTCCGGCTGTTTCTCCCAGCTCCCATACATCATGCCCTCAATGAATTTCACATCCCTGCTGTCAAACAACACACCCTTGGATGGTTCCCACAGCAGCCATCCCTTGCTCTCAGCAGCCAGCCCCAAATGCACACACCAGATTGCACTCGCCCCCAACTTACTGCGGTAGGTCTTGGGGACGTGGGCGACTGCCATGCAACCGAACACCCTCAGCATGTCCACCGGCGGCTTCCTCCCAAGCCACCTCTCCAACGGCACCCACGAGTCATCCCCAACCTTGGTGAGCACCCTGTTCCTAGCGACAGTGGCGTGCCGGACAGCATGAGGCCACATAGAATTGCTCAGCCCAGATTCTATGAGCAGCGCCCTAGCTGTCTCCAGAATGGTCCGGTTTGCCCGTTCTGCTACACCATTGGACTGTGGGGTATAAGCCGTGGTCAGCTCTCTCTGGATGCCCTGCTTCTTGAGCCAGGCCGTCATTTCAGCTCCAAGGAACTCACCACCCCGGTCTGTCCTAATCCGCTTCACTACACACTCCGCCTGCTTCTCCACGAATGGCAGCCAATCGTCCCGTATCGTGGAGGCGGCGTGGTCCTTCTGCTTCAGCGGATACGCCCACATCAGCCTGCTCCAGTCATCCACAATTGTAAGAAAATACCGCTCCCCCTTGTGCCCTTGCACCGGCAGCGGCCCCACCAAGTCCATGTGGACCAGCTCCAAAGGCTTCTTGCTCCTGCCAGCCACACTATGGAAAGGGAAACGGGTGAACTTTGAAAGCAAACAGATTTCACAGTTGTCATCGGGTGGCTGTCCGTTCAGCTTCAGACCCTTAACGGCTCCATCCTTCTCCAGCTGCTTCAGCAAAGGCATTGCCACATGCCCTAAGCGCCGGTGTGCCGTTGCCCAATCTGTCTCCCCAGATCTGGCCGACACTTTCACACCAACCCCTCCAACGGCATTGCACTCCCCCTGGGATGCAGACCCCTCTCCAGCCTGCCCCCCACCATGCCACGCCAGGGCCGGCAGCTGCCACATAGATCTGTACACGTCCTTGCTCTCGTGCAGATCCCAAAGCACCCGATTGCCCAGCTTCCCCTTATAAGTGCGTGCCCCATCCGTGTTGGTGTTCACCCCAGCCTTGCCAAGCTTACGGAGGGAGATAAGGTTGGCCTTCAGGTCGGGGACGAAGAGAACGTCGTGCAGCACCACCGGCTTGCCATCCGCTCCCTTAAACGCAGCTCGTCCCGCACCAGCCACCTTCAACATGTGTCCAGAGGCGGAGCACACTTCATTGATCGGTGCAGCTCGTACTTCGTCCAGCAGGTCCTTGCGCGGCGTCATCGTCCAAGCAGCGCCTGTGTCCAACACCCAATAGTCTAGGGGGTGCAGCTCTGCTCCAACTTTGGCAGAGGCGTCTCCTTGCTCCCCCTTGTCTCCCACATGGAAGAATTGGCCCGCGGTGCGCTCCTTCTTCTTCTCCGCACCGCCGTTGCCCTTCGGGTTGTTGTCGGACGAATCAGCGACCATGTTGGCGCCGTTTTTCTGGTTCCTCCGCGCGCCGCCATCCTGGTGACGATTCTGGGGGGTCCATCCATCGGGTTTCTTATAGCACAAAAACCAGGGGTGCCCTTCCTTCTCACAATACCAGCAACTCCCTTTCATTTTGCCACCAGCACCCGACTTGCCCCCACGTCCAGATTTCGCACCGCGACCCCAACCGGTACCTCCTTGTTGGTCGTTGGAGTCGTCGTCTTTCTTTGCACCGCGTCCAGCACCACCGAAGCCACGTCCTCTGCCACGTCGGCTCCCTTGCATCCCGTAGCCGCTGCTGCCGTCGTCTCCACCCCTCAGTTGGCGGCGACGGAAGTCCTCCTCCAGAATCTTCGTCCGCACCCACTCGAGCGTCCACAAGCTCTGGTTCTGCGGCAGGCTCAATCCGCTCGTAAATTGAAGCCACGATTCCGGCAGCAGCGAGAGCATCTTCAAGCACTTGGTCTGCTCCGGGTAGGTGATTCCCGCGGTCGCCAACTTCGCGTAGAGGTCGCGCATCTTGTCCAGGACTGGTTGCACCGGCTCTCCCTCGCTCAGGCGCAACGCGGACAGCTCCCTCTCCAGCATCAACGTTGCGACAACGGAGGTCGGGGCGTGCAGCTCCTTCAACACGGTCCACGCCTTCGGACCGCATTCAACCTCCGGCAGCAGGTGCATGACGTGGTGACGCTGGTTCAGCTCCAAACTCTGCGACATCAAATAGTAGCCAGCCGAGGAGCGCTCGTCCCAATCTTCCTGCAGCGTGGGGTCACTCGGTCTAGGCTCCTCCCCAATCATTAGTTTCAGCAAACCGATCTGACGGAAATATAATTGCATTTTCCAGGCCCAATCATCATAGCCCTCACCATTGAACTTCTCGACGGTGAAATTCTTCAGCACCTCCTTGACAAGCGAGCCCTGGTTTGTTCGCGCTCCCCTTGGCGCTGAAAGACCAGAATCTTGGCTGCCGCTACGATCTTGGGCTGAAGATTCACCAGCTCCCGCCGAGGTGTTGCCCGCCATAGCTACCTATAACGAGGATCACTATAACGCAGCTCTGATACCAGCTTGTTGGTGTAAGGGCCTAATAAACTCAAGCTATTAGGACTTAATCAAACTTAAAACCTCTCCTCGGGGTCACCTCCAAGGGTCCCTGGGTGCCTGGTACAAGACCAGCCCCTATCCTCGGGTCCGAGTTTGTAGAGAGAGGGATCAAGAAGGACTTAGTCAAAACAGCAAGAGTACCTTGAACGTCGCGCAGCGTGCCATGCAGACCGTCGATCGGATTAAGCTGAGAATTCGCTATATCGAAGCTCGCTCCAAGAGCTTTAAAATGAGCCAAGTTGCCTCGCGAAAAGTTCTGCCATTACTAAGTTCTGGCTCAGACAGCGTTTGCCTAGCGTTGGAGTGCTAGCATACTAGCGTTGACTCGGGTAGCATTCCGCCGTCGAATAGCGCAGAAACGAAATTCCAGCGAGGAAGGAATTCGCTTGAATCAATTTTACTATATTCAGGTACAAACAGAGAAGGATTAAATAGTTCTAGCTAGCAAGGACATTGGGAATCAACCTGGGAACAACCAGGGATGATCCCAAATAATTCCAAGCAACAGAACCAACCTGGCTGGACAATATAGCAGGTGGTAGGTTGGTAAACAACCTCTGGTTCTGTTTTTCCAACCTGGGAAAACAACAACCAGGTTCAGGTTCTAAAAACAGAACCTGTTTTGTCTTTGCCCAACCAGCCAAATGCTGGTTCCGCTGGTTTCCCCTGGCCTTGTAGCATGCAGATACAGACAAACAACATCCAACCTTCACCTAAATTGTACCCCTATAGTGCCTTCCCTGCTACACTATAGTTAACCAAACAAAACAGTACAATTTCGAGTTGGATAGAACTGAATCTGCGCAATCAACTCAACCGAACTGCAAAGCTTCCATCTTGGGTTCCTTTGCGAGCTCGTCCTTTCTGCTTGCACTGTTCATAGCGCGTACAATGTTGTGCCGAAGCGCACATTGCGCGAGTACCTGCAAATGCATCAAGCGAAAATTGCGAAAGCAAACAAACACACGAACATTCCATTCACACCCAAATGCATTCGCACACGCATACTCGTACAAACAGACGGCAGGATGTCGTGCAATGTAAATTTGCACCCAACACCAACAGGCCAGCTGGTCCAACCGGTCCAGTGGACCAACAGGCCAGCTGGTCCAACCGGTCCAGTGGACCAACAGGCCAATTGGTCCAACCGGTCCATTGGACCAACAGGCCAGCTGGTCCAACCGGTCCATTGGACCAACAGGCCAGTTGGTCCAACCGGTCCATTGGACCAACAGGCCAGTTGGTCCAACCGGTCCGTTGGACCAACAGGCCAGTTGGTCCAACCGGTCCGTTGGACCAACAGGCCAGTTGGTCCAACCGGTCCGTTGGACCAACAGGCCAGTTGGTCCAACCGGTCCGCTGGACCAACAGGCCAGTTGGTCCAACCAGTCCATTGGACCAACAGGCCAGTTGATCCAACCGGTCCATTGGACCAACAGGCCAGTTGGTCCAACCAGACGATTGGACCAACAGGCCAGTTGGTCCAACCGGTCCATTGGACCAACAGGCCAGTTGGTCCAACCGGTCCATTGGACCATCAGGGAGTTGGTCCAACCGGTCCATTGGACCAACAGGCCAGTTGGTCCAACTGGTCCAGTAGACCAACAGGCCAGTTGGTCCAACCAGTCCATTGGACCAACAGGCCAGTTGGTCCAACAGGTCCACTAGACCAACAGGCCAGTTGGTCCAACAGGTCCATTGGACCAACAGGCCAGTTGGTCCAACTAGTCCACCGGACCAACAGGCCAGTTGGTCCAACCGGTTTAGTGCATCAACAGACTAGTTGATCCAAGCGGTCCAGTGGACCATCAGGCCAATTGGTCCAACCGGTCCGCTGGACCAACAGGCCAGTTGGTCCAACCGGTCCGCTGGACCAACAGGCCAGTTGGTCCAACCGGTCCGCTGGACCAACAGGCCAGTTGGTCCAACCGGTCCATTGGACCAACAGGCCAGTTGGTCCAACCGGTCCGCTGGACCAACAGGCCAGTTGGTCCAACCGGTCCGCTGGACCAACAGGCCAGTTGGTCCAACCGGTCCATTGGACCAACAGGCCAGTTGGTCCAACCGGTCCGCTGGACCAACAGGCCAGTTGGTCCAACCGGTCCGCTGGACCAACAGGCCAGTTGGTCCAACCGGTCCGGTGGAGCAACCGGCCAGTTGGTCCAACCGGTCCATTGGACCAACAGGCCAGTTGGTCCAAGCGGTCCATTGGACCAACAGGCCAGTTGGTCCAAGCGGTCCATTGGACCAACAGGCCAGTTGGTCCAAGCGGTCCATCGGAGCAACAGTCCAGTTGGTCCAAGCGGTCCATCGGAGCAACAGGCCAGTTGGTCCAACCGGTCCATCGGACCAACAGGCCAGTTGGTCCAAGCGGTCCATTGGACCAACAGGCCAGTTGGTCCAAGCGGTCCATTGGACCAACAGGCCAGTTGGTCCAAGCGGTCCATTGGACCAACAGGCCAGTTGGTCCAAGCGGTCCATTGGACCAACAGGCCAGTTGGTCCAACCGGTCCATCGGACCAACAGGCCAGTTGGTCCAACCGGTCCATCGGACCAACAGGCCAGTTGGTCCAACCGGTCCATCGGACCAACAGGCCAGTTGGTCCAACCGGTCCATCGGACCAACAGGCCAGTTGGTCCAACCGGTCCATCGGACCAACAGGCCAGTTGGTCCAACCGGTCCATCGGACCAACAGGCCAGTTGGTCCAACCGGTCCATCGGACCAACAGGCCAGTTGGTCCAACCGGTCCATCGGACCAACAGGCCAGTTGGTCCAACCGGTCCATCGGACCAACAGGCCAGTTGGTCCAACCGGTCCATCGGACCAACAGGCCAGTTGGTCCAACCGGTCCATCGGACCAACAGGCCAGTTGGTCCAACCGGTCCATCGGACCAACAGGCCAGTTGGTCCAACCGGTCCATCGGACCAACAGGCCAGTTGGTCCAACCGGTCCATCGGACCAACAGGCCAGTTGGTCCAACCGGTCCATCGGACCAACAGGCCAGTTGGTCCAACAGGTCCATCGGACCAACAGGCCAGTTGGTCCAACTAGTCCAGTAGACCAACAGGCCAGTTGGTCCAACCGGTCCAGTGGACCAACAGGCCAATTGGTCCAACCGGTCCGCTGGACCAACAGGCCAGTTGGTCCAACCGGTCCGCTGGACCAACAGGCCAGTTGGTCCAACCGGTCCGCTGGACCAACAGGCCAGTTGGTCCAACCGGTCCATTGGACCAACAGGCCAGTTGGTCCAACCGGTCCGCTGGACCAACAGGCCAGTTGGTCCAACCGGTCCATTGGACCAACAGGCCAGTTGGTCCAACCGGTCCATTGGACCAACAGGCCAGTTGGTCCAACCGGTCCATTGGACCATCAGGCCAGTTGGTCCAACCGGTCCATTGGACCAACAGGCCAGTTGGTCCAACCGGTCCGCTGGACCAACAGGCCAGTTGGTCCAACCGGTCCGCTGGACCAACAGGCCAGTTGGTCCAACCGGTCCGCTGGACCAACAGGCCAGTTGGTCCAACCGGTCCGCTGGACCAACAGGCCAGTTGGTCCAACCGGTCCGCTGGACCAACAGGCCAGTTGGTCCAACCGGTCCGCTGGACCAACAGGCCAGTTGGTCCAACCAGTCCATTGGACCAACAGGCCAGTTGATCCAACCGGTCCATTGGACCAACAGGCCAGTTGGTCCAACCAGACGATTGGACCAACAGGCCAGTTGGTCCAACCGGTCCATTGGACCAACAGGCCAGTTGGTCCAACCGGTCCATTGGACCATCAGGGAGTTGGTCCAACCGGTCCATTGGACCAACAGGCCAGTTGGTCCAACTGGTCCAGTAGACCAACAGGCCAGTTGGTCCAACCAGTCCATTGGACCAACAGGCCAGTTGGTCCAACAGGTCCACTAGACCAACAGGCCAGTTGGTCCAACAGGTCCATTGGACCAACAGGCCAGTTGGTCCAACTAGTCCACCGGACCAACAGGCCAGTTGGTCCAACCGGTTTAGTGCATCAACAGACTAGTTGATCCAAGCGGTCCAGTGGACCATCAGGCCAATTGGTCCAACCGGTCCGCTGGACCAACAGGCCAGTTGGTCCAACCGGTCCGCTGGACCAACAGGCCAGTTGGTCCAACCGGTCCGCTGGACCAACAGGCCAGTTGGTCCAACCGGTCCATTGGACCAACAGGCCAGTTGGTCCAAGTGGTCCATCGGAGCAACAGGCCAGTTGGTCCAACCGGTCCATCGGACCAACAGGCCAGTTGGTCCAAGCGGTCCATTGGACCAACAGGCCAGTTGGTCCAACCGGTCCATCGGACCAACAGGCCAGTTGGTCCAACCGGTCCATCGGACCAACAGGCCAGTTGGTCCAAGCGGTCCATTGGACCAACAGGCCAGTTGGTCCAACCGGTCCATCGGACCAACAGGCCAGTTGGTCCAACCGGTCCATCGGACCAACAGGCCAGTTGGTCCAAGCGGTCCATTGGACCAACAGGCCAGTTGGTCCAACCGGTCCATCGGACCAACAGGCCAGTTGGTCCAACCGGTCCATCGGACCAACAGGCCAGTTGGTCCAACCGGTCCATCGGACCAACAGGCCAGTTGGTCCAACCGGTCCATCGGACCAACAGGCCAGTTGGTCCAACCGGTCCATCGGACCAACAGGCCAGTTGGTCCAACCGGTCCATCGGACCAACAGGCCAGTTGGTCCAACCGGTCCATCGGACCAACAGGCCAGTTGGTCCAACCGGTCCATCGGACCAACAGGCCAGTTGGTCCAACCGGTCCATCGGACCAACAGGCCAGTTGGTCCAACCGGTCCATCGGACCAACAGGCCAGTTGGTCCAACCGGTCCATCGGACCAACAGGCCAGTTGGTCCAACCGGTCCATCGGACCAACAGGCCAGTTGGTCCAACCGGTCCATCGGACCAACAGGCCAGTTGGTCCAACCGGTCCATCGGACCAACAGGCCAGTTGGTCCAACCGGTCCAATGGACCAACAGGCCAGTTGGTCCAACAGGTCCATTGGACCAACAGGCCAGTTGGTCCAACTAGTCCACCGGACCAACAGGCCAGTTGGTCCAACCGGTTTAGTGCATCAACAGACTAGTTGATCCAAGCGGTCCCGTGGACCATCAGGCCAATTGGTCCAACCGGTCCGCTGGACCAACAGGCCAGTTGGTCCAACCGGTCCGCTGGACCAACAGGCCAGTTGGTCCAACCGGTCCGCTGGACCAACAGGCCAGTTGGTCCAACCGGTCCGCTGGACCAACAGGCCAGTTGGTCCAACCGGTCCATTGGACCAACAGGCCAGTTGGTCCAACCGGTCCATTGGACCAACAGGCCAGTTGGTCCAACCGGTCCATTGGACCATCAGGCCAGTTGGTCCAACCGGTCCGCTGGACCAACAGGCCAGTTGGTCCAACCGGTCCATTGGACCAACAGGCCAGTTGGTCCAACCGGTCCGCTGGACCAACAGGCCAGTTGGTCCAACCGGTCCGCTGGACCAACAGGCCAGTTGGTCCAACCGGTCCGCTGGACCAACAGGCCAGTTGGTCCAACCGGTCCGCTGGACCAACAGGCCAGTTGGTCCAACCGGTCCGCTGGACCAACAGGCCAGTTGGTCCAACCGGTCCGCTGGACCAACAGGCCAGTTGGTCCAAGCGGTCCATTGGACCAACAGGCCAGTTGGTCCAAGCGGTCCATTGGACCAACAGGCCAGTTGGTCCAAGCGGTCCATTGGACCAACAGGCCAGTTGGTCCAAGCGGTCCATTGGACCAACAGGCCAGTTGGTCCAAGCGGTCCATTGGACCAACAGGCCAGTTGGTCCAAGCGGTCCATCGGAGCAACAGGCCAGTTGGACCAAGCGGTCCATCGGAGCAACAGGCCAGTTGGTCCAACCGGTCCATCGGACCAACAGGCCAGTTGGTCCAACCGGTCCATCGGACCAACAGGCCAGTTGGTCCAAGCGGTCCATTGGACCAACAGGCCAGTTGGTCCAACCGGTCCATCGGACCAACAGGCCAGTTGGTCCAACCGGTCCATCGGACCAACAGGCCAGTTGGTCCAACCGGTCCATCGGACCAACAGGCCAGTTGGTCCAACCGGTCCATCGGACCAACAGGCCAGTTGGTCCAACCGGTCCATCGGACCAACAGGCCAGTTGGTCCAACCGGTCCATCGGACCAACAGGCCAGTTGGTCCAACCGGTCCATCGGACCAACAGGCCAGTTGGTCCAACCGGTCCATCGGACCAACAGGCCAGTTGGTCCAACCGGTCCATCGGACCAACAGGCCAGTTGGTCCAACCGGTCCATCGGACCAACAGGCCAGTTGGTCCAACCGGTCCATCGGACCAACAGGCCAGTTGGTCCAACCGGTCCATCGGACCAACAGGCCAGTTGGTCCAACCGGTCCATCGGACCAACAGGCCAGTTGGTCCAACCGGTCCGTTGGACCAACAGGCCAGTTGGTCCAACCGGTCCGTTGGACCAACAGGCCAGTTGGTCCAACCGGTCCGTTGGACCAACAGGCCAGTTGGTCCAACCGGTCCATTGGACCAACAGGCCAGTTGGTCCAACCGGTCCATTGGACCAACAGGCCAGTTGGTCCAAGCGGTCCATTGGACCAACAGGCCAGTTGGTCCAAGCGGTCCATTGGACCAACAGGCCAGTTGGTCCAAGCGGTCCATTGGACCAACAGGCCAGTTGGTCCAAGCGGTCCATTGGACCAACAGGCCAGTTGGTCCAAGCGGTCCATCGGAGCAACAGGCCAGTTGGACCAACCGGTCCATTGGACCAACAGGCCAGTTGGTCCAACCGGTCCATCGGACCAACAGGCCAGTTGGTCCAACCGGTCCATCGGACCAACAGGCCAGTTGGTCCAACCGGTCCATCGGACCAACAGGCCAGTTGGTCCAACCGGTCCATCGGACCAACAGGCCAGTTGGTCCAACCGGTCCATCGGACCAACAGGCCAGTTGGTCCAACCGGTCCATCGGACCAACAGGCCAGTTGGTCCAACCGGTCCATCGGACCAACAGGCCAGTTGGTCCAACCGGTCCATCGGACCAACAGGCCAGTTGGTCCAACCGGTCCATCGGACCAACAGGCCAGTTGGTCCAACCGGTCCATCGGACCAACAGGCCAGTTGGTCCAACCGGTCCATCGGACCAACAGGCCAGTTGGTCCAACCGGTCCATCGGACCAACAGGCCAGTTGGTCCAACCGGTCCATCGGACCAACAGGCCAGTTGGTCCAACCGGTCCATCGGACCAACAGGCCAGTTGGTCCAACCGGTCCATCGGACCAACAGGCCAGTTGGTCCAACCGGTCCATCGGACCAACAGGCCAGTTGGTCCAACCGGTCCATCGGACCAACAGGCCAGTTGGTCCAACCGGTCCATCGGACCAACAGGCCAGTTGGTCCAACCGGTCCATCGGACCAACAGGCCAGTTGGTCCAACCGGTCCATTGGACCAACATGCCAGTTGGTCCATCCGGTTCAGTAGACCAACAGGCGTGTTGGTCCTAGCGGTCCATAGGACCAACATGCCAGTTGGTCCTACCTGTCCATAAGATCAACAGGCTAGTTGGTCCAACCGGTCCATTGGACCAACAGACCAGTTGGGCCAAGTGGACCAACAGGCGTGTCGGTCCAAGCGGTCCATTGGACCAACAGGCCAGTTGGCCCAACCGGTCCATTGGACCAACAGGCCAGTGGGAAAAACAACCCGTCCAGTTGATAAATAGGCTAGTTGGTCCAACCGGTCCAGTGGACCAACAGGCCAGTTGGTCAAACCGGTCCATTGGACCAACAGGCCAGCTGGTCCAACCGGTCCAGTGGACCAACAGGCTAGTTGGTCCAACCTGTCCATTGGACCAACAGGCCAGTTGGTCTAACCAGTGAGTGGACCAACAGGCGTGTTGGTCCTAGCGGTCCATTGGACCAACTAGCCAGTCGGACCAACCGTCCATTGGATCAAAAGGCTAGTTGGTCCAACCGGTCCATTGGACCAACTGGCCAGTTGGTCCAACCGGTCCATAGGACCAACTGGCCAGTTGCTCCAACCGGTCAATTGGACCAACAGGCCAGTTGGTCCAACCGGTCCATTAGACCAACAGGCCAGTTGGTCCAACCACTTCAGTGGACCAACAGGCTTGTTGGTCACACCGGTCTAGGACCAACCGGTCCACTAGACAGCTCGCAGTTGGTCCAACCAGTCCATTGGACCAACAGGCTAGTTGGTCGAACCGGTCCATTGGACCAATAGGCCAGTTGGTCCAACCGGTCCATTGGACCAACAGGCTAGTTGGTCAAACCGGTCCATTGGACCAACAGGCCAGCTGGTCCAACCGGTCCATTGGACCAACAGTCCAGTTGGTCCAACCGGTCCAGTGGACCAACAGTCCTACTGGTCCAACCGGTCCAGGACCAACTGGCCAGTTGGTCCAACCGGTCCATTGAACCAACAGGCCAGTTGGTCCAACCGGATCAGTGGACCAACAGGGCAGTTGGTCCAACCGGTCCATTGGACCAACAGTCCAGTTGGTCCAACCAGTTCAGTTGGTCTAAGCAGTCCATTGGTCCGACAGGCCAGTAGGTCCAACCGGTCTAGTGGACCAACAGGCCAGTTGGTCCAATCGGTTCAGTGGACCAATAGGCCTGTTGGTCCAACCGGTCCATCAGACCAACAGGACAATTGGTCAAACCGGTCCATCAGACCAACAGGCCAGTTGGTCCAACCGGTCCATTGGACCAATAGGCCAGTTGGTCCAACCGGTCCAGTGGACCAATAGGCTAGTTGGTCCAACCGGTCCATTGGACTAACAGGCCAGTTGGTCCAACCGGTCCAGTGGACCAATAGGCTAGTTGGTCCAACCGGTCCAGTGGACCAACAGGCCTACTGGTCCAACCGGTCCAGGACCAACTGGCCAGTTGGTCCAACTGGTCCAGGACCAACAGCCCAGCTGGTCCAACCGGTTCAGTGGACCAACAGTCCTACTGGTCCAACCGGTCCAGGACCAACTGGCCAGTTGGTCCAACCGGTCCATAGGACCAACAGACCATCTAGTCCAACCAGTCCAGTGGAACAACAGGCCTACTGGTCCAACCGGTCCAGGACCAACTAACCAGTTGGTCCAACCGGTCGAGGACCAACAGGCCAGTTGGTAAATCCGGTCCATTGGACCAACAGGCCAGCTGGTCCAACCGGTCCATTGAACCAACAGGCCAGTTGGTCAATCCGGTCCATTGGACCAACAGGCCAGCTGGTCCAATCGGTCCATTGGACCAATAGGCCAGTTGGTCCAACCGGTCCATTGGACCAACAGGCTAGTTGGTCAATCCGGTCCAGTGAACCAACACGCCAGCTGGTCCAACCGGTCCAGTGGACCAATAGGCTAGTTGGTCCAACCGGTCCATTGGACCAACAGGCTAGTTGGTCAAACCGGTCCATTGGACCAACAGGCCAGCTGGTCCAACCGGTCCAGTGGACCAACAGTCCTACTAGTCCAACCGGTCTAGGACCAACTGGCCAGTTGGTACAACCGGTCCATTGGACCAACAGGCCAGTTGGTCAATCCGGTCCATTGGACCAACAGGCCAGCTGGTCCAACCGGTCCAGTGGACCAATAGGCTAGTTGGTCCAACCAGTCCATTGAAACAACAGGCCAGTTGGTGAATCCGGTCCAGTGGACCAACAAGCTCGTTGGTCCAACCGGTCCATTGGACCAACAGGCCAGTTGGTCCAACCGGTTCAGTGGACCAACAGTCCAGATGGTCAATCCGGTCCATTGGACCAACAGGCCAGCTGGTCCATCCATCCGGTCCAGTGGAGCAACAGGCTAGTTGGTCCAACCGGTCCATTGGACCAACAGGCCAGTTGGTCAATCCGGTCCATTGGACCGACACGCCAGCTGGTCCAACCGGTCCAGTGGACCAATAGGCTAGTTGGTCCAACCGGTCCAGGACCAACAGGCCAGGTGGTCAATCCGGTCCATTGGACCAACAGGCCAGCTGGTCCAACCGGTCCAGTGGACCAATAGGCTAGTCGTTCTAACCGGTCCATTGGACCAACAGGCCAGTTGGTCAATCCGGTCCATTGGACCAACAGGCCAGCTGGTCCAACTGGTCCAGTGGACCAATAGGCTAGTTGGTCCAACCGGTCCAGGACCAACAGGCCTACTGGTCCAACCGGTCCAGGACCAACTGGCCAGTTGGTCCAACCGGTCCATTGGACCAACTGGCCAGTTGGTCAATCCGGTCCATTGGACCAACAGGCCAGCTGGTCCAACCGGTCCAGTGGACCAACAGTCCTACTGGTCCAACCGGTCCAGGACCAACTGGCCAGTTGGTCCAACCGGTCCATTGGACCAACTGGCCAGTTGGTCAATCCGGTCCATTGGACCAACAGGCCAGCTGGTCCAACCGGTCCAGTGGACCAATAGGCTAGTTGGTCCAACCGGTCCATTGGACCAGGTCCAGTTGGTTCAACCGGTCCAGTGGACCAATAGGCTAGTTGGTCCAACCAGTCCATTGGACCAACAGGCCAGTTGGTCAATCCGGTCCATTGGTTCAGCTGGCCTGCTAGTCCAACCGGTCCAGTGGACCAACAGGCTAGTTGGTCCAACCGGTTCAGTGGACCAACAGTCCTACTGGTCCAACCCGTCCATGACCAACTGGCAGATGGTCAATCCGGTCCAGTGGACCAACAGGCTAGTTGGTCCAACCGGTCCATTGGACCAACAGGCCAGTTGGTCAATCCGGTCCATTGGACCAACAGGCCAGCTGGTCCAACCGGTCCAGTGGACCAATAGGCTAGTTGGTCCAACCGGTCCATTGGACATACAATCCAGTTGGTCCAACTGGTGAAGTGGACCAATAGGCTAGTTGGTCCAACCGGTCCATTGGACCAACAGGCCAGTAGGTCAATCCGGTCCATTGCACCAGCAAGCCAGCTGGTCCAACCGGTCCAGTGGACCAACAGGCTAGTTGGTCCAACCGGTCCATTGGACCAACAGGCCAGTTGGTCCAACAAGTTCAGTGGACCAACAGTCCTACTGGTCCAACCGGTCCAGGACCAACTGTTGGTGTAAGGGCCTAATAAACTCAAGCTATTAGGACTTAATCAAACTTAAAACCTCTCCTCGGGGTCACCTCCAAGGGTCCCTGGGTGCCTGGTACAAGACCAGCCCCTATCCTCGGGTCCGAGTTTGTAGAGAGAGGGATCAAGAAGGACTTAGTCAAAACAGCAAAATTACCTTGAACGTAGCGCAGCGTGCCGTGCAGACCGTCGATCGGATTAAGCTGAGAATTTGCTATATCGAAGCTCGCTCCAAGAGCTTTAAAATGAGCCAAGTTGCCTCGCGAAAAGTTCTGCCATTACTAAGTTATGGCTCGGACAGCGTTTGCCTAGCGTTGGAGTGCTAGCATACTAGCGTTGACTCAGGTAGCATTCCGCCGTCGAATAGCGCAGAAACGAAATTCCAGCGAGGAAGGAATTCGCTTGAATCAATTTGACTATATTCAGGTACAAACAGAGAAGGATTAAATAGTTCTAGCTAGCAAGGACCTTGGGAATCAACCTGGGAACAACCAGGGATGATCCCAAATAATTCCAAGCAACAGAACCAACCTGGCTGGACAAAATAGCAGGTGGTAGGTTGGTAAACAACCTCTGGTTCTGTTTTTCCAACCTGGGAAAACAACAACCAGGTTCAGGTTCTAAAAACAGAACCTGTTTTGTCTTTTCCCAACCAGCCAAATGCTGGTTCCGCTGGTTTCCCCTGGCCTTGTAGCATGCAGATACAGACAAACAACATCCAACCTTCACCTAAATTGTACCCCTATAGTGCCTTCCCTGCTACACTATAGTTAACCAAACAAAACAGTACAATTTCGAGTTGGATAGAACTGAATCTGCGCAATCAACTCAACCGAACTGCAAAGCTTCCATCTTGGGTTCCTTTGCGAGCTCGTCCTTTCTGCTTGCACTGTTCATAGCGCGTACAATGTTGTGCCGAAGCGCACATTGCGCGAGTACCTGCAAATGCATCAAGCGAAAAATGCGAAAGCAAACAAACACACGAATACACCATTCACACACAAATGCATTCGCACACGCATACTCGTACAAACAGACGGCAGGATGTCGTGCAATGTGCATTTGCACCCAACACACTCCCCCTCAGCCTGCCGGCTGCATCCCCGTCATTCCATGCTAGTTCATGCTCATTCCACTCATGCGCACACAACGCCAATGAGGCTCATCTGCAAGCCTCTTGGTGAGAAAGTCTGCTGGCTGCTGGTGAGTCTTGATGTAGATTGGATTCACCGTCCCCCTCTTCACCTCCTTACGCAGCCAGTGCCACTTGATACGCATGTGCTTGTTCAGCCCATGAAGCACAGCGTTTCTGGCCATCCCAAGAGCCCCCTTGCTATCACAAAACAGCGGCGTAGCAACTTTCTGCTCCTGGCCAATCTCCTCTAACAGCCTCCTCAGCCAAATCACCTCCTTCACCCCATGGAACATCGCCATGTACTCTGATTCTACGGAAGAGAGTGCCGTCTCCGTCTGCTTCTTGGACCTCCAACTAACAGGTCCTCCCCCAACTACGCAGATGTATCCTCCCACAGATGAGGAATCCTCCTTCTCAGAAGCCCATGTAGCATCGGTAAAGCAAGTGAGAAATAGCTTGCCTTCTCCAAGCCTCTCCCCCTTCTCTTTCAGCACCTCCACCCCTTTCTGCTTCACCTGTGCAGATGCGGAGTATTGAACTCCAATGCTTGGGTGAGAGTTCAGGTACTTCACCACACGCTCAGCTGCATCCACCTGCTCCTCTGATGGATTCTGCACCACCCTAGCCAGCTGCCCAACCGAGAAAGAGATGTCGGGCCTCGTGTGAACTGCTGCGTACAAGAGGCTGCCCACCAAGGACTGAAATTGCTGCTGCTCTTCAGCTTCAACCCCTTCATCCTCTGCAGCCTTCACAAGCTTGAATTCTGCTGGCAGGGGAGTTGCAATCTTGCGCTCATTCTCAATCCCATACTTCTCCCCCAGCTCCTTGATGAACTTCTCCTGGTGCAGCTTCAACCACCTGTGATCAGGATCCCTCTCCACGTGCATCCCGAGGTAGTACTTTACTTCCCCAAGGTTCTTGCACTTGAAGTTTTCCATCAGTTGCTGCTGCACTTTCTGGATCTCCTTCATGCTGCTGCTGAAGAGAAGAATGTCGTCCACATAGACCAGAAACAGCACCAGCTTCTCCCCCTCGCCCTTGAGAAAGAGGCTCTCATCACAGCTGCTGGTCCTGAATCCCATCTCCTCTAAAACAGCTGCCAACTTCTGGTACCAGCAGCGTGGCACCTGCTTCAAGCCGTAGATGGACTTGTTGAGCTTGCACACCCTGCCCGTACCATCCTCATACCCAGGCGGCTGCGTCATGTACACATCCTCCTCTAAAATCCCATTCAGGAATGCCGTTGAAATATCCATATGAATGATGAATTTCCCACTAACAGCTGCATCTGCCAACAAGACACGGAGGGTAGGGGGTTTGGCAGTGGGAGCAAAGATCTCGTTGAAGTCCTGCTTCTCCTTCTGCATAAACCCCTTCGCCACCAGCCTACTCTTGTAGATGGTGACCTGCCCCTTGTCATCGGTCTTGATCCTCAGCACCCACTTGCATTGTATCGCTTTCTTCCCATCAGGCAGCACCACCAGATCCCATGTCCTATTCTCCAGCAGACTCTGGTACTCAGCATCCCTAGAAGCCAGCCACTTGTCCCTATCTGGTCCAGCTAATGCCTCCTCCATGCTAGCTGGTTCCTCTGGTGCAGGGGCAAGAAAATAGTACGCAGGCTCATCCTCCTCATCCGGGTCATAGCCATGAGGTAGAATCAGCAATGCCTCTTCGGTCCCTAGCTGCTGCTCTGCTGCATCAGTTCCTGCAGTCAGCTTCTTAGTAGCCATACGGGTACGTCCTGGCCTGGAGACGGGTGTCTCCCATCCCTTCATAACGACACCCTTCGGCTTCTTAGTTTTTCCCTGCTGCTTCTCTCCTCCCTCGGGTCCAGCAGCTCCACTAGTGCTGCCGCCAGTTTCCACACCATTTTCTCCACCAGCAGATGCCTCCTGTACCTTCTCTCCATCACCATTTCCAGCAGCTGCCTCCTCTCCCTCCTCCCACACACTAGGAGTCAGGTCCAGCTGCATGGTGATCTGCTCCATCTGCTGGGACACCCTTGCCTCCGGCTGTTTCTCCCAGCTCCCATACATCATGCCCTCAATGAATTTCACATCCCTGCTGTCAAACAACACACCCTTGGATGGTTCCCACAGCAGCCATCCCTTGCTCTCAGCAGCCAGCCCCAAATGCACACACCAGATTGCACTCGCCCCCAACTTACTGCGGTAGGTCTTGGGGACGTGGGCAACTGCCATGCAACCGAACACCCTCAGCATGTCCACCGGCGGCTTCCTCCCAAGCCACCTCTCCAACGGCACCCACGAGTCATCCCCAACCTTGGTGAGCACCCTGTTCCTAGCGACGGTGGCGTGCCGGACAGCATGAGGCCACATAGAGTTGCTCAGCCCAGATTCTATGAGCAGCGCCCTAGCTGTCTCCAGAATGGTCCGGTTTGCCCGTTCTGCTACACCATTTGACTGTGGGGTATAAGCCGTGGTCAGCTCTCTCTGGATGCCCTGCTTCTTGAGCCAGGCCGTCATTTCAGCTCCAAGGAACTCACCACCCCGGTCTGTCCTAATCCGCTTCACTACACACTCCGCCTGCTTCTCCACGAATGGCAGCCAATCGTCCCGTATCGTGGAGGCGGCGTGGTCCTTCTGCTTCAGCGGATACGCCCACATCAGCCTGCTCCAGTCATCCACAATTGTAAGAAAATACCGCTCCCCCTTGTGCCCTTGCACCGGCAGCGGCCCCACCAAGTCCATGTGGACCAGCTCCAAAGGCTTCTTGCTCCTGCCAGCCACACTATGGAAAGGGAAACGGGTGAACTTTGAAAGCAAACAGATTTCACAGTTGTCATCGGGTGGCTGTCCGTTCAGCTTCAGACCCTTAACGGCTCCATCCTTCTCCAGCTGCTTCAGCAAAGGCATTGCCACATGCCCTAAGCGCCGGTGTGCCGTTGCCCAATCTGTCTCCCCAGATCTGGCCGACACTTTCACACCAACCCCTCCAACGGCATTGCACTCCCCCTGGGATGCAGACCCCTCTCCAGCCTGCCCCCCACCATGCCACGCCAGGGCCGGCAGCTGCCACATAGATCTGTACACGTCCTTGCTCTCGTGCAGATCCCAAAGCACCCGATTGCCCAGCTTCCCCTTATAAGTGCGTGCCCCATCCGTGTTGGTGTTCACCCCAGCCTTGCCAAGCTTACGGAGGGAGATAAGGTTGGCCTTCAGGTCGGGGATGAAGAGAACGTCGTGCAGCACCACCGGCTTGCCATCCGCTCCCTTAAACGCAGCTCGTCCCGCACCAGCCACCTTCAACATGTGTCCAGAGGCGGAGCACACTTCATTGATCGGTGCAGCTCGTACTTCGTCCAGCAGGTCCTTGCGCGGCGTCATCGTCCAAGCAGCGCCTGTGTCCAACACCCAATAGTCTAGGGGGTGCAGCTCTGCTCCAACTTTGGCAGAGGCGTCTCCTTGCTCCCCCTTGTCTCCCACATGGAAGAATTGGCCCGCGGTGCGCTCCTTCTTCTTCTCCGCACCGCCGTTGCCCTTCGGGTTGTTGTCGGACGAATCAGCGACCATGTTGGCGCCGTTTTTCTGGTTCCTCCGCGCGCCGCCATCCTGGTGACGATTCTGGGGGGTCCATCCATCGGGTTTCTTATAGCACAAAAACCAGGGGTGCCCTTCCTTCTCACAATACCAGCAACTCCCTTTCATTTTGCCACCAGCACCCGACTTGCCCCCACGTCCAGATTTCGCACCGCGACCCCAACCGGTACCTCCTTGTTGGTCGTTGGAGTCGTCGTCTTTCTTTGCACCGCGTCCAGCACCACCGAAGCCACGTCCTCTGCCACGTCGGCTCCCTTGCATCCCGTAGCCGCTGCTGCCGTCGTCTCCACCCCTCAGTTGGCGGCGACGGAAGTCCTCCTCCAGAATCTTCGTCCGCACCCACTCGAGCGTCCACAAGCTCTGGTTCTGCGGCAGGCTCAATCCGCTCGTAAATTGAAGCCACGATTCCGGCAGCAGCGAGAGCATCTTCAAGCACTTGGTCTGCTCCGGGTAGGTGATTCCCGCGGTCGCCAACTTCGCGTAGAGGTCGCGCATCTTGTCCAGGACTGGTTGCACCGGCTCTCCCTCGCTCAGGCGCAACGCGGACAGCTCCCTCTCCAGCATCAACGTTGCGACAACGGAGGTCGGGGCGTGCAGCTCCTTCAACACGGTCCACGCCTTCGGACCGCATTCAACCTCCGGCAGCAGGTGCATGACGTGGTGACGCTGGTTCAGCTCCAAACTCTGCGACATCAAATAGTAGCCAGCCGAGGAGCGCTCGTCCCAATCTTCCTGCAGCGTGGGGTCACTCGGTCTAGGCTCCTCCCCAATCATTAGTTTCAGCAAACCGATCTGACGGAAATATAATTGCATTTTCCAGGCCCAATCATCATAGCCCTCACCATTGAACTTCTCGACGGTGAAATTCTTCAGCACCTCCTTGACAAGCGAGCCCTGGTTTGTTCGCGCTCCCCTTGGCGCTGAAAGACCAGAATCTTGGCTGCCGCTACGATCTTGGGCTGAAGATTCACCAGCTCCCGCCGAGGTGTTGCCCGCCATAGCTACCTATAACGAGGATCACTATAACGCAGCTCTGATACCAGCTTGTTGGTGTAAGGGCCTAATAAACTCAAGCTATTAGGACTTAATCAAACTTAAAACCTCTCCTCGGGGTCACCTCCAAGGGTCCCTGGGTGCCTGGTACAAGACCAGCCCCTATCCTCGGGTCCGAGTTTGTAGAGAGAGGGATCAAGAAGGACTTAGTCAAAACAGCAAGAGTACCTTGAACGTCGCGCAGCGTGCCATGCAGACCGTCGATCGGATTAAGCTGAGAATTCGCTATATCGAAGTGGACCAACATGCCAGTTGGTCCAACCGGTCCAGTGGACCAACAGGCCAGTTGGTCCAACCGGTCCATTGGACCAACAGGCCAGTTGGTCCAACCGGTCCATTGGACCAACAGGCCAGTTGGTCCAACCAGACTATTGGACCAACAGGCCAGTTGGTCTAACCGGTCCATTGGACCAACAGGCCAGTTGGTCCAACCGGTCCATTGGACCATCAGGAAGGTGGTCCAACCAGTCTAGTGGACCAACAGGCCAGTTGGTCCAACCGGTCCATTGGACCAACAGGCCAGTTGGTCCAACCGGTCTAGTGGACCAACAGGCCAGTTGGTCCAACCGGTCCATTGGACCATCAGGAAGTTGGTCCAACCAGTCTAGTGGACCAACAGGCCAGTTGGTCCAACCGGTCCATTGGACCAACAGGCCAGTTGGTCCAACCGGTCTAGTGGACCAACAGGCCAGTTGGTCCAACCGGTCCATTGGACCAACAGGCCAGTTGGTCCAACCAGACTATTGGACCAACAGGCCAGTTGGTCCAACCGGTCCATTGGACCAACAGGCCAGTTGGTCCAACTGGTCCAGTAGACCAACAGGCCAGTTGGTCCAACCGGTTTAGTGCATCAACAGACTAGTTGATCCAAGCGGTCCAGTGGACCATCAGGCCAATTGGTCCAACTGGTCCAATGGACCAACAGGCCAGTTGGTCCAACCGGTCCATTGGACCAACAGGCCAGTTGGTCCAACCGGTCCATTGGACCAACAGGCCAGTTGGTCCAACCGGTCCATTGGACCAACAGGCCAGTTGGTCCAACCGGTCCATTGGACCAACAGGCCAGTTGGTCCAACCGGTCCATTGGACCATCAGGCCAGTTGGTCCAACCGGTCCATTGGACCATCAGGCCAGTTGGTCCAACCGGTCCATTGGACCAACAGGCCAGTTGGTCCAACCGGTCCATTGGACCATCAGGCCAGTTGGTCCAACCGGTCCATTGGACCATCAGGCCAGTTGGTCCAACCGGTCCATTGGACCATCAGGCCAGTTGGTCCAACCGGTTCAGTGGACCAACAGGCCAGTTGGTCCAACTGGTCCATCGCACCATCAGGCCAGTTGGTCCAACCGGTCCAGTGGACCAACAGGCCAATTGGTCCAACAGGTCTGGTGGACCAACAGGCCAGTTGATCCAACCGGTCCATTGGACCAACAGGCCAGTTGGTCCAACCGGTCCGCTGGACCAACAGGCCAGTTGGTCCAACCAGACTATTGGACCAACAGGCCAGCTGGTCCAACCGGTCCATTGGACCAACAGGCCAGTTTGTCCAACCGGTCCATTGGACCATCAGGGAGTTGGTCCAACCGGTCCATTGGACCAACAGGCTAGTTGGTCCAACCAGTCCAGTAAACCAACAGGCCAGTTGGTCCAACCAGTCCATTGGACCAACAGGCCAGTTTGTCCAACCGGTCCATTCAGTAGACCATCAGGCCAGTTGGTCCAACCGGTCCCTTGGACCAACAGGCCAGTTGGTCCAACCGGTCCAGTGGACCAACAGGCCAGTTGGTCCAACCGGTCCATTGGACCATCAGGCCAGTTGGTCCAACCGGTCCAGTGGACCAACAGGCCAGTTGGTCCAACCGGTCCATTGGACCAACAGGCCAGTTGGTCCAACCGGTCCATTGGACCAACAGGCCAGTTGGTCCAACTGGTCCATTGGACCAACAGGCCAGTTGGTCCAACAGGTCCACTGGACCAACAGGCCAGTTGGTCCAACCGGTCCATTGGACCAACAGACCAGTTGGTCCAACCGGTCCATTGGACCAACAGGCCAGTTGGTCCAACCGGTCCATTGGACCAACAGGCCAGTTGGTCCAACCGGTCCATTGGACCATCAGGGAGTTGGTCCAACCGGTCCAGTGGACCAACAGGCCTGTTGGTCCAACCGGTCCATTGGACCAATAGGCCTGTTGGTCCAACCGGTCCACTGGACCAACAGGCCTGTTGGTCCAACCGGTCCACTGGACCAACAGGCCTGTTGGTCCAACCGGTCCATTGGACCAACAGGCCTGTTGGTCCAACCGGTCCATTGGACCATCAGGCCAGTTGGTCCAACCGGTCCATTGGACCATCAGGCCAGTTGGTCCAACCGGTCCATTGGACCATCAGGCCAGTTGGTCCAACCGGTCCATTGGACCAACAGGCCAGTTGGTCCAACCGGTCCATTGGACCAACAGGCCAGTTGGTCCAACCGGTCCATTGGACCATCAGGCCAGTTGGTCCAACCGGTCCATTGGACCAACAGGCCAGTTGGTCCAACCGGTCCATTGGACCATCAGGCCAGTTGGTCCAACCGGTCCATTGGACCAACAGGCCAGTTGGTCCAACCGGTCCAGTGGACCAACAGGCCAGTTGGTCCAACCGGTCCAGTGGACCAACAGGCCAGTTGGTCCAACGGGTCCATTGGACCAACAGGCCAGTTGGTCCAACCGGTCCAGTGGACCAACAGGCCAGTTGGTCCAACCGGTCCAGTGGACCAACAGGCCAGTTGGTCCAACCGGTCCAGTGGACCAACAGGCAAGTTGGTCCAACCGGTCCATTGGACCAACAGGCCAGCTGGTCCAACCGGTCCAGTGTACCAACTGTTGGTGTAAGGGCCTAATAAACTCAAGCTATTAGGACTTAATCAAACTTAAAACCTCTCCTCGGGGTCACCTCCAAGGGTCCCTGGGTGCCTGGTACAAGACCAGCCCCTATCCTCGGGTCCGAGTTTGTAGAGAGAGGGATCAAGAAGGACTTAGTCAAAACAGCAAGAGTACCTTGAACGTCGCGCAGCGTGCCATGCAGACCGTCGATCGGATTAAGCTGAGAATTCGCTATATCGAAGCTCGCTCCAAGAGCTTTAAAATGAGCCAAGTTGCCTCGCGAAAAGTTCTGCCATTACTAAGTTCTGGCTCAGACAGCGTTTGCCTAGCGTTGGAGTGCTAGCATACTAGCGTTGACTCGGGTAGCATTCCGCCGTCGAATAGCGCAGAAACGAAATTCCAGCGAGGAAGGAATTCGCTTGAATCAATTTTACTATATTCAGGTACAAACAGAGAAGGATTAAATAGTTCTAGCTAGCAAGGACCTTGGGAATCAACCTACGAACAACCAGGGATGATCCCAAATAATTCCAAGCAACAGAACCAACCTGGCTGGACAATATAGCAGGTGGTAGGTTGGTAAACAACCTCTGGTTCTGTTTTTCCAACCTGGGAAAACAACAACCAGGTTCAGGTTCTAAAAACAGAACCTGTTTTGTCTTTGCCCAACCAGCCAAATGCTGGTTCCGCTGGTTTCCCCTGGCCTTGTAGCATGCAGATACAGACAAACAACATCCAACCTTCACCTAAATTGTACCCCTATAGTGCCTTCCCTGCTACACTATAGTTAACCAAACAAAACAGTACAATTTCGAGTTGGATAGAACTGAATCTGCGCAATCAACTCAACCGAACTGCAAAGCTTCCATCTTGGGTTCCTTTGCGAGCTCGTCCTTTCTGCTTGCACTGTTCATAGCGCGTACAATGTTGTGCCGAAGCGCACATTGCGCGAGTACCTGCAAATGCATCAAGCGAAAATTGCGAAAGCAAACAAACACACGAACATTCCATTCACACCCAAATGCATTCGCACACGCATACTCGTACAAACAGACGGCAGGATGTCGTGCAATGTAAATTTGCACCCAACACACTCCCCCTCAGCCTGCCGGCTGCATCCCCATCATTCCATGCTAGTTCATGCTCATTCCACTCATGCGCACACAACGCCAATGAGGCTCATCCGCAAGCCTCTTGGTGAGAAAGTCTGCTGGCTGCTGGTGAGTCTTGATGTAGATTGGATTCACCGTCCCCCTCTTCACCTCCTTACGCAGCCAGTGCCACTTGATACGCATGTGCTTGTTCAGGCCATGAAGCACAGCGTTCCTGGCCATCCCAAGAGCCCCCTTGCTATCACAAAACAGCGGCGTAGCAACTTTCTGCTCCTGGCCAATCTCCTCTAACAGCCTCCTCAGCCAAATCACCTCCTTCACCCCATGGAACATCGCCATGTACTCTGATTCTACGGAAGAGAGTGCCGTCTCCGTCTGCTTCTTGGACCTCCAACTAACAGGTCCTCCCCCAACTACGCAGATGTATCCTCCCACAGATGAGGAATCCTCCTTCTCAGAAGCCCACGTAGCATCGGTAAAGCAAGTGAGAAATAGCTTGCCTTCTCCAAGCCTCTCCCCCTTCTCTTTCAGCACCTCCACCTCTTTCTGCTTCACCTGTGCAGATGCGGAGTATTGAACTCTAATGCTTGGGTGAGAGTTCAGGTACTTCACCACACGCTCAGCTGCATCCACCTGCTCCTCTGATGGATTCTGCACCACCCTAGCCAGCTGCCCAACCGAGAAAGAGATGTCGGGCCTCGTGTGAACTGCTGCGTACAAGAGGCTGCCCACCAAGGACTGAAATTGCTGCTGCTCTTCAGCTTCAACCCCTTCATCCTCTGCAGCCTTCACAAGCTTGAATTCTGCTGGCAGGGGAGTTGCAACCTTGCGCTCATTCTCAATCCCATACTTCTCCCCCAGCTCCTTGATGAACTTCTCCTGGTGCAGCTTCAACCACCTGTGATCTGGATCCCTCTCCACGTGCATCCCGAGGTAGTACTTTACCTCCCCAAGGTTCTTGCACTTGAAGTTTTCCATCAGTTGCTGCTGCACTTTCTGGATCTCCTTCATGCTGCTGCTGAAGAGAAGAATGTCGTCCACATAGACCAGAAACAGCACCAGCTTCTCCCCCTCACCCTTGAGAAAGAGGCTCTCATCACAGCTGCTGGTCCTGAATCCCATCTCCTCTAAAACAGCTGCCAACTTCTGGTACCAGCAGCGTGGCGCCTGCTTCAAGCCGTAGATGGACTTGTTGAGCTTGCACACCCTGCCCGTACCATCCTCATACCCAGGCGGCTGCGTCATGTACACATCCTCCTCTAAAATCCCATTCAGGAATGCCGTTGAAATATCCATCTGAATGATGAATTTCCCACTAACAGCTGCATCTGCCAACAAGACACGGAGGGTAGGGGGTTTGGCAGTGGGAGCAAAGATCTCGTTGAAGTCCTGCTTCTCCTTCTGCATAAACCCCTTCGCCACCAGCCTACTCTTGTAGATGGTGACCTGCCCCTTGTCATCGGTCTTGATCCTCAGCACCCACTTGCATTGTATCGCTTTCTTCCCATCAGGCAGCACCACCAGATCCCATGTCCTATTCTCCAGCAGACTCTGGTACTCAGCATCCCTAGAAGCCAGCCACTTGTCCCTATCTGGTCCAGCTAATGCCTCCTCCATGCTAGCTGGTTCCTCTGGTGCAGGGGTAAGAAAACAGTACGCAGGCTCATCCTCCTCATCCGGGTCATAGCCATGAGGTAGAATCAGCAATGCCTCTTCGGTCCCTAGCTGCTGCTCTGCTGCATCAGTTCCTGCAGTCAGCTTCTTAGTAGCCATACGGGTACGTCCTGGCCTGGAGACGGGTGTCTCCCATCCCTTCATAACGACACCCTTTGGCTTCTTAGTTTTTCCCTGCTGCTTCTCTCCTCCCTCGGGTCCAGCAGCTCCACTAGTGCTGCCGCCAGTTTCCACACCATTTTCTCCACCAGCAGATGCCTCCTGTACCTTCTCTCCATCACCATTTCCAGCAGCTGCCTCCTCTCCCTCCTCCCACACACTAGGAGTCAGGTCCAGCTGCATGGTGATCTGCTCCATCTGCTGGGACACCCTTGCCTCCGGCTGTTTCTCCCAGCTCCCATACATCATGCCCTCAATGAATTTCACATCCCTGCTGTCAAACAACACACCCTTGGATGGTTCCCACAGCAGCCATCCCTTGCTCTCAGCAGCCAGCCCCAAATGCACACACCAGATTGCACTCGCCCCCAACTTACTGCGGTAGGTCTTGGGGACGTGGGCGACTGCCATGCAACCGAACACCCTCAGCATGTCCACCGGCGGCTTCCTCCCAAGCCACCTCTCCAACGGCACCCACGAGTCATCCCCAACCTTGGTGAGCACCCTGTTCCTAGCGACAGTGGCGTGCCGGACAGCATGAGGCCACATAGAATTGCTCAGCCCAGATTCTATGAGCAGCGCCCTAGCTGTCTCCAGAATGGTCCGGTTTGCCCGTTCTGCTACACCATTGGACTGTGGGGTATAAGCCGTGGTCAGCTCTCTCTGGATGCCCTGCTTCTTGAGCCAGGCCGTCATTTCAGCTCCAAGGAACTCACCACCCCGGTCTGTCCTAATCCGCTTCACTACACACTCCGCCTGCTTCTCCACGAATGGCAGCCAATCGTCCCGTATCGTGGAGGCGGCGTGGTCCTTCTGCTTCAGCGGATACGCCCACATCAGCCTGCTCCAGTCATCCACAATTGTAAGAAAATACCGCTCCCCCTTGTGCCCTTGCACCGGCAGCGGCCCCACCAAGTCCATGTGGACCAGCTCCAAAGGCTTCTTGCTCCTGCCAGCCACACTATGGAAAGGGAAACGGGTGAACTTTGAAAGCAAACAGATTTCACAGTTGTCATCGGGTGGCTGTCCGTTCAGCTTCAGACCCTTAACGGCTCCATCCTTCTCCAGCTGCTTCAGCAAAGGCATTGCCACATGCCCTAAGCGCCGGTGTGCCGTTGCCCAATCTGTCTCCCCAGATCTGGCCGACACTTTCACACCAACCCCTCCAACGGCATTGCACTCCCCCTGGGATGCAGACCCCTCTCCAGCCTGCCCCCCACCATGCCACGCCAGGGCCGGCAGCTGCCACATAGATCTGTACACGTCCTTGCTCTCGTGCAGATCCCAAAGCACCCGATTGCCCAGCTTCCCCTTATAAGTGCGTGCCCCATCCGTGTTGGTGTTCACCCCAGCCTTGCCAAGCTTACGGAGGGAGATAAGGTTGGCCTTCAG
The DNA here is from genome assembly GCA_947470075.1 of Closterium sp. Yama58-4. NCBI lineage: Eukaryota > Viridiplantae > Streptophyta > Zygnematophyceae > Desmidiales > Closteriaceae > Closterium > Closterium sp. Yama58-4. The sequence continues at coordinate 154,744 of CANIUD010000152.1, forward strand.
GTCGGGGACGAAGAGAACGTCGTGCAGCACCACCGGCTTGCCATCCGCTCCCTTAAACGCAGCTCGTCCCGCACCAGCCACCTTCAACATGTGTCCAGAGGCGGAGCACACTTCATTGATCGGTGCAGCTCGTACTTCGTCCAGCAGGTCCTTGCGCGGCGTCATCGTCCAAGCAGCGCCTGTGTCCAACACCCAATAGTCTAGGGGGTGCAGCTCTGCTCCAACTTTGGCAGAGGCGTCTCCTTGCTCCCCCTTGTCTCCCACATGGAAGAATTGGCCCGCGGTGCGCTCCTTCTTCTTCTCCGCACCGCCGTTGCCCTTCGGGTTGTTGTCGGACGAATCAGCGACCATGTTGGCGCCGTTTTTCTGGTTCCTCCGCGCGCCGCCATCCTGGTGACGATTCTGGGGGGTCCATCCATCGGGTTTCTTATAGCACAAAAACCAGGGGTGCCCTTCCTTCTCACAATACCAGCAACTCCCTTTCATTTTGCCACCAGCACCCGACTTGCCCCCACGTCCAGATTTCGCACCGCGACCCCAACCGGTACCTCCTTGTTGGTCGTTGGAGTCGTCGTCTTTCTTTGCACCGCGTCCAGCACCACCGAAGCCACGTCCTCTGCCACGTCGGCTCCCTTGCATCCCGTAGCCGCTGCTGCCGTCGTCTCCACCCCTCAGTTGGCGGCGACGGAAGTCCTCCTCCAGAATCTTCGTCCGCACCCACTCGAGCGTCCACAAGCTCTGGTTCTGCGGCAGGCTCAATCCGCTCGTAAATTGAAGCCACGATTCCGGCAGCAGCGAGAGCATCTTCAAGCACTTGGTCTGCTCCGGGTAGGTGATTCCCGCGGTCGCCAACTTCGCGTAGAGGTCGCGCATCTTGTCCAGGACTGGTTGCACCGGCTCTCCCTCGCTCAGGCGCAACGCGGACAGCTCCCTCTCCAGCATCAACGTTGCGACAACGGAGGTCGGGGCGTGCAGCTCCTTCAACACGGTCCACGCCTTCGGACCGCATTCAACCTCCGGCAGCAGGTGCATGACGTGGTGACGCTGGTTCAGCTCCAAACTCTGCGACATCAAATAGTAGCCAGCCGAGGAGCGCTCGTCCCAATCTTCCTGCAGCGTGGGGTCACTCGGTCTAGGCTCCTCCCCAATCATTAGTTTCAGCAAACCGATCTGACGGAAATATAATTGCATTTTCCAGGCCCAATCATCATAGCCCTCACCATTGAACTTCTCGACGGTGAAATTCTTCAGCACCTCCTTGACAAGCGAGCCCTGGTTTGTTCGCGCTCCCCGTGGCGCTGAAAGACCAGAATCTTGGCTGCCGCTACGATCTTGGGCTGAAGATTCACCAGCTCCCGCCGAGGTGTTGCCCGCCATAGCTACCTATAACGAGGATCACTATAACGCAGCTCTGATACCAGCTTGTTGGTGTAAGGGCCTAATAAACTCAAGCTATTAGGACTTAATCAAACTTAAAACCTCTCCTCGGGGTCACCTCCAAGGGTCTCTGGGTGCCTGGTACAAGACCAGCCCCTATCCTCGGGTCCGAGTTTGTAGAGAGAGGGATCAAGAAGGACTTAGTCAAAACAGCAAAAGTACCTTGAACGTCGCGCAGCGTGCCGTGCAGACCGTCGATCGGATTAAGCTGAGAATTTGCTATATCGAAGCTCGCTCCAAGAGCTTTAAAATGAGCCAAGTTGCCTCGCGAAAAGTTCTGCCATTACTAAGTTATGGCTCGGACAGCGTTTGCCTAGCGTTGGAGTGCTAGCATACTAGCGTTGACTCAGGTAGCATTCCGCCGTCGAATAGCGCAGAAACGAAATTCCAGCGAGGAAGGAATTCGCTTGAATCAATTTGACTATATTCAGGTACAAACAGAGAAGGATTAAATAGTTCTAGCTAGCAAGGACCTTGGGAATCAACCTGGGAACAACCAGGGATGATCCCAAATAATTCCAAGCAACAGAACCAACCTGGCTGGACAAAATAGCAGGTGGTAGGTTGGTAAACAACCTCTGGTTCTGTTTTTCCAACCTGGGAAAACAACAACCAGGTTCAGGTTCTAAAAACAGAACCTGTTTTGTCTTTGCCCAACCAGCCAAATGCTGGTTCCGCTGGTTTCCCCTGGCCTTGTAGCATGCAGATACAGACAAACAACATCCAACCTTCACCTAAATTGTACCCCTATAGTGCCTTCCCTGCTACACTATAGTTAACCAAACAAAACAGTACAATTTCGAGTTGGATAGAACTGAATCTGCGCAATCAACTCAACCGAACTGCAAAGCTTCCATCTTGGGTTCCTTTGCGAGCTCGTCCTTTCTGCTTGCACTGTTCATAGCGCGTACAATGTTGTGCCGAAGCGCACATTGCGCGAGTACCTGCAAATGCATCAAGCGAAAAATGCGAAAGCAAACAAACACACGAACACACCATTCACACACAAATGCATTCGCACACGCATACTCGTACAAACAGACGGCAGGATGTCGTGCAATGTGCATTTGCACCCAACACAACTGGCCAGTTGGTCCAACCGGTCCATAGGACCAATAGGCCAGCTGGTCCAACCGGTCCAGTGGACCAACAGGCCTACTGGTCCAACCGGTCTAGGACCAACAGGCCAGTTGGTCAATTCGGTCGATTGGACCAACAGGCCAGCTGGTCCAACCGGTCCAGTGGACCAATAGGCTAGTTGGTCCAACCGGTCCATTGGACCAACAGGCCAGTTGGTCAATCCGGTCCATTGGACCAACAGGCCAGCTGGTCCAACCGGTCCAGTGGACCAATAGGCTAGTTGGTCCAACCGGTCCAGTGGACCAACAGGCCAGTTGGTCAATCCGGTCCATTGGACCAACAGGCCAGCTGGTCCAACCGGTCCAGTGGACCAATAGGCTAGTTGGTCCAACTGGTCCAAGATCAACTGGCCTACTGGTCCAACTGGCCAGCTTGTCAATCCGGTCCATTGGATCAGCAGGCCAGCTGGTCCAACCGGTCCAGTGGACCAACAGGCTAGTTGGTCAAACCGGTCCATTGGACCAACAGGCTAGTTGGTCCAACCGGTTCAGTGGACCAACAGTCCTACTGGTCCAACCGGTCCATTGGACCAACAGGCCAGTTGGTCAATCCATTCCATTGGACCAACAGGCCAGCTCGTCCAACCGGTCCAGTAGACCAACAGACTAGTTGGTTCAACCGGTCCATTGGACCAACAGGCCAGTTGGTCAATCCGGTCCATTGGACCAACAGGCCAGCTGGTCCAACCGGTCTAATCGACCAATAGGCTAGTTGGTCCAACCGGTCCAGGACCAACAGGCCAGGTGGTCAATCCGGTCCATTGGACCAACAGGCCAGCTGGTCCAACTGGTCCAGTGGACCAATAGGCTAGTTGGTCCAACCGGTCCATTGGACCAAAAGGCCAGTTGGTCAATTCGGTCCATTGGACCAACAGGCCAGCTGGTCCAACCGGTCGAGTAGACCAATAGGCTAGTTGGTCCAACCGGTCCAGGACCAACAGGCCTACTGGTCCAACCGGTCCAGTGGACCAATAGGCTAGTTGGTCCAACCGGTCCATTGGACCAACAGGCCAGTTGGTCAATCCGGTCCATTGGACCAACACGCGAGCTGGTCCAACCGGTCCAGTGGACCAATAGGCTAGTTGGTCCAACCGGTCCAGGACCAACAGGCCAGGTGGTCTATTCGGTCCATTGGACCAACACGCAAGCTGGTCCAACCAGTCCAGGGGACCAATAGGCTAGTCGGTCCAACCGGTCCATTGGACCAACAGGCCAGCTGGTCCAACCGGTCCATTGGACCAACAGGCCAGCTGGTCCAACCGGTCCAGTGGACCAACAGTCCTACTAGTCCAACCGGTCTAGGACCAACTGGCCAGTTGGTCCAACCGGTCCATTGGACCAACTGGCCAGTTAGTCAATCTGGTCCATTGGACCAACAGGCCAGTTGGTCCAACCAATCCAGTGGACCAATAGGCTAGTTGGTCCAACCGGTCCATTGGACCAGGTCCAGTTGGTCCAACCGGTCCAGTGGACCAATAGGCTAGTTGGTCCAACCAGTCCATTGGACCAACAGGCCAGTTGGTCAATCCGGTCCATTGGACCAACAGGCCAGCTGGTCCAACCGGTCCAGTGGACCAACAGTCCTACTGGTCCAACCGGTCCAGGACCAACTGGCCAGTTGGTCCAACCGGTCCATTGGACCAACTGGCCAGTTGGTCAATCCGGTCCATTGGACCAACAGGCCAGCTGGTCCAACCGGTCCAGTGGACCAATAGGCTAGTTGGTCCAACCGGTCCATTGGACCAGGTCTAGTTGGTTCAACCGGTCCAGTGGACCAATAGGCTAGTTGGTCCAACCAGTCCATTGGACCAACAGGCCAGTTGGTTAATCTGGTCCATTGGACCAGCTGGCCTGCTAGTCCAACCGGTCCAGTGGACCAACAGGCTAGTTGGTCCAACCGGTTCAGTGGACCAACAGTCCTACTGGTCCAACCGGTCCAGGACCAACTGGCAGATGGTCAATCCAGTCCATTGGACCAACAGGCCAGTTGGTCCATCCGGTCCATTGGACCAACAGGCCAGTTGGTTCAACCGGTCCATTGGACCAACAGGCCGGTTGGTCCACCCGGTCCACTGGACCAACAGGCCAGCTGGTCCAACCGGTCCAGTGGACCAATAGGCTAGTTGGTCCAACCGGTCCATTGGACATACAATCCAGTTGGTCCAACTGATGAAGTGGACCAATAGGCTAGTTGGTCCAACCGGTCCATTGGACCAACAGGCCAGTAGGTCAATCCGGTCCATTGCACCAGCAAGCCAGCTGGTCCAACCGGTCCAGTGGACCAACAGGCTAGTTGGTCCAACCGGTCCATTGAACCAACAGGCCAGTTGGTCCAACAAGTTCAGTGGACCAACAGTCCTACTGGTCCAACCGGTCCAGGACCATGAAACCGGCCAGGTGGTCCAACCGGTCCAGGACCAATAGGCCAGCTGGTCCAACCGGTCCAGTGGACCAACAGGCCTACTGGTCCAACCGGTCTAGGACCAACAGTCCAGTTGGTCAATCCGGTCCATTGGACCAACAGGCCAGCTGGTCCAACCGGTCCAGTGGACCAATAGGCTAGTTGGTCCAACCGGTCCATTGGACCAACAGGCCAGTTGGTCAATCCGGTCCATTGGACCAACAGGCCAGCTGGTCCAACCGGTCCAGTGGACCAATAGGCTAGTTGGTCCAACCGATCCATTGGACCAACAGGCCAGTTGGTCCAACCGGTCCAGTGGACCAATAGGCTAGTTGGTCCAACCGGTCTATTGGACCAACAGGCCAGTTGGTCAATCCGGTCCATTGGATCAGCAGGCCAGCTGGTCCAACCGGTCCAGTGGACCAACAGGCTAGTTGGTCCAACCGGTCCATTGGACCAACAGGCCAGTTGGTCCAACCGGTTCAGTGGACCAACAGTCCTACTGGTCCAACCGGTCCATTGGACCAACAGGCCAGTTGGTCAATCCATTCCATTGGACCGACAGGCCAGCTGGTCCAACCGGTCCAGTGGACCAACAGACTAGTTGGTTCAACCGGTCCATTGGACCAACAGGCCAGTTGGTCAATCCGGTCCATTGGACCAACAGGCCAGTTGGTCAATCCGGTCCATTGGACCAACAGGCCAGCTGGTCCAACCGGTCCAGTGGACCAACAGGCTAGTTGGTCCAACCGGTCCATTGGACCAACAGGCCAGTTGGTCAATCAGGTCCAGTGGACCAATAAGCTAGTTGGCCCAACCGGTCCATTGGACCAACAGGCCAGCTGGTCCAACCGGTCCATTGGACCAACAGGCCAGTTGGTCAATCCGGTCCATTGGACCAACTGGCCAGTTGGTCCAACCGGTCCAGTGGACCAACAGTCCTACTGGTCCAACCGGTCCAGGACCAACTGGCCAGTTGGTCCAACCGGTCCATTGAACCAACAGGCCAGTTGGTCCATCCGGTCCATTGGACCAACAGGCCAGCTGGTCCAACCGGTCCAGTGGACCAACAGGCTAGTTGGTCCAACCGGTCCATTGGACCAACAGGCCAGTTGGTCCAACCGATTCAGTGGACCAACATTCCTAATCGTCCAACCGGTCCATTGGACCAACAGGCCAGTTGGTCAATCCGGTCCATTGGACCAACAGGCCAGCTGGTCCAACCGGTCCAGTGGACCAACAGGCTAGTTGGTCCAACAGGTCCATTGGACCAACAGGCCAGTTGGTCCAACCGATTCAGTGGACCAACAGTGGTCCAACTGGCCAGTTGGTCTAACCGGTCCATTGGACCAACAGGCCAGTTGGTCAATCCGGTCCATTGGACCAGCAGGCTAGCTGGTCCAACCGGTCCAGTGGACCAACAGGCTAGTTGGTCCAACCGGTCCATTGGACCAACAGGCCAGTTGGTCGGACCGGTTCAGTGGACCAACAGTCCTACTGGTCCAACCGGTCCAGGACCAACTGGCCAGTTGGTCCAACCGATCCATTGGACCAACAGGCCAGTTGGTCAATCCGGTCCATTGGACCAACAGGCCAGCTGGTCCAACCGGTCCAGTGGACCAACAGGCTAGTTGGTCCAACCAGTCCATTGGACCAACAGGCCAGTTGGTCAATCCGGTCCATTGGACCAACAGGCCAGCTGGTCCAACTGGTCCAATGGACCAACAGGTTAGTTGGTCCAACCGGTCCAGTGGACCAATAGGCTAGTTGGTCCAACCGGTCCATTGGACCAACAGGCCAGCTGGTCCAACCGGTCCAGTGGACCAACAGGCCAGTTGGTCCAACCAGTTCAGTGGACCAACAGTCCTACCGGTCCAACCGGTCCATTGGACCAACTGGCCAGTTGGTCCAACCGGTCCAGTGGACCAATAGGCTAGTTGGTCCAACCGGTCCAGGACCAACAGGCCTACTGGTCCAACTGGTCCAGGACCAACTTGCCAGTTGGTCCAACCGGTCCATTGGACCAACAGGCCAGTTGGTCAATCCGGTCCATTGGACCAACAGGCCAGCTGGTCCAACCGGTCCAGTGGACCAACAGGCTAGTTGGTCCAACCAGTCCATTGGACCAACAGGCCAGTTGGTCAATCCGGTCCATTGGACCAACAGGCCAGCTGGTCCAACCGGTCCAGTGGACCAATAGGCTAGTTGGTCCAACTGGTCCATTGGACCAACAGGCCAGCTGGTCCAACCGGTCCAGTGGACCAATAGGCTAGTTGGTCCAACCGGTCCACCAACAGGCCAGTTGGTCAATCCGGTCCATTGGACCAACAGGCCAGCTGGTCCAACCGGTCCATTGGACCAATAGGCTAGTTGGTCCAACCGGTCCATTGGACCAACAGGCCAGTTGGTCCAACCGGTCCATTGGATCAACAGGCCAGTTGGTCCAACCGGTCCATCGGACCAACAGGCCAGTTGGTCCAACCGGTCCATTTGACCAACAGGCCAGTTGGTCAAACCGGTCCATTGGACCAACATGCCAGTTGGTCCAACCGGTCCATTGGACCAACAGGCCAGTTGGTCCAACCTGTCCATTGGACCAACAGGCCAGTTGGACCAACCGGTCCATTGGACCAACATGCCAGTTGGTCCAACCGGTCCATTGGACAAACAAGCCAGTTGGACCAACCGGTCCCTGGACCGACAGGCCAGTTGGTCCAACCGGTCCATTGGACCGACAGGCCAGTTGGTCCAACCGGTCTATTGGACCAACAGGCCTGTTGGTCCAACCGGTCCATTGGACCGACAGGCCAGTCGGTCCAACCGGTCCATTGGACCAACAGGCCTGTTGGTCCAACCGGTCCATTGGACCGACAGGCCAGTTGGTCCAACCGGTCCATCGGACCAACAGGCCAGTTGGTCCAACCGGTCCATCGGACCAACAGGCCAGTTGGTCCAACCGGTCCATCGGACCAACAGGCCAGTTGGTCCAACCGGTCCATCGGACCAACAGGCCAGTTGGTCCAACCGGTCCATCGGACCAACAGGCCAGTTGGTCCAACCGGTCCATCGGACCAACAGGCCAGTTGGTCCAACCGGTCCATCGGACCAACAGGCCAGTTGGTCCAACCGGTCCATCGGACCAACAGGCCAGTTGGTCCAACCGGTCCATCGGACCAACAGGCCAGTTGGTCCAACCGGTCCATCGGACCAACAGGCCAGTTGGTCCAACCGGTCCATCGGACCAACAGGCCAGTTGGTCCAACCGGTCCATCGGACCAACAGGCCAGTTGGTCCAACCGGTCCATCGGACCAACAGGCCAGTTGGTCCAACCGGTCCATCGGACCAACAGGCCAGTTGGTCCAACCGGTCCATCGGACCAACAGGCCAGTTGGTCCAACCGGTCCATCGGACCAACAGGCCAGTTGGTCCAACCGGTCCATCGGACCAACAGGCCAGTTGGTCCAACCGGTCCATCGGACCAACAGGCCAGTTGGTCCAACCGGTCCATCGGACCAACAGGCCAGTTGGTCCAACCGGTCCATCGGACCAACAGGCCAGTTGGTCCAACCGGTCCAGTAGACCAACAGGCCAGTTGGTCCAACCGGTCCATCGGACCAACAGGCCAGTTGGTCCAACCGGTCCAGTAGACCAACAGGCCAGTTGGTCCAACCGGTCCATCGGACCAACAGGCCAGTTGGTCCAACCGGTCCAGTAGACCAACAGGCCAGTTGGTCCAACCGGTCCATCGGACCAACAGGCCAGTTGGTCCAACCGGTCCAGTAGACCAACAGGCCAGTTGGTCCAACCGGTCCATTGGACCAAAAGGCCAGTTGGTCCAACCGGTCTAGTGGACCAACAGTCCTACTGGTCCAACCGGTCCAGGACCAACTGGCCAGTTGGTCCAACCGGTCCATTGGACCAACAGGCTAGTTGGTCGAACTTGTCTAGTGGATCAATAGGCTAGTTGGTCCAACCGGTCCATTGGACCAACAGGCCAGTTGGACCATGAATCCGGTCCATTGGACCAACAGGCCAGCTGGTCCAACCGGTCCAGTGGACCAACAGGCTAGTTTGTCCTACTGGTCCATTGGACCAACAGGCCAGTTGGTCCAACCAGTTAATTGGACCAACAGTCCTATTGGTCCAACCGGTCTAGGACCAACTGGCTGTCAGAAATAGGTTTAGAAGCGATGCATTAGTAATGAGCTTGAAGCTCTTTAAGTACATCCAAGAGGGGTAGGAAAAGGATGGGGAAGGGAATCGGGGGCAATCTCTAGGGATTGGGGGTAATCCCAAGGCAATCTCCAATTGGTGGGTTGGAGATTGGTTGGAGATTACATTTGGGTTTGGTTGGGATGTAGGTGTACACCCAACCAAACACAATGTGCAAACTACACTACTCTAGGATATAGAAAATACAAAGTACAAATTGTGAGATTGAAGACTAACACTAACACCCCCCCATAGGCGTCAATCGAACTCAGGGTAGAGAGGGTGGAGCACAGAGCCCCATGGCGCCAAGGAGACGGTGGTGGGGAACTTTCCCAAGGGGCTTGGTGAACAGATCAGCCAGGTTGCAGTCAGATGCAACGTATTCCACTTTCAACTGCTCTTGTTGGACAAGGTCACGGATGAAGAAGTGCCGGAGTTCAATGTGCTTGGTGCGGGTGTGATACACAGGGTCTTGAGAGATGTGGATGGTACTCTGGTTGTCACACCAGAGGGTAGGGGCGGACTGTGGGAAACCAAGTTCCTGGAGGAGGAAGGTGAGCCAACGAGCCTCCTGAGCAGCCATGGTGCCTGCGTAGAGCTCTGCCTCACATGAGGAGAGGGAGACTGCAGACGACCTGGTGGAGCGCCAACTGACAATTCCGCTCCCAAGGGTGAAGCAGTACCCCTGAGAGGAGCGTCGGTCGGTCTGGTCATCAGCCCAGGAGGAGTCGGTGTAACCCTCTAGGCGAGGAGGGGAGAGCCCACCGAGTGTGAGGACGTGAGACTTGGTGCCCTGAAGATAGCGCAGCACCCGCTTGGCTGCCTTCCAGTGAAGATCAGTGAAGCGTCCAGGGGCCACGTAGCGAGAGAGGACACTGACAGGATAGGCCAGGTCTGGCCGGGTGCACATCATGGCGTACATGAGGGACCCAACAAGCTCCGGGTATGGCTCAGAGCAGGCCTCTGGTGTGGGTACCGCTGGAGCTGTGAGGAGGTGTTGCAGCGGCAGCGGGGTGGCAACAGGTGTGCATAGCTCCATCTCAAATCGCTTGAGCACATTGTCGATGTAGAACTCCTGGGAGAGTGAGATGGTGCGAGCCTTGCGATCACGAGTGATCTCCATCCCCAGGTAGTGCTTGAGGTCACCGAGGTCTTTCATCTGGAGAGCCTTGCTTAGGGCTGCCTGGACTGAGGTCATCTGGGCCGAGTCCTTGGCCACGAGGATGAAATCATCCACGTAGACTAGGATGTAGAAGGGCTCAGAATGACGGCGGATGAAGAGAGTCGGGTCAGCAGTTGAAGGGTGGAAGTCCAGGGAGAGGAGGACTTCTTTCACCTTGTTGTGCCATTCGCGAGGGGCTTGCTTAAGGCCGTAGACGGGGCGATTCAGCTTCCAGACAGTGTTGGGAGGGAAATCTCCTGGGAAGCCTTCTGGTCTGTCCATGAACACTGTCTCCTTGAGACGTCCTTGTAGGAAGGCGGATGAGGCATCCATGGATTTGATCTCGAAGTCTTCTCGAGCTGCGACATCCATGAGCGTACGAATGGTGGGAGGTTTGGATGTGGGGGAGAAGGTTAGGAAGAAGTCGCGGTACTGCTGCTGGGTGAAGCCCTTGGCTACGTAGCGCGCTTTAAACACCGGTGCCTCGTCTGGGAGCTGTTTTACACGGAACAACCACTTGCCCCCGACGATGTTGACTCCTGGAGGTGGAGTCTCGTCGTCGAAGGAGTGGTTGCGGGTGAATGCTGCAATCTCCGCGTCCATGGCAGCACGCCATTCGGCAGCATGAGGGCCTGAGAGAGCCTCTTGGACGGTGAGAGGGATAGGGATGGTCGGGTTCTCCGCGAAGTTGAGGGAGGGTGAGCCAGTGATGTCGGGGAAGATGTGTGAGAGCTGAGGAAGGACTGCATGGAGATCACACAGTTCCTCATGCCTGTCTTCTAGAAGGGTAGAGGGCACATCCCCCCCAGCAGGAGGAGGCGGTGTGATCGCGGTGTATCGAAGAACCATCGCGAGTGGAAGAGTAGCAGGCTGCAGACGTCCATGTGCACGAGGTCCAGTGGTGCTGCAGCGATTGTGGGTGAGGCAGCATGGGGCTGTTGGCGCAGTTTGCTCTTGGTGCAATCAAGGCACGTGGGAGCTGGTGAGTCAGGTGGTGGAGGAAGTGCGGCTGGCAGGCCGAGGAGAAGTTTCTTGGAGGCCATGTCAGCAAGAGTGCGGAAATTTGGGTGCCCGAGCCGATGGTGGTAGAGGATGGTCGGGTTGGAGAGGGTGCGACATGAGCATGGTGTGATAGTGGCCTGTGCTTGGGTGGTTGACACCTGTGGGAGAGGGACGCGTAGCGTGTAGAGGCCGTTGCTGTTGAGGGTGTAGCGGGCCAGAGTTTTGTTGGTGCGTGGATCGATGATGTCGCAATAGTCCTCGTTCTCTGGGAAGATGGTGCGTAGCCCTGCCTCCTGAATTTCTGTTTGGGCAACTAGATTGTGACGCAGTGAAGGCACGCACATGCCAGTGACAGTGCCGGATGGGAAGGCGGGGCATGGGACTGTGGAGGTACCCTTGGCGAGGGTGGTGAAGCTTGAGTCAGCTCCTAAGAGAGGGATAGGTGTTGGGTAAGGTTTGAAGGAGAGGGTCTCCTTGAGCACGGTGTGAGTGGCCCCGCTATCGAGTGTGAACTCTATGTATTGTGGTGCGTGTGATGAGCCGATGTACTGTGAGGTAGCTTCATTAATCATGGCAGTGCCAGGGAACAACAGGTTGATACGCACATCAGCAGGAGCAGCATCACTAGCACTAGTCGAAGCGGGGTCCTGGACCTCAACTAGGTTGGCCTTGCGAGAGCGCATCCAATTCGGCGGCTTCTTGTCCACTCCGTGAATGGCGTACCATTCGTCGTCTTTCTTCTTGAAGCACGTGGCGAGGGGGTGGTTAGTGCCACCACACACTTGTCCCTTGCGATTCCCATACTTGACGACGTAGGGGCACGGAGGAAAGCGGTTGCGCTGGAAGGGCGCCGAGGCGAGAGCCGCTGCGACACTTGCTTGAGGCATGGGAGCGCGGATAGCGTACGCCTTGGCCTGAGCCGTGGAGTCTTTCTCGGCAGAGAGGAGTGCGGTGGAGACCTTAGCAAAGGTGAGGTCCTCTGCTGAGAGTGTGAGGAGCATCTTCCTCGTGACCTCATATGCCGAGGTGAGTCCAACAAGTAGGGCGGCTGCAGGGGCTTGCTCGGGGAAGACTATACCCAGCTCCTTGAGTTCGCCATGAATGGTCTGCACCTTGGCAATGTAATCGGCCATTCCCGAGCAGTCCTCAAGGCGGACCTGAAACATGCTAGGGATGAGAATGGCCACGCCGACCGCCGTCTTGTTCATGAACCGATCCTGGAGGTACTTCCAGATGGCGTTGGAGGTAGGGTAGTTATGGAACGTGTTGACAAGTTCGGGAGGGGTGGAGGCGATGAAGACGCTGATGATGGCAGCATCGGCCTTCTCCCATTTCCGGTACTTCTCAACAGCCTCCTCGTACGCCCTCACGTCAGTATCACTTGGAGATTCGGTCGGCTCACGGGGAATAGTAGGCTGTTTCCCCTTGCCACGGTTGAGGAGGACGTCCTTGAGGTCAAGGCCCTGCACGTCACGGCTCAGGAGGTGCTTGTCAACTCCGTAGCTCCACGCCTTGAAGTTGGAGCTAGAGCCATCAGCTTCAAGGCGGAGCGGGGTGATGGGGTTCGCCATGGTGGAAGACGAGAGAGCCATGGTGGAGACCCCTTCTCGCGCGGAGCGCCGCTCTTAAGTCACCGATAGGAACTTCGAAATCCGACGGACCGGAATAGCGAAAATCGTCAATGTCGGCCGCGTCGGAATGTCACGTAGAAGGTTTTTTTTTTTTTCTTTTCAGGCCGCCAAAATTAGGTCGAATCGGCCGATTTCCGTAGATCTATCACTAATCCCACACATCCCCCCACACACCACCCTCGGCTTCGCGGCTACACGGCTGCTCTGCTTCGCGGCTACACGGCTGCTCGGCTGCGCTGCTGCACCTGTTCAGCTGCGGGAAGGGGGAAGGGGTAGGAGTGCAGATGCGGGGCGACGGGCGGCGGCCCGACGTGAAGCTGCGGGGCGACGGGCGGCGGCCCGACGAGAAGCTGCAGGGCGACGGGCGGCGGCCCGACGAGAAGCTGCGAGGCGACGGGCGGCGGCCCGACGAGAAGCTGCGGGGCGACGGGCGGCGGCCCGACGAGAAGCTGCGGGGCGACGGGCGGCGGCCCGACGTGAAGCTGCGAGGCGACGGGCGGCGGCCCGACGAGAAGCTGCGGGGCGACGGGCGGCGGCCCGACGAGAAGCTGCAGGGCGACGGGCGGCAGCCCGACGAGAAGCTGCAGGGCGACGGGCGGCGGCCCGACGAGGAGGAAAGCGAGCGTTAGGTTATAGCGCGGACGAAGCGTTTACCAGATAAATTACCGTCGAAAGTGACGGGAAGGTGCAGCGGGAAAATTTCCGCCGACGAATGTCGCGAATCACCGGCGACGAGGTTGACGATGGCTTCGCCGAGGTTTGCGGGACGAGTATCCGCAGAGGTAAGAAGATCACGATCCGCGTATGCGGTTGAAGGGCTCTGATACCATGTCAGAAATAGGCTTAGAAGCGATGCATTAGTAATGAGCTTGAAGCTCTTTAAGTACATCCAAGAGGGGTAGGAAAAGGATGGGGAAGGGAATCGGGGGCAATCTCTAGGGATTGGGGGTAATCCCAAGGCAATCTCCAATTGGTGGGTTGGAGATTGGTTGGAGATTACATTTGGGTTTGGTTGGGATGTAGGTGTACACCCAACCAAACACAATGTGCAAACTACACTACTCTAGGATATAGAAAATACAAAGTACAAATTGTGAGATTGAAGACTAACACTAACACTGGCTAGTTGGTCCAACCGGTCCATTGGACCAACAGGCTAGTTGGTCGAACCGGTCCATTGGATCAACAGGCCAGCTGGTCCAACCGGTCCATTGGATCAACAGGCCAGCTGGTCCAACCGGTCCATTGGATCAACAGGCCAGCTGGTCCAACCGGTCCATTGGACCAACAGGCCAGTTGGTCCAACCGGTCCATTGGACCAACAGGCCAGCTGGTCCAACTGGTCCAGTGGACCAACAGGCTAGTTGGTCCAACAGGTCCATTGGACCAACAGGCCAGTTGGTCCAGCCGGTTCAGTGGACCAACAGTCCTACTGGTCCAACCGGTCCAGGACCAACTGGCCAGTAGGTCCAACCACTCCATTGGACCAACAGGCCAGTAAGTCCAACCGGTCCAGTGGACCAATAGGCTAGTTGGTCCAACCGGTCCATTGGACCAACAGGACAGTTGGTCCAACCAGTCCAGTGGACCAACAGGCTAGTTGGTCCAACCGGTCCATTGGACCAACAGGCCAATTGGTCCAACCGGTCCAGTGGACCAACAGGCCAGTTGGTCCAACCGGTCCATTCGACCAACAGGCCAGTTGGTCCAACCGGTCCTTTGGACCAACAGGCCAGTTGGTCCAACCGTTCCATTGGACCAACAGGCCAGTTGGTCAATCCGGTCCATTGGACCAACAGGCCAGCTGGTCCAACCGGTCCAGTGGACCAACAGGCTAGTTGGTCCAACCGGTCCATTGGACCAACAGGCCAGTTGGTCCAACCGGTTTAGTGGACCAACAGTCCTTCTGGTCCAACCGTTCCATTGGACCAACAGGCCAGTTGGTCCAACTGGTCCATTGGACCAACAGGCTAGTTGGTCCAACCGGCTCATCGGACCAATAGGCCAGTTGGTCCAACCGGTCCATTGGACCAACTGGCCAGTTGGTCCAACTGGTCCATTGGACCAACAGGCTAGTTGGTCCAACCTGTCCATTGGACCAACAGGACAGCTGGTCGAACCGGTCCATTGGACCAACAGGCCAGCTGGTCCAACTGGTCCAGTGGACCAACAGGCCAGTTGGTCCAACCGGTCCATTGGACCAACAGGCCAGCTGGTCCAACTGGTCCAGTGGACCAACAGGCTAGTTGGTCCAACAGGTCCATTGGACCAACAGGCCAGTTGGTCCAGCCGGTTCAGTGGACCAACAGTCCTACTGGTCCAACCGGTCCAGGACCAACTGGCCAGTAGGTCCAACCACTCCATTGGACCAACAGGCCAGTAAGTCCAACCGGTCCAGTGGACCAATAGGCTAGTTGGTCCAACCGGTCCATTGGACCAACAGGACAGTTGGTCCAACCAGTCCAGTGGACCAACAGGCTAGTTGGTCCAACCGGTCCATTGGACCAACAGGCCAATTGGTCCAACCGGTCCAGTGGACCAACAGGCCAGTTGGTCCAACCGGTCCATTCGACCAACAGGCCAGTTGGTCCAACCGGTCCTTTGGACCAACAGGCCAGTTGGTCCAACCGTTCCATTGGACCAACAGGCCAGTTGGTCAATCCGGTCCATTGGACCAACAGGCCAGCTGGTCCAACCGGTCCAGTGGACCAACAGGCTAGTTGGTCCAACCGGTCCATTGGACCAACAGGCCAGTTGGTCCAACCGGTTTAGTGGACCAACAGTCCTTCTGGTCCAACCGTTCCATTGGACCAACAGGCCAGTTGGTCCAACTGGTCCATTGGACCAACAGGCTAGTTGGTCCAACCGGCTCATCGGACCAATAGGCCAGTTGGTCCAACCGGTCCATTGGACCAACTGGCCAGTTGGTCCAACTGGTCCATTGGACCAACAGGCTAGTTGGTCCAACCTGTCCATTGGACCAACAGGACAGCTGGTCGAACCGGTCCACTGGACCAACAGGCTAGTTGGTCCAACCGGTCCATTGGACCAACAGGCCAGTTGGTCCAACCAGTTCATTGGACCAACAGTCCTACTGGTCCAACCGGTCCAGGACCAACTGGCCAGTTGGTCCAACCGGTCCATTAGACCAACAGGCCAGTTGGTCCATCCGGTCCATTGGATCAACAGGCCAGCTGGTCCAACCGGTCCAGTGGACCAATAGGCTAGTTGGTCCAACCGGTCCATTGGACCAACAGGACAGTTGGTCCAACCGGTCCAGTGGACCAACAGGCCAGTTGGTCCAACCGGTCCATTGCACCAACAGGCCAATTGGACCAACCGGTGCATTGGACCAACAGGCCATTTGGTCCAACCGGTCCATTGGACCAACAGGCCAGTTGGTCCAACCGGTCCATTGGACCAACAGGCCTGTTGGTCCAACCGGTCCATTGGACCAACAGGCCAGCTGGTCCAACCGGTCCATTGGACCAACTGGCCAGTTGGTCCTACCGGTCCATTGGACCAACAGGGCAGTTGGTCCAACCGGTCCATTGGACCAACAGGCCAGTTGGTCCAACCGGTCCATTGGACCAACAGGCTAGTTGGTCCAACCGGTCCATTGGACCAACAGGCCAGCTGGTCCAACCGGTCCAGTGGACCAACAGGCTAGTTGGTCCAACTGGTCCATTGGACCAACAGGCCAGTTGGTCCAACCGGTTCATTGGACCAACATGCCTACTGGTCCAACCGGTCCAGGACCAACTGGCCAGTTGGTCCAACCGGTCCATTGGACCAACAGGCTAGTTGGTCGAACCGGTCCATTGGATCAACAGGCCAGCTGGTCCAACCGGTCCATTGAATCAATAGGCCAGTTGGTCCAACTGGTCCATTGGACCAACAGGCCAGCTGGTCCAACTGGTCCATTGGATCAACAGGCTAGTTGGTCCAACCGGTCCATTGGACCAACAGGCCAGCTGGTCCAACCGGTCCAGTGGACCAATAGGCTAGTTGGTCCAACCGGTCCATTTGTCCAACAGGCCAGTTGGTCCAGCTGGTTCAGTGGACCAACAGTCCTACTGGTCCAACCATTCCAGGACCAACAGGCAAGTTGGTCCAACCAGTCTTGGACCAACAGGCCAGTAAGTCCAACCGGTCCAGTGGACCAATAGGCTAGTTGGTCCAACCGGTCCATTGGACCAACAGGACAGTTGGTCCAACCGGTCCAGTAAACGAACAGGCTAGTTGGTCCAACCAGTCCATTGGACCAACAGGCCAGTTGGTCAATCCGGTCCATTGGACCAACAGGCCAGCTGGTCCAACCGGTCCAGTGGACCAACAGGCTAGTTGGTCCAACCGGTCCATTGGACCAACAGGCCAGTTGGTCTAACCGGTTCAGTGGACCAACAGTCCTACTGGTCCAACCGGTCCAGGACCAACTGGCCAGTTGGTCCAACCGGTCCATTGGACCAACAGGCTAGTTGGTCGAACCGGTCCATTGGACCAACTGGCCAGTTGGTCCAACCGTTCCATTGGACCAACAGGCCAGTTGGTCAATCCGGTCCATTGGACCAACAGGCCAATTGGTCAATCCGGTCCATTGAACCAACTGGCCAGCTGGTCCAACCGGTCCATTGGACCAACAGGCTAGTTGGTCAAACCGGTCCATTGGACCAACAGGCCAGCTGGTCCAACCGGTCCATTGGATCAACAGGCCAGCTGGTCCAACCGGTCCATTGGATCAACAGGCCAGCTGGTCCAACCGGTCCATTGTATCAAAAGGCCAATTGGTCCAACCTGTCCGTTGGACCAACAGGCCAGTTGGTCCAGCCGGTCCATTGGACCAATAGGCTAGTTGGTCCAACCGGTCCATTGGTCCAACAGGCCAGTTGGTCCAACCGGTTCAGTGGACCAACAGTCCTACTGGTCCAACCGAACCAGGACCAACTTGCAAATTGGTCCAACCAGTCCATTGGACCAACAGGCCAGTAAGTCCAGTGGACGAACAGGCTAGTTGGTCCAACCGGTTCATTGGACCAACAGGCCAGTTGGTCAATCCGGTCCATTGGACCAACAGGCCAGCTGGTCCAACCGGTCCATTGGACCAACAGGCTAGTTGGTCCAACCGGTCCAGTGGACCAACAGTCCTACTGGTCCAACTTATCCAGGACCAACTGGCCAGTAGGTCCAACCGGTCCATTGGACCAACAGGCCAATTGGTCCAACCGGTCCATTGGATCAACAGGCCAGTTGGTCCAACCGGTCCATTGGACCAATAGGCCAGTTGGTCCAACCGGTCCAGTGGACCAATAGGCTTGTTGGGCCAACCGGTCCATTGGTCCAACAGGCCAGTTGGTCCAACCGGTTCAGTGGACCAACAGTCCTACTGGTCCAACCGGTCCAGGACCAACTGGCCAGTTGGTCCAATGGACCGGTCAGACCAACAGGCCAGTTGATCCAACCGGTCCATTGGACCAACAGGCCAGTTGGTCCAACCGGTTCATTGGACCAACAGGCCAGTTGGTCCAACCGGTCCATTGGACCAACAGGCTAGTTGGTCCAACCGGTCCATTGGACCAAAAGGCCAGCTGGTCTAACCGGTACAGTGGACCAACAGGCTAGTTGGTCCAACCGGTCCATTGGATCAACAGGCCAGCTGGTCCAACCGGTCCATTGGATCAACAGGCCAGTTGGTCCAACCGGTAAATTGGACCAACAGGCCAGCTGGTCCAACCGGTCCAGTGGACCAATAGGCTAGTTGGTCCAACCGGTCCATTTGTCCAACAGGCCAGTTGGTCCAGCCGGTTCAGTGGACCAACAGTCCTACTGGTCCAACCGGTCCAGGACCAACTGGCCAGTTGGTCCAACCAGTCCATTGGACCAACAGGCCAGTTGGTCCAACCGGTCTAGTGGACCAACAGGCTAGTTGGTCCAACCGGTCCATTGGACCAACAGGACAGTTGGTCCAACCGGTCCAGTAGACGAACATGCTAGTTGGTCCAATCGGTCCATTGGACCAACAGGCCAGTTGGTCAATCCGGTCCATTGGACCAACAGGCTAGTTGGTCCAACCGGTCCATTGGACCAACAGGCCAGTTGGTCCAACCGGTCCATTGGACCAACAGGCTAGTTGGTCCAACCGGTCCATTGGACCAACAGGCCAGCTGGTCCAACCGGTCCAGTGGACCAACAGGCTAGTTGGTCCAACTGGTCCATTGGACCAACAGGCCAGTTGGTCCAACCGGTTCATTGGACCAACATGCCTACTGGTCCAACCGGTCCAGGACCAACTGGCCAGTTGGTCCAACCGGTCCATTGGACCAACAGGCTAGTTGGTCGAACCGGTCCATTGGATCAACAGGCCAGCTGGTCCAACCGGTCCATTGGATCAACAGGCCAGTTGGTCCAACCGGTCCATTGGATCAACAGGCCAGCTGGTCCAACCGGTCCATTGGATCAACAGGCCAGTTGGTCCAACCGGTACACTGGACCAACAGGCCAGCTGGTCCAACCGGTCCAGTGGACCAATAGGCTAGTTGGTCCAACCGGTCCATTTGTCCAACAGGCCAGTTGGTCCAGCTGGTTCAGTGGACCAACAGTCCTACTGGTCCAACCATTCCAGGACCAACAGGCAAGTTGGTCCAACCAGTCCATTGGACCAACAGGCCAGTTGGTCCAACCGGTCTAGTGGACCAACAGGCTAGTTGGTCCAACCGGTCCATTGGACCAACAGGACAGTTGGTCCAACCGGTCCAGTAAACGAACAGGCTAGTTGGTCCAACCAGTCCATTGGACCAACAGGCCAGTTGGTCAATCCGGTCCATTGGACCAACAGGCCAGCTGGTCCAACCGGTCCATTGGACCAACAGGCCAGTTGGTCTAACCGGTTCAGTGGACCAACAGTCCTACTGGTCCAACCGGTCCAGGACCAACTGGCCAGTTGGTCCAACCGGTCCATTGGACCAACAGGCTAGTTGGTCGAACCGGTCCATTGGACCAACTGGCCAGTTGGTCCAACCGTTCCATTGGACCAACAGGCCAGTTGGTCAATCCGGTCCATTGGACCAACAGGCCAGTTGGTCAATCCGGTCCATTGGACCAACAGGCCAGCTGGTCCAACCGGTCCATTGGACCAACAGGCTAGTTGGTCAAACCGGTCCATTGGACCAACAGGCCAGCTGGTCCAACCGGTCCATTGGATCAACAGGCCAGCTGGTCCAACCGGTCCATTGGATCAACAGGCCAGCTGGTCCAACCGGTCCATTGTATCAAAAGGCCAGTTGGTCCAACCTGTCCGTTGGACCAACAGGCCAGCTGGTCCAACCGGTCCAGTGGACCAATAGGCTAGTTGGTCCAACCGGTCCATTGGTCCAACAGGCCAGTTGGTCCAACTAGCGGGTTCAGTGGACCAACAGTCCTACTGGTCCAACCGGTCCAGGACCAACTTGCTGATTGGTCCAACCAGTCCATTGGACCAACAGGCTAGTTGGTCCAACCGGTCCATCGGACCAACAGACCAGTTGGTCCAACCGGTCCATCGGACCAACAGGCCAGTTGGTCCAACCGGTTCAGTGGACCAACAGGCGTGTGGTCCTAGCGGTCCATTGGACCAACTGACTAGTTGGTCCAACCGGTCCATTGGATCAACAGGCCAGTTGGTCCAACCTGTCCATTGGACCAACAGGCCAGCTGGTCCAACCGGTCCAGTGGACCAATAGGCTAGTTGGTCCAACCGGTCCATTGGACCAACAGGCCAATTGGTCCAACCGGTTCAGTGGACGAACAGTCCTACTGGTCCAACCGGTCCAGGACCAACTGGCCAGTTGGTCCAACCGGTCCGTTGGACCAACAGGCCAGTTGGTCCAACCGGTCCAGTGGACCAATAGGCTAGTTGGTCCAACCGGTCCATTGGATCAACAGGCCAGCTGGTCCAACCGGTCCATTGGATCAACTTGCCAGTCGGTCCAACCGGTCCATTGGACCAACAGACCAGTTGGTCCAACCGGTTCAGTGGACCAACAGGCCAGTTGGTCCAACTGGTCCATTGGATCAACCGGCCAGCTGGTCCAACCGGACCATTGGATCAACAGGCCAGTTGGTCCAACCGGTCCATTGGACCAACAGGCTAGTTGGTCCAACCGGTCCATCGGACCAACAGACCAGTTGGTCCAACCGGTCCATCGGACCAACAGGCCAGTTGGTCCAACCAGTCCATCGGACCAACAGGCCAGTTGGTCCAACCGGTTCAGTGGACCAACAGGCGTGTGGTCCTAGCGGTCCATAGAACCAACTGGCTAGTTGGTCCAACCGGTCCATTGGATCAACAGGCCAGTTGGTCCAACCGGTCCATTGGATCAACAGGCCAGCTGGTCCAACCGGTCCATTGGATCAACAGGCCAGTTGGTCCAACCGGTCCATTGGATCAACAGGCCAGCTGGTCCAACCGGTCCAGTGGACCAATAGGCTAGTTGGTCCAACCGGTCCATTCGACCAACAGGCCAGTTGGTCCAACCGGTTCAGTGGACCAACAGTCCTACTGGTCCAACCGGTCCAGGACCAACTGGCCAGTTGGTCTAACCGGTCCATTGGACCAACAGGCCAGTAAGTCCAACCGGTCCAGTGGACCAATAGGCTAGTTGGTCCAACCGGTCCAGTGGACCAACAGGCGTGTGGTCCTAGCGGTCCATTGGACCAACTGGCTAGTTGGTCCAACCGGTCCATTGGATCAACAGGCCAGTTGGTCCAACCGGTCCATTGGACCAACAGGTCAGTTGGTCCAACCGGTCCAGTGGACCAATAGGCTAGTTGGTCCAACCGGTCCATTCGACCAACAGGCCAGTTGGTCCAACCGGTTCAGTGGACCAACAGTCCTACTGGTCCAACCGGTCCAGGACCAACTGGCCAGTTGGTCCAACCGGTCCGTTGGACCAACAGGCCAGTTGGTCCAACCGGTCCAGTGGACCAATAGGCTAGTTGGTCCAACCGGTCCATTGGACCAACAGGCCAGCTGGTCCAACCGGTCCATTGGATCAACAGGCCAGTTGGTCCAACCGGTCCGTTGGACCAACAGAGCAGTTGGTCCAACCGGATCAGTGGACCAACAGGCCAGTTGGTCCAACTGGTCCATTGGATCAACAGGCCAGCTGGTCCAACCGGTCCATTGGATCAACAGGCCAGTTGGTCCAACCGGTCCATTGGACCAACAGGCTAGTTGGTCCAACCGGTCCATCGGACCAACAGACCAGTTGGTCCAACCGGTCCATCGGACCAACAGGCCAGTTGGTCCAACCAGTCCATCGGACCAACAGGCCAGTTGGTCCAACCGGTTCAGTGGACCAACAGGCGTGTGGTCCTAGCGGTCCATTGAACCAACTGGCTAGTTGGTCCAACCGGTCCATTGGATCAACAGGCCAGTTGGTCCAACCGGTCCATTGGATCAACAGGCCAGCTGGTCCAACCGGTCCAGTGGACCAATAGGCTAGTTGGTCCAACCGGTCCATTCGACCAACAGGCCAGTTGGTCCAACCGGTTCAGTGGACCAACAGTCCTACTGGTCCAACCGGTCCAGGACCAACTGGCCAGTTGGTCTAACCGGTCCATTGGACCAACAGGCCAGTAAGTCCAACCGGTCCAGTGGACCAATAGGCTAGTTGGTCCAACCGGTCCAGTGGACCAACAGGCGTGTGGTCCTAGCGGTCCATTGGACCAACTGGCTAGTTGGTCCAACCGGTCCATTGGATCAACAGGCCAGTTGGTCCAACCGGTCCATTGGACCAACAGGTCAGTTGGTCCAACCGGTCCAGTGGACCAATAGGCTAGTTGGTCCAACCGGTCCATTCGACCAACAGGCCAGTTGGTCCAACCGGTTCAGTGGACCAACAGTCCTACTGGTCCAACCGGTCCAGGACCAACTGGCCAGTTGGTCCAACCGGTCCGTTGGACCAACAGGCCAGTTGGTCCAACCGGTCCAGTGGACCAATAGGCTAGTTGGTCCAACCGGTCCATTGGACCAACAGGCCAGCTGGTCCAACCGGTCCATTGGATCAACAGGCCAGTTGGTCCAACCGGTCCGTTGGACCAACAGAGCAGTTGGTCCAACCGGATCAGTGGACCAACAGGCCAGTTGGTCCAACTGGTCCATTGGATCAACAGGCCAGCTGGTCCAACCGGTCCATTGGATCAACAGGCCAGTTGGTCCAACCGGTCCATTGGACCAACAGGCTAGTTGGTCCAACCGGTCCATCGGACCAACAGACCAGTTGGTCCAACCGGTCCATCGGACCAACAGGCCAGTTGGTCCAACCAGTCCATCGGACCAACAGGCCAGTTGGTCCAACCGGTTCAGTGGACCAACAGGCGTGTGGTCCTAGCGGTCCATTGAACCAACTGGCTAGTTGGTCCAACCGGTCCATTGGATCAACAGGCCAGTTGGTCCAACCGGTCCATTGGATCAACAGGCCAGCTGGTCCAACCGGTCCAGTGGACCAATAGGCTAGTTGGTCCAACCGGTCCATTCGACCAACAGGCCAGTTGGTCCAACCGGTTCAGTGGACCAACAGTCCTACTGGTCCAACCGGTCCAGGACCAACTGGCCAGTTGGTCCAACCGGTCCATTGGACCAACAGGCCAGTAAGTCCAACCGGTCCAATGGACCAATAGGCTAGTTGGTCCAACCGGTCCAGTGGACCAACAGGCTAGTTGGTCCAACCGGTCCATTGGACCAACAGGCCAATTGGTCCAACCGGTTCATTGGACCAACAGTCCTACTGGTCCAACCGGTCCAGGACCAACTGGCCAGTTGGTCCAACCGGTCCATTGGACCAACGGGCCAGTTGGTCCAACCGGTCCATTGGATCAACAGGCCAGCTGGTCCAACCGGTCCATTGGATCAACAGGCCAGTTGGTCCAACCGGTCCATTGGATCAACAGGCCAGCTGGTCCAACCGGTCCATTGGATCAACAGGCCAGTTGGTCCAACCGGTACATTGGACCAACAGACCAGCTGGTCCAACCGGTCCAGTAGACCAACAGGCTAGTTGGTCCAACCGGTCCATTTGTCCAACAGGCCAGTTGGTCCAGCGGGTTCAGTGGACCAACAGTCCTACTGGTCCAACCGGTCCAGGACCAACTGGCCAGTTGGTCCAACCAGTCCATTGGACCAACAGGCCAGTTGGTCCAACCGGTCTAGTGGACCAACAGGCTAGTTGGTCCGACCGGTCCATTGGACCAACAGGACAGTTGGTCCAACCGGTCCATTGGACGAACAGGCTAGTTGGTCCAACCGGTCCATTGGACCAACAAGCCAGTTGGTCAATCCGGTCCATTGGACCAACAGGCCAGCTGGTCCAACCGGTCCAGTGGACCAACAGGCTAGTTGGTCCAACCGGTCCATTGGACCAACAGGCCAGTTGGTCCAACCGGTTCAGTGGACCAACAGTCCTACTGGTCCAACCGGTCCAGGACCAACTGGCCAGTTGGTCCAACCGGTCCATTGGACCAACAGGCTAGTTGGTCGAACCGGTCCATTGGACCAACTGGCCAGTTGGTCCAACCGGTCCATTGGACCAACTGGCCAGTTGGTCCATCCGGTCCATTGGACCAACAGGCTAGTTGGTCAAACCGGTCCATTGGACCAACAGGCCAGCTGGTCCAACCGGTCCATTGGATCAACAGGCCAGCTGGTCCAACCGGTCCATTGGATCAACAGGCCAGCTGGTCCAACCGGTCCATTGGATCAACAGGCCAGTTGGTCCAACCTGTCCATTGGACCAACAGGCCAGTTCGTCCAACCGGTCCATTGGACCAACAGTCCTACTGGTCCAACCGGTCCAGGACCAACTGGCCAGTTGGTCCAACCGGTCCATTGGACCAACAGGCTAGTTGGTCGAACCGGTCCATTGGATCAACAGGCCAGCTGGTCCAACCGGTCCATTGGATCAACAGGCCAGTTGGTCCAACCGGTCGATTGGACCAACAGGCCAGCTGGTCCAACCGGTCCATTGGATCAACAGGCCAGTTGGTCCAACCGGTACACTGGACCAACAGGCCAGCTGGTCCAACTGGTCCAGTAGACCAATAGGCTAGTTGGTCCAACCGGTCCATTTGTCCAACAGGCCAGTTGGTCCAGCCGGTTCAGTGGACCAACAGTCCTACTGGTCCAACCGGTCCAGGACCAACTGGCCAGTTGGTCCAACCAGTCCATTGGACCAACAGGCCAGTTGGTCCAACCGGTCTAGTGGACCAACAGGCTAGTTGGTCCAACTGGTCCATTGGACCAACAGGCCAGCTGGTCCAACCGGTCCAGTAGACGAACAAGCTAGTTGGTCCAACCGGTCCATTGGACCAACAAGCCAGTTGGTCAATCCGGTCCATTGGACCAACAGGCTAGTTGGTCCAACCGGTCCATTGGACCAACAGGCCAGTTGGTCCAACCGGTTCAGTGGACCAACAGTCCTACTGGTCCAACCGGTCCAGGACCAACTGGCCAGTTGGTCCAACCGGTCCATTGGACCAACAGGCTAGTTGGTCGAACCGGTCCATTGGACCAACTGGCCAGTTGGTCCAACCGTTCCATTGGACCAACAGGCCAGTTGGTCAATCCGGTCCATTGGACCAACAGGCTAGTTGGTCAAACCGGTCCATTGGACCAACAGGCCAGCTGGTCCAACCGGTCCATTGGATCAACAGGCCAGCTGGTCCAACCGGTCCATTGGATCAACAGGCCAGCTGGTCCAACCGGTCCATTGGATCAACAGGCCAGTTGGTCCAACCGGTACACTGGACCAACAGGCCAGCTGGTCCAACCGGTCCAGTGGACCAATAGGCTAGTTGGTCCAACCGGTCCATTGGTCCAACAGGCCAGTTGGTCCAACTAGCGGGTTCAGTGGACCAACAGTCCTACTGGTCCAACCGGTCCAGGACCAACTTGCAGATTGGTCCAACCAGTCCATTGGACCAATAGGCCAGTAAGTCCAGTGGACCAATAGGCTAGTTGGTCCAACCGGTCCATTGGACCAACAGGACAGTTGGTCCAACCGGTCCAGTGGTCGAACAGGCTAGTTGGTCCAACCGGTCCATTGGACCAACAGGCCAGTTCGTCAATCCGGTCCATTGGATCAACAGGCCAGCTGGTCCAACCGGTCCATTGGATCAAAAGGCTAGTTTGTCCAACTGGTCCATTGGACCAACAGGCCAGTTGGTCCAACCGGTTCATTGGACCAACAGTCCTACTGGTCCAACCGGTCCAGGACCAACTGGCCAGTTGGTCCAACCGGTCCATTGGACCAACAGACCAGTTGGTCCAACCGGTCCATTGGATCAACAGGCCAGCTGGTCCAACCGGTCCATTGGATCAACAGGCCAGTTGGTCCAACCGGTCCATTGGATCAACAGGCCAGTTGGTCCAACCGGCCCATTGGACCAACAGGCCAGCTGGTCCAACCGGTCCAGTGGACCAATAGGCTAGTTGGTCCAACCGGTCCATTTGTCCAACAGGCCAGTTGGTCCAGCCGGTTCAGTGGACCAACAGTCCTACTGGTCCAACCATTCCAGGACCAACAGGCAAGTTGGTCCAACCAGTCCATTGGACCAACAGGCCAGTTGGTCCAACCGGTCTAGTGGACCAACAGGCTAGTTGGTCCAACCGGTCCATTGGACCAACAGGACAGTTGGTCCAACCGGTCCATTGGACGAACAGGCTAGTTGGTCCAACCGGTCCATTGGACCAAAAGGCCAGTTGGTCAATCCGGTCCATTGGACCAACAGGCCAGCTGGTCCAACCGGTCCAGTGGACCAACAGGCTAGTTGGTCCAACCGGTCCATTGGACCAACAGGCCAGTTGGTCTAACCGGTTCAGTGGACCAACAGTCCTACTGGTCCAACCGGTCCAGGACCAACTGGCCAGTTGGTCCAACCGGTCCATTGGACCAACAGGCTAGTTGGTCGAACCGGTCCATTGGACCAACTGGCCAGTTGGTCCGACCGTTCCATTGGACCAACAGGCTAGTTGGTCAAACCGGTCCATTGGACCAACAGGCCAGTTGGTCAATCCGGTCCATTGGACCAACAGGCCAGCTGGTCCAACCGGTCCATTGGACCAACAGGCTAGTTGGTCAAACCGGTCCATTGGACCAACAGGCCAGCTGGTCCAACCGGTCCATTGGATCAACAGGCCAGCTGGTCCAACCGGTCCATTGGATCAACAGGCCAGCTGGTCCAACCGGTCCATTGGACCAACAGGCCAGCTGGTCCAACCGGTCCAGTGGACCAATAGGCTAGTTGGTCCAACCGGTCCATTGGTCCAACAGGCCAGTTGGTCCAACCGGTTCAGTGGACCAACAGTCCTACTGGTCCAACCAAACCAGGACCAACTTGCAAATTGGTCCAACCAGTCCATTGGACCAACAGGCCAGTAAGTCCAGTGGACGAACAGGCTAGTTGGTCCAACCGGTTCATTGGACCAACAGGCCAGTTGGTCAATCCGGTCCATTGGACCAACAGGCCAGTTCGTTAATCCGGTCCATTGGACCAACAGGCCAGCTGGTCCAACCGGTCCAGTGGACCAACAGGCTAGTTGGTCCAACCGGTCCATTGGACCAACAGGCTAGTTGGTCCAACCGGTTCAGTTGACCAACATTCCTACTGGTCCAACTTATCCAGGACCAACTGGCCAGTAGGTCCAACCGGTCCATTGGACCAACAGGCCAGCTGGTCCAACCGGTCCATTGGATCAACAGGCCAGTTGGTCCAACCGGTCCATTGGACCAATAGGCCAGTTGGTCCAACCGGTCCAGTGGACCAATAGGCTTGTTAGGCCAACCGGTCCATTGGTCCAACAGGCCAGTTGGTCCAACCGGTTCAGTGGACCAACAGTCCTACTGGTCCAACCGGTCCAGGACCAACTGGCCAGTTGGTCCAACCAGTCCATTGGACCAACAGGCCAGTTGATCCAACCGGTCCATGGGACCAACAGGCCAGTTGGTCCAACCGGTCCATGGGACCAACAGGCCAGTTGGTCCAACCGGTTCATTGGACCAACAGGCCAGTTGGTCCAACCGGTCCATTGGACCAACTGGCCAGTTGGTCCAACCAGTCCATTGGACCAACAGGCTAGTTGGTCCAACCGGTCCATTGGACCAAAAGGCCAGCTGGTCTAACCGGTACAGTGGACCAACAGGCTAGTTGGTCCAACCGGTCCATTGGACCAACAGGCCAGTTGGTCCAACCGGTTCAGTGGACCAACAGTCCTACTGGTCCAACCGGTCCAGGACCAACTAGCCAGTCAGTCCAACCGGTCCATGGGACCAACAGAGCAGTTGGTCCAACCGGATCAGTGGACCAACAGGGCAGTTGGTCCAACCGGTCCATTGGACCAACAGGTGTGTTGGTCCACGCGGTCCATTGGTCCAACTGGCCAGTTGGTCCAACCGGTCCATTGGATCAACAGGCCAGCTGGTCCAACCGGTCCATTGGATCAACAGGCCAGTTGGTCCAACTGGTCCATTGGACCAACAGGCCAGTTGGTCCAAGCGGTCCATTGGACCAACAGACCAGTTGGTCCAACCGGTCCATCGGACCAACAGACCAGTTGGTCCAACCGGTCCATCGGACCAACAGGCCAGTTGGTCCAACCGTTTCAGTGGACCAACAGGCGTGTGGTCCTAGCGGTCCATTGGACCAACTGGCTAGTTGGTCCAACCGGTCCATTGGATCAACAGGCCAGTTGGTCCAACCGGTCCATTGGATCAACAGGCCAGCTGGTCCAACCGGTCCATTGGATCAACAGGCCAGTTGGTCCAATTGGTCCATTGGACCAACAGGCCAGCTGGTCCAACTGGTCCAGTGGACCAATAGGCTAGTTGGTCCAACCGGTCCATTTGACCAACAGGCCAGTTGGTCCAACCGATTCAGTGGACGAACAGTCCTACTGGTCCAACCGGTCCAGGACCAACTGGCCAGTTGGTCCAACCGGTCCGTTGGACCAACAGGCCAGTTGGTCCAACCGGTCCAGTGGACCAATAGGCTAGTTGGTCCAACCGGTCCATTGGACCAACCGGATCAGTGGACCAACAGGCCAGTTGGTCCAACTGGTCCATTGGATCAACAGGCCAGCTGGTCCAACCGGTCCATTGGATCAACAGGCCAGTTGGTCCAACCGGTCCATTGGACCAACAGGCTAGTTGGTCCAACCGGTCCATTGGACAAACAGGCCAGTTGGTCCAACCGGTCCATCGGACCAACAGGCTAGTTGGTCCAACCAGTCCATCGGACCAACAGGCCAGTTGGTCCAACCGGTTCAGTGGACCAACAGGCGTGTGGTCCTAGCGTTCCATTGAACCAACTGGCTAGTTGGTCCAACTGGTCCATTGGACCAACAGGCCAGTCGGTCCAACCGGTCCATTGGATCAACAGGCCAGCTGGTCCAACCGGTCCATTGGATCAACAGGCCAGTTGGTCCAACCGGTCCATTGGATCAACAGGCCAGCTGGTCCAACCGGTCCAGTGGACCAATAGGCTAGTTGGTCCAACCGGTCCATTGGACCAATAGGCCAGTTGGTCCAACCGGTTCAGTGGACCAACAGTCCTACTGGTCCAACCGGTCCAGGACCAACTGGCCAGTTGGTCCAACCGGTCCATTGGACCAACTGGCCAGTAAGTCCAACCGGTCCAGTGGACCAATAGGCTAGTTGGTCCAACCGGTCCAGTGGACCAACAGGCTAGTTGGTCCAACCGGTCCATTGGACCAACAGGCAAGTTGGTCCAACCGGTTTATTGGACCAACAGTCCTACTGGTCCAACCGGTCCAGGACCAACTGGCCAGTTGGTCCAACCGGTCCATTGGATCAACAGGCCAGTTGGTCCAACCGGTCCATTGGATCAACAGGCCAGCTGGTCCAACCGGTCCATTGGATCAACAGGCCAGTTGGTCCAACCGGTCCATTGGATCAACAGGCCAGCTGGTCCAACCGGTCCATTGGATCAACAGGCCAGTTGGTCCAACAGGTCCATTGGACCAACAGGCCAGCTGGTCCAACCGGTCCAGTGGACCAATAGGCTAGTTGGTCCAACCGGTCCATTTGTCCAACAGGCCAGTTGGTCCAGCCGGTTCAGTGGACCAACAGTCCTACTGGTCCAACCGGTCCAGGACCAACTGGCCAGTTGGTCCAACCAGTCCATTGGACCAACAGGCCAGTAAGTCCAATCGATCTAGTGGACCAATAGGCTAGTTGGTCCAACCGGTCCATTGGACCAACAGGACAGTTGGTCCAACCGGTCCATTGGACGAACAGGCTAGTTGGTCCAACCGGTCCATTGGACCAACAAGCCAGTTGGTCAATCCGGTCCATTGGACCAACAGGCCAGCTGGTCCAACCGGTCCAGTGGACCAACAGGCTAGTTGGTCCAACCGGTCCATTGGACCAACAGGCCAGTTGGTCCAACCGGTTCAGTGGACCAACAGTCCTACTGGTCCAACCGGTCCAGGACCAACTGGCCAGTTGGTCCAACCGGTCCATTGGACCAACAGGCCAGCTGGTCCAACCGGTCCAGTGGACCAATAGGCTAGTTGGTCCAACCGGTCCATTTGTCCAACAGGCCAGTTGGTCCAGCCGGTTTAGTGGACCAACAGTCCTACTGGTCCAACTAGTCCAGGACCAACTGGCAAGTTGGTCCAACCAGTCCATTGGACCAACAGGCCAGTTGGTCCAACCGGTCTAGTGGACCAACAGGCTAGTTGGTCCAACCGGTCCATTGGACCAACAGGACAGTTGGTCCAACCGGTCTAGTGGACCAACAGGCTAGTTGGTCCAACCGGTCCATTGGACCAACAGGACAGTTCGCTGGTTTAATCGGTCCAGTGGACGAACATGCTAGTTGGTCCAACCGGTCCATTGGACCAACAAGCCAGTTGGTCAATCCGGTCCATTGGACCAACAGGCCAGCTGGTCCAACCGGTCCAGTGGACCAACAGGCTAGTTGGTCCAATCGGTCCATTGGACCAACTGGCCAGTTGGTCCAACCGTTCCATTGGACCAACAGGCCAGTTGGTCAATCCGGTCCATTGGACCAACAGGCTAGTTGGTCAAACCGGTCCATTGGACCAACAGGCCAGCTGGTCCAACCGGTCCATTGGATCAACAGGCCAGCTGGTCCAACCGGTCCATTGGATCAACAGGCCAGTTGGTCCAACCGGTCCATTGGATCAACAGGCCAGCTGGTCCAACCGGTCCATTGGATCAACAGGCCAGTTGGTCCAACCGGTCCATTGGACCAACAGGTCAGTTGGTCCAACCGGTCCAGTGGACCAATAGGCTAGTTGGTCCAACCGGTCCATTCGACCAACAGGCCAGTTGGTCCAACCGGTTCAGTGGACCAACAGTCCTACTGGTCCAACCGGTCCAGGACCAACTGGCCAGTTGGTCCAACCGGTCCGTTGGACCAACAGGCCAGTTGGTCCAACCGGTCCAGTGGACCAATAGGCTAGTTGGTCCAACCGGTCCATTGGATCAACAGGCCAGCTGGTCCAACCGGTCCATTGGATCAACAGGCCAGTTGGTCCAACCGGTCCATTGGACCAACAGGTCAGTTGGTCCAACCGGTCCAGTGGACCAATAGGCTAGTTGGTCCAACCGGTCCATTCGACCAACAGGCCAGTTGGTCCAACCGGTTCAGTGGACCAACAGTCCTACTGGTCCAACCGGTCCAGGACCAACTGGCCAGTTGGTCCAACCGGTCCGTTGGACCAACAGGCCAGTTGGTCCAACCGGTCCAGTGGACCAATAGGCTAGTTGGTCCAACCGGTCCATTGGATCAACAGGCCAGCTGGTCCAACCGGTCCATTGGACCAACAGGCCAGTTGGTCCAACCGGTTCAGTGGACCAACGATAATGGTCCAACCTGTCCAGGACCAACTGGCCTGTTGGTCCAACCGGTCCATTGGACCAACAGGCTAGTTGGTCGAACCGGTCCATTGGACCAACTGGCCAGTTGGTCCAACCGTTCCATTGGACCAACAGGCCAGTTGGTCAATCCGGTCCATTGGACCAACAGGCTAGTTGGTCAAACCGGTCCATTGGACCAACAGGCCAGCTGGTCCAACCGGTCCATTGGATCAACAGGCCAGGTTGTCCAACTGGTCCATTGGATCAACTGGCCAGCTGGTCCAACCGGTCCATTTGATCAAAAGGCCAGTTGGTCCAACCTGTCCATTGGACCAACAGGCCAGTTCGTCCAACCGGTCCATTGGACCAACAGTCCTACTGGTCCAACCGGTCCAGGACCAACTGGCCAGTTGGTCCAACCGGTCCATTGGACCAACAGGCTAGTTGGTCAAACCGGTCCATTGGACCAACAGGCCAGCTGGTCCAACCGGTCCATTGGATCAACAGGCCAGTTGGTCCAACCGGTCCATTGGATCAACAGGCCAGCTGGTCCAACCGGTCCATTGGATCAACAGGCCAGTTGGTCCAACAGGTCCATTGGACCAACAGGCCAGCTGGTCCAACCGGTCCAGTGGACCAATAGGCTAGTTGGTCCAACCGGTCCATTTGTCCAACAGGCCAGTTGGTCCAGCCGGTTCAGTGGACCAACAGTCCTACTGGTCCAACCGGTCCAGGACCAACTGGCCAGTTGGTCCAACCAGTCCATTGGACCAACAGGCCAGTAAGTCCACCCGGTCTAGTGGACCAATAGGCTAGTTGGTCCAACCGGTCCATTGGACCAACAGGACAGTTGGTCCAACCGGTCCATTGGACGAACAGGCTAGTTGGTCCAACCGGTCCATTGGACCAACAAGCCAGTTGGTCAATCCGGTCCATTGGACCAACAGGCCAGCTGGTCCAACCGGTCCAGTGGACCAACAGGCTAGTTGGTCCAACCGGTCCATTGGACCAACTGGCCAGTTGGTCCAACCGTTCCATTGGACCAACAGGCCAGTTGGTCAATCCGGTCCATTGGACCAACAGGCTAGTTGGTCAAACCGGTCCATTGGACCAACAGGCCAGCTGGTCCAACCGGTCCATTGGATCAACAGGCCAGCTGGTCCAACCGGTCCATTGGATCAACAGGCCAGTTGGTCCAACCGGTCCATTGGATCAACAGGCCAGCTGGTCCAACCGGTCCATTGGATCAACAGGCCAGTTGGTCCAACCGGTCCATTGGACCAACAGGTCAGTTGGTCCAACCGGTCCAGTGGACCAATAGGCTAGTTGGTCCAACCGGTCCATTCGACCAACAGGCCAGTTGGTCCAACCGGTTCAGTGGACCAACAGTCCTACTGGTCCAACCGGTCCAGGACCAACTGGCCAGTTGGTCCAACCGGTCCGTTGGACCAACAGGCCAGTTGGTCCAACCGGTCCAGTGGACCAATAGGCTAGTTGGTCCAACCGGTCCATTGGACCAACTGGCCAGTTGGTCCAACCGTTCCATTGGACCAACAGGCCAGTTGGTCAATCCGGTCCATTGGACCAACAGGCTAGTTGGTCAAACCGGTCCATTGGACCAACAGGCCAGCTGGTCCAACCGGTCCATTGGATCAACAGGCCAGCTGGTCCAACCGGTCCATTGGATCAACAGGCCAGTTGGTCCAACCGGTCCATTGGATCAACAGGCCAGCTGGTCCAACCGGTCCATTGGATCAACAGGCCAGTTGGTCCAACCGGTCCATTGGACCAACAGGTCAGTTGGTCCAACCGGTCCAGTGGACCAATAGGCTAGTTGGTCCAACCGGTCCATTCGACCAACAGGCCAGTTGGTCCAACCGGTTCAATGGACGAACAGTCCTACTGGTCCAACCGGTCCAGGACCAACTGGCCAGTTGGTCCAACCGGTCCATTGGACCAATAGGCTAGTAAGTCCAACCGGTCTAGTGGACCAATAGGCTAGTTGGTCCAACCGGTCCATTGGACCAACAGGACAGTTGGTCCAATTGGTCCAGTGGACGAACATGCTAGTTGGTCCAACCGGTCCATTGGACCAACAAGCCAGTTGGTCAATCCGGTCCATTGGACCAACAGGCCAGCTGGTCCAACCGGTCCAGTGGACCAACAGGCTAGTTGGTCCAACCGGTCCATTGGACCAACAGGCAAGTTGGTCCAACCGGTTCAGTGGACCAACAGTCCTACTGGTCCAACCGGTCCAGGACCAACTGGCCAGTCGGTCCAACCGGTCCATTGGACCAACAGACCAGTTGGTCCAACCGGTCCATTGGACCAACAGGCCAGTTGGTCCAACCGGATCAGTGGACCAACAGGCCAGTTGGTCCAACCAATTCAGTGGACCAACAGGCGTGTTGGTCCACTCGGTCCATTGGTCCAACTGGCCAGTTGGTCCAACCGGTCCATTGGATCAACAGGCCAGCTGGTCCAACCGGTCCATTGGATCAACAGGCCAGTTGGTCCAACCGGTCCATTGGACGAACAGGCTAGTTGGTCCAAGCGGTCCATCGGACCAACAGACCAGTTGGTCCAACCGGTCCATCGGACCAACAGGCCAGTTGGTCCAACCGGTCCATCGGACCAACAGGCCAGTTGGTCCAACCGGTTCAGTGGACCAACAGGCGTGTGGTCCTAGCGGTCCATTGGACCAACTGGCTAGTTGGTCCAACCGGTCCATTGGATCAACAGGCCAGTTGGTCCAACCGGTCCATTGGATCAACAGGCCAGCTGGTCCAACCGGTCCATTGGATCAAACGGCCAGTTGGTCCAACCGGTCCATTGGACCAACAGGTCAGTTGGTCCAACCGGTCCAGTGGACCAATAGGCTAGTTGGTCCAACCGGTCCATTCTACCAACAGGCCAGATGGTCCAACCGGTTCAGTGGACCAACAGTCCTACTGGTCCAACCGGTCCAGGACCAACTGGCCAGTTGGTCCAACCGGTCCATTGGACCAACAGGCCAGTAAGTCCAACCGGTCCAGTGGACCAATAGGCTAGTTGGTCCAACCGGTCCATTGGACCAACAGGCCAGTTGGTCAATCCGGTCCATTGGACCAACAGGCCAGATGGTCCAACCGGTCCATTGGACCAATAGGCTAGTTGGTCCAGCTTGTCCATTGGACCAACAGGCCAGCTGGTCCAACCGGTCCAATAGACCAATAGGCTAGTTGGTCCAACCGGTCCATTGGATCAACAGGCCAGCTGGTCCAACCGGTCCATTGGATCAACAGGCCAGTTGGTCCAACCGGTCCATTGGACCAACAGGTCAGTTGGTCCAACCGGTCCACTGGACCAATAGGCCAGTTGGTCCAACTGGTCCATTCGACCAACAGGCCAGTTGGTCCAACCGGTTCAGTGGACCAACAGTCCTACTGGTCCAACCGGTCCAGGACCAACTGGCCAGTTGGTCCAACCGGTCCATTGGACCAACAAGCTAGTAAGTCCAACCGGTCCAGTGGACCAATAGGCTAGTTGGTCCAACTGGTCCATTGGACCAACAAGCCAGTTGGTCAATCAGGTTCAGTTGTTCGAACCGGTTCAGTTTACCAACAGTCCTACTGGTCCAACCGGTTTATGACCAAAAGGCCAGTTGGTCCAACCGGTCCATTGGACCAACACGCCAGTTGGTCCAACCGGTCCATCGGACCAACAGGCCAGTTGGTCCAACCGTTCCATTGGACCAACAGGCCAGTTGGTCCAACTGTTCAGTGGACCAACAGGCGTGTTGGTCCTAGCGGTCCATTGGACCAACTGGCCAGTTGGTCCAACCGGTCCATTTGACCAACAGGCCAGTTGGTCCAACTGGTCCATTGGATCAACAGGCCAGCTGGTCCAACCGGTCCATTGGATCAACAGGCCAGTTGGTCCAACCGGTCCATTGGACCAACGAGCCAGCTGGTCCAACCAGTCCAGCGGACCAATAGGCTAGTTGGTACAACCGGTCTATTGGATCAACAGGCCAGTTCGTCCAACCGGATTAGTGGACCAACAGTCCTACTGGTCCAACCGGTCCAGGACCAACTGGCCAGTTGGTCCAACCGGTCCATTGGACCAACAGGCTAGTTGGTCGAACCGGTCCATTTGACCAACTGGCCAGTTGGTCCAACCGTTCCATTGGACCAACAGGCCAGTTGGTCAATCCGGTCCATTGGACCAACAGGCCAGTTGGTCAATCCGGTCCATTGGACCAACAGGCCAGTTGGTTCAACCGGTCCATTGGACCAACTGGCCAGTTGGTCCAACCGGTCCATTGGACCAACAGGCCAGCTGGTCCAACCGGTCCAGTGGACCAACAGGCTAGTTGGTCCAACCGGTCCAGTGGACCAACAGGCTAGTTGGTCCAACCAGTCCATTGGACCAACAGGCCAGTTGGTCCAACCGGTCCATTGGACCAACAGGCCAGCTGGTCCAACCGGTCCATTGGACCAACCGGCCAGCTGGACCAACCGGTCCATGGGACCAACTGGCCAGTCAGTCCAACCGGTCCAGTGGACCAACAGGCCAGTTGGTCAATCCGGTCCATTGGACCAACAGGCCAGTTGGTCAATCCGGTCCATTGGACCAACTGGCCAGTTGGTCCAACCGGTCCATTGGACCAACTGGCCAGTTGGTCCAACCGGTCCATTGGACCAACTGGCCAGTTGGTCCAACCGGTCCATTGGACCAACTGGCCAGTTGGTCCAACCGGTCCATTGGACCAACTGGCCAGTTGGTCCAACCGGTCCATTGGACCAACTGGCCAGTTGGTCCAACCGGTCCATTGGACCAACTGGCCAGTTGGTCCAACCGGTCCATTGGACCAACTGGCCAGTTGGTCCAACCGGTCCATTGGACCAACTGGCCAGTTGGTCCAACCGGTCCATTGGACCAACTGGCCAGTTGGTCCAACCGGTCCATTGGACCAACAGGCCAGTTGGTCAATCCGGTCCATTGGACCAACAGGCCAGTTGGTCAATCCGGTCCATTGGACCAACTGGCCAGTTGGTCCAACCGGTCCATTGGACCAACTGGCCAGTTGGTCCAACCGGTCCATTGGACCAACTGGCCAGTTGGTCCAACCGGTCCATTGGACCAACAGGCCAGCTGGTCCAACCGGTCCAGTGGACCAACAGGCTAGTTGGTCCAACCGGTCCAGTGGACCAACAGGCTAGTTGGTCAAACCGGTCCATTGGACCAACAGGCCAGTTTGTCCAACCGGTCCATTGGACCAACTGGCCAGTAAGTCCAACCGGTCTAGTGGACCAATTGGCTAGTTGGTCCAACCGGTCCATTGGACCAACAGGCCAGTTGGTCAATCCGGTCCGTTGAACCAACAGGACAACTGGTCCAACCGGTCCTGTGGACCAACAGGCTAGTTGGTCCAATCGGTCCATTGGACCAACAGGCTAGTTGGTCCAACCGGTCCATTGGATCAACAGGCCAGTTGGTCCAACCGGTTTAGTGGACCAACAGTCCTACTGGTCCAACCGGTCCAGGACCAACTGGCCAGTTGGTCCAACCGGTCCATTGGACCAACAGGCTAGTTGGTCGAACCGGTCCATTTGACCAACTGGCCAGTTGGTCCAACCGTTCCATTGGACCAACAGGCCAGTTGGTCAATCCGGTCCATTGGACCAACAGGCCAGTTGGTCAATCCGGTCCATTGGACCAACAGGCCAGTTGGTTCAACCGGTCCATTGGACCAACTGGCCAGTTGGTCCAACCGGTCCATTGGACCAACAGGCCAGCTGGTCCAACCGGTCCAGTGGACCAACAGGCTAGTTGGTCCAACCGGTCCAGTGGACCAACAGGCTAGTTGGTCAAACCGGTCCATTGGACCAACAGGCCAGTTTGTCCAACCGGTCCATTGGACCAACTGGCCAGTAAGTCCAACCGGTCAAGTGGACCAATTGGCTAGTTGGTCCAACCGGTCCATTGGACCAACAGGCCAGTTGGTCTAACCGGTCCGTTGAACCAACAGGACAACTGGTCCAACCGGTCCTGTGGACCAACAGGCTAGTTGGTCCAATCGGTCCATTGGACCAACAGGCCAGTTGGTCCAATCAGTTCAGTGGACCAACAGTCCTACTGGTCCAACCGGTCCAGGACCAACTGGCCAGTTTGTCCAACCGGTCCATTGGACCAACAGGCTAGTTGGTCGAACCGGTCCATTGGACCAACAGGCCAGTTGGTCAATCCGGTCCATTGGACCAATAGTTCAGATGGTCCAACCGGTCCAGTGGACCAACAGGCTAGTTGGTCCAACCGGTCCATTGGACCAAGAGGCCAGTTGGTCCAACCGGTACAGTGCTCCAACAGTCCTACTGGTCCAATCGGTCCAGGACCAACTGGCCAGTTGGTCCAACCAGTCCATTGGACCAACAGGCTAGTTGGTCGAACCGGTCCATTGGACCAACCGGCCAGTTGGTCCAACCGTTCCATTGGACCAACAGGCCAGTTGGTCCAACCGGTCGTGTGGACCAACAGGCTAATTGGTCCAACCGGTCCATTGGACCAACAGGCCAGTTGTTCCAAACGGATCGGTGGACCAACAGTCCTACTGGTCCAACCGGTCCAGGACCAACTGGCGAGTTGGTCCAACAGGTTTAGTGGACCGATAGGCTAGTTGGTCCAACCGGTCCATTGAACCAACAGGCCAGTTGGTCAATCCGGTCCATTGGACCAACAGGCCAGCTGGTCCAACCGGTCCAGTGGACCAATAGGCTAGTTGGTCCAACCGGTCCATTGGACCAACTGGCCAGTTGGTCCAACCGGTCCAGTGGACCAATAGGCTAGTTGGTCCAACCGGTCCATTGGACCAACAGGCCAGTTGGTCAATCCGGTCCATTGGACCAACAGGCCAGCTGGACCAACCCGTCCAGTGGACCAACAGGATAGTTGGTCCAACCGGTCCATTGGACCAACAGGCCAGTTGGTCCAACCGGTTCAGTGGACCAACAGTCCTACTGGTCCAACCGGTCCAGGACCAACTGGCCAGTTGGTCCAACCAGTCCATTGGACCAACAGGCTAGTTGGTCGAACCGGTCCATTTGACCAACTGGCCAGTTGGTCCAACCGGTCCATTGGACCAACAGGCCAATTGGTCCAACCGGTCCATTGGACCAACAGGCCAGCTGGTCCAACCGGTCCAGTGGACCAACAGGCTAGTTGGTCCAACTGGTCCATTGGACCAACAGGCCAGTTGGTCCAACCGGTTCAGTGGACCAACAGTCCTACTGGTCCAACCGGTCCAGGATCAACTCTCCAGTTGGTCCAACCGGGCCATTGGACCAACAGGGCAGTTGGTCCAACCGGTCCATTGGAACAACAGGCCAGTTGGTCCAAGCGGTCCATTGGACCAACAGGCCAGTTGGTCCAAGCGGTCCAACAGGCCAGTTGGTCCAACCAATTCAGTGGACCAACAGTCGTGTTGGTCCTAGTTGTCCATTGGACCAAACGGCCAGCTGGTCCAACCGGTCTATTGGATCAACAGGCCAGTTGGTCCAACCGGTCCATTGAACCAACAGGCCAGTTGGTCCAACCGGTCCATTGGACCAACAGGCCAATTGGTCTAACTGGTCCATTAGACCAACAGTCTAGTTGGTCCAACCGGTCCATTGGACCGACAGGCCAGTTGGTCCAACCGGTCCATTGGACCAACAGGCCAGTTGGTCCAACCGGTCCATTGGACCAACAGGCCAGTTGGTCCAACCGGTCCATTGGACCAACAGGCCAGTTGGTCCAACCGGTTCAGTGGACCAACAGTCCTACTGGTCCAACCGGTGTAGGACCAACAGGCTAGTTCGTCCAACCGTTCCATTGGACCAACAGGCCAGTTGGTCAATCCGGTCCATTGGACCAACAGGCCAGTTTGTCCAACCGGTTAAGTGGACCAACAGGCTAGTTGGTCCAACCGGTCCATTGGACCAACAGGCTAGTTGGTCCAACCGGTTATGTGGACCAACAGTCCTGCTAGTCCAACCGGTCCATTGGACCAACAAGCCAGTTGGTCAAACCGGTCCATTGGACCAACAGGCCAGCTGGTCCAACCGGTCCAGTGGACCAACAGGCTAGTTTGTCCAACCGGTCCAGAGAACCTACAGGCTAGTTGGTCAAACCTGTCCATTGGACCAACCGGCCAGTTGGTCCAAACGGTCCTTGGGACCAACTTGCCAGTAAGTCCAACCGGTCAAGTGGACCATTTGGCTAGTTGGTCCAACCGGTCCATTGGACCAACAGGCCAGTTGGTCAA
The DNA here is from genome assembly GCA_947470075.1 of Closterium sp. Yama58-4. NCBI lineage: Eukaryota > Viridiplantae > Streptophyta > Zygnematophyceae > Desmidiales > Closteriaceae > Closterium > Closterium sp. Yama58-4. Next base: position 194,888 of record CANIUD010000152.1, read on the forward strand.
TCCGGTCCATTGGACCAACAGGCCAGCTGGTCCAACCGGTCCAGTGGACCAACAGGCTAGTTGGTCCAATCGGTTCAGTGGACCAACAGTCCTACTGGTCCAACCGGTCCAGGACCAACTGGCCAGTTTGTCCAACCGGTCCATTGGACCAACAGGCTAGTTGGTCGAACCGGTCCATTGGACCAACTGGCCAGTTGGTCCAACCGGTCCATTGGACCAACCGGCCAGTTGGTCCATCCGGTCCATTGGACCAACAGTTCAGATGGTCCAACCGGTCCAGTGGACGAACAGGCTAGTTGGTCCAACCGGTACAGTGCTCCAACAGTCCTACTGGTCCAATCGGTCCAGGACCAATTGGCCAGTTGGTCCAACCAGTCCATTGGACCAACAGGCTAGTTGGTCGAACCGGTCCATTGGACCAACTGGCCAGTTGGTCCAACCGTTCCATTGGACCAACAGGCCAGCTGGTCCAACCGGTCCAGTGGACCAACAGGCTAGTTGGTCCAACCGGTCCATTGGACCAACAGGCCAGTTGTTCCAAACGGATCAGTGGACCAACAGTCCTACTGGTCCAACCGGTCCAGGACCAACTGGCCAGTTGGTCCAACCGGTCCATTGGACCAAGAGGCCAGTTGGTCCAACCGGTCCAGTGGACCAATAGGCTAGTTGGTCCAACCGGTCCATTGGACCAACAGGCCAGCTGGTCCAACCGGTCCAGTGGACCAACAGGCTAGTTGGTCCAACCAGTCCATTACACCAACAGGCCAGTTGGTCAATCCGGTCCATTGGACCAACAGGCCAGCTGGTCCAACCGGTCCAGTGGACCAATAGGCTAGTTGGTCAAACTGGTCTATTGGACCAACAGGCCAGGTGGTCCAACCGGTCCAGTGGACCAATAGGCTAGTTGGTCCAACCGGTCCATTGGACCAACAGGCCAGTTGGTCAATCCGGTCCATTGGACCAACAGGCCAGCTGGTCCAACCGGTCCAGTGGACCAACAGATAGTTGGTCCAACCGGTCCATTGGACCAACAGGCCAGTTGGTCCAACCGGTTCAGTGGACCAACAGTCCTACTGGTCCAACCGGTCCAGGACCAACTGGCCAGTTGGTCCAACCGGTCCATTGAACCAACAGGCCAGTTGGTCCAACCCGTCCATTGGACCAACTGGCCAGTTGGTCCAACCGGTCCATTGGACCAACAGGCCAGTTGGTCAATCCGGTCCATTGGACCAACAGGCCAGCTGGTCCAACCGGTCCAGTGGACCAACAGGCTAGTTGGTCCAACTGGTCCATTGGACCAACAGGCTAGTTGGTCCAACCGGTTCAGTGGACCAACAGTCCTACTGGTCCAACCGGTCCAGGACCAACTGGCCAGTTGGTCCAACCGGTCCATTGGACCAACAGGCCAGTTGGTCCAAGCGGTCCATCGGAACAACAGGCCAGTTGGTCCAAGCGGTCCATTGGACCAACAGGCCACTTGGTCCAACCGGTCCAACAGGCCAGTTGGTCCAACCGGTTCAGTGGACCAACAGTCGTGTTGGTCCTAGTTGTCCATTGGACCAACTGGCCAGCTGGTCCAACCGGTCCATTGGATCAACAGGCCAGCTGGTCCAACCGGTCCAGTGGACCAATAGGCTAGTTGGTCCAACCGGTCCATTGGACCAACAGGCCAGTTGGTCAATCCGGTCCATTGGACCAACAGGCCAGCTGGTCCAACCGGTCCAGTGGACCAACAAATAGTTGGTCCAACCGGTCCATTGGACCAATAGGCCAGTTGGTCCAACCGGTTCAGTGGACCAACAGTCCTACTGGTCCAACCGGTCCAGGACCAACTGGCCAGTTGGTCCAACCGGTCCATTGGACCAACAGGCTAGTTGGTCGAACCGGTCCATTTGACCAACTGGCCAGTTGGTCCAACCGGTCCATTGGACCAACAGGCCAGTTGGTCAATCCGGTCCATTGGACCAACAGGCCAGCTGGTCCAACCGGTCCAGTGGACCAACAGGCTAGTTGGTCCAACTGGTCCATTGGACCAACAGGCCAGTTGGTCCAACCGGTTCAGTGGACCAACAGTCCTACTGGTCCAACCGGTCCAGGACCAACTGGCCAGTTGGTCCAACCGGTCCATTGGACCAACAGGCCAGTTGGTCCAAGCGGTCCATCGGAACAACAGGCCAGTTGGTCCAAGCGGTCCATTGGACCAACAGGCCACTTGGTCCAACCGGTCCAACAGGCCAGTTGGTCCAACCGGTTCAGTGGACCAACAGTCGTGTTGGTCCTAGTTGTCCATTGGACCAACTGGCCAGCTGGTCCAACCGGTCCATTGGATCAACAGGCCAGTTGGTCCAACCGGTCCATTGAACCAACAGGCCAGTTGGTCCAACCGGTCCATTGGACCAACAGGCTAGTTGGTCTAACTGGTCCATTAGACCAACAGCCAAGTTGGTCCAACCGGTCCATTGGACCGACAGGCCAGTTGGTCCAACCGGTCCATTGGACCGACAGGCCAGTTGGTCCAACCGGTTCAGTGGACCAACAGTCCTACTGGTCCAACCGGTGTAGGACCAACAAGCTAGTTGGTCCAACCGTTCCATTGGACCAACAGGCCAGTTGGTCAATCCGGTCCATTGGACCAACAGGCCAGTTTGTCCAACCGGTTAAGTGGACCAACAGGCTAGTTGGTCCAACCAGTCCATTGGACCAACAGGCTAGTTGGTCCAACCGGTTCAGTGGACCAACAGTCCTGCTAGTCCAACCGGTCCAGGACCAACTGGCCAGTTGGTCCTACCGGTGCATTGGACCAACAGGCTAGTTGGTCAAACCGGTCCATTGGACCAACTGGCCAGTTGGTCCAACCGGTCCATTGGACCAACTGGCCAGTTGGTCCATCCGGTCCATTGGACCAACAGGCCAGCTGGTCCAATCGGTCAAGTGGACCAACAGGCTAGTTGGTCGAACCGGTCCATTGGACCAACAGGCCAGTTGGTCCAATTGGTCCAGTCAGTGGACCGACAGTCCTACTGGTCCAACCGGTCCAGGACCAACTGGCCAGTTGGTCCAACCGGTCCATTCGACCAACAGGCCAGTTGGTCCAACCGGTCCAGTGGACCAACAGGCCAGTTGGTCCAACCGGTCCATTGGACCAACAGGCTAGTTGGTCCAACTGGTCCATTGGACCAACAGGCTAGTTGGTCCAACCGGTTCAGTGGACCAACAGTCCTACTGGTCCAACCGGTCCAGGACCATCAGGCCAAATGGTCCAACCGGTCCATTAGACCAACAGGCTAGTTGGTCCAACCGGTCCATTGGACCAACAGGCCAGTTGGTCCAACCAGTCCATTGGACCAACAGGCCAGTTGGTCCAACCGGTTCAGTGGACCAACAGTCCTACTGGTCCAACCGGTCCAGGACCAACTGGCCAGTTTGTCCAACCGGTCCATTGGACCAACAGGCCAGTTGGTCCAAGCGGTCCATCGGAACAACAGGCCAGTTGGTCCAAGCGGTCCATTGGACCAACAGGCCACTTGGTCCAACCGGTCCAACAGGCCAGTTGGTCCAACCGGTTCAGTGGACCAACAGTCGTGTTGGTCCTAGTTGTCCATTGGACCAACTGGCCAGCTGGTCCAACCGGTCCATTGGATCAACAGGCCAGTTGGTCCAACCGGTCCATTGAACCAACAGGCCAGTTGGTCCAACCGGTCCATTGGACCAACAGGCTAGTTGGTCTAACTGGTCCATTAGACCAACAGCCAAGTTGGTCCAACCGGTCCATTGGACCGACAGGCCAGTTGGTCCAACCGGTCCATTGGACCGACAGGCCAGTTGGTCCAACCGGTTCAGTGGACCAACAGTCCTACTGGTCCAACCGGTGTAGGACCAACAAGCTAGTTGGTCCAACCGTTCCATTGGACCAACAGGCCAGTTGGTCAATCCGGTCCATTGGACCAACAGGCCAGTTTGTCCAACCGGTTAAGTGGACCAACAGGCTAGTTGGTCCAACCAGTCCATTGGACCAACAGGCTAGTTGGTCCAACCGGTTCAGTGGACCAACAGTCCTGCTAGTCCAACCGGTCCAGGACCAACTGGCCAGTTGGTCCTACCGGTGCATTGGACCAACAGGCTAGTTGGTCAAACCGGTCCATTGGACCAACTGGCCAGTTGGTCCAACCGGTCCATTGGACCAACTGGCCAGTTGGTCCATCCGGTCCATTGGACCAACAGGCCAGCTGGTCCAATCGGTCAAGTGGACCAACAGGCTAGTTGGTCGAACCGGTCCATTGGACCAACAGGCCAGTTGGTCCAATTGGTCCAGTCAGTGGACCGACAGTCCTACTGGTCCAACCGGTCCAGGACCAACTGGCCAGTTGGTCCAACCGGTCCATTCGACCAACAGGCCAGTTGGTCCAACCGGTCCAGTGGACCAACAGGCCAGTTGGTCCAACCGGTCCATTGGACCAACAGGCTAGTTGGTCCAACTGGTCCATTGGACCAACAGGCTAGTTGGTCCAACCGGTTCAGTGGACCAACAGTCCTACTGGTCCAACCGGTCCAGGACCATCAGGCCAAATGGTCCAACCGGTCCATTAGACCAACAGGCTAGTTGGTCCAACCGGTCCATTGGACCAGCAGGCCAGTTGGTCAATCCGGTCCATTGGACCAACAGGCCAGCTGGTCCAACCGGTCCATTGGACCAACAGGCTAGTTGGTCCAACCGGTCCAGGACCAACTGGCCAGTTGGTCCAACCGGTCCATTGGACCAACAGGCTAGTTGGTCGAACCGGTCCATTGGACCAACTGGCCAGTTGGTCCAACCGGTCCATTGGACCAACAGGCCAGTTGGTCAATCCGGTCCATTGGACCAACAGGCCAGATGGTCCAACCGGTCCAGTGGACCAACAGGCTAGTTGGTCCAACCAGTCCATTGGACCAACAGGCCAGTTGGTCCAACCGGTTCAGTGGACCAACAGTCCTACTGGTCCAACCGGTCCAGGACCAACTGGCCAGTTTGTCCAACCGGTCCATTGGACCAACAGGCTAGTTGGTCGAACCGGTCCATCGGACCAACTGACCAGTTGGTCCAACCGGTCCATTGGACCAACAGGCCAGTTGGTCAATCCGGTCCATTGGACCAACAGGCCAGCTGGTCCAACCGGTCCAGTGGACCAACAGGCTAGTTGGTCCAACCGGTCCATTGGACCAACAGGCCAGTTGGTCCAACCGGTTCAGTGGACCAACAGTCCTACTGGTCCAACCGGTGTAGGACCAACAGGCCAGTTGGTCCAACCGTTCCATTGGACCAACAGGCCAGTTGGTCAATCCGGTCCATTAGACCAACAGGCCAGTTGGTCCAACCGGTCCGTTGGACCAACAGGCTAGTTGGTCCAACCGGTCCATTTGACCAACAGGCCAGTTGGTCCAACCGGTTCAGTGGACCAACAGTCCTACTGGTCCAACCGGTCCATAGGACCAACAGGCCAGTTGGTCCAACCGGTCCATTGGACCAACAGGCTAGTTGGTCGAACCGGTCCATTGGACCAACAGGCTAGTTGGTCCAACCGGTCCATTGGACCAACAGGCGAGTTGGTCCAACCGGTTCAGTGGACCAACAGTCCTACTGGTCCAACCGGTGTAGGACCAATAGGCCAGTTGGTCCAACCGGTCCATAGGACCAACAGGCCAGTTGGTCAATCCGGTCCATTGGACCAACAGGCCAATTGGTCCAACCGGTCCAGTGGACCAACAGGCTAGTTGGTCCAATCGGTCCATCGGATCAACAGGCCAGTTGGTCTTACCGATTCAGTGGACCACAGTCCTACTGGTCCAACCAGTCCAAGACCAACTGGCCAGTTGGTCCATCCGGTCCATTGGACCAACAGGCCAGTTGGTCCAAGCGGTCCATTGGACCAACAGGCCAGTTGGTCCAAGCGGTCCATTGGACCAACAGGCCAGTTGGTCCAACCGGTCCATCGGACCAACAGGCCAGTTGGTCCAACCGGTTAATTGGATCAACACGCCAGTTGGTCCAACCAGTCCATTGGACCAACAGGCCAGTTGGTCCAACCGGTCCATTGGACCAACAGGCTAGTTGGTCCAACCGGCCCATTGGACCAACAGGCCAGTTGGTCCAACCGGTTCAGTGGACCAACAGTCCTACTGGTCCAACCGGTCAATGACCATCAGGCCTGTTGGTCCAACCGGTCCATTGGACCATCAGGCCAGTTGGTCCAACCGGTCCATTGGACCAGCAGGCCAGTTGGTCAATCCGGTCCATTGGACCAACAGGCCAGCTGGTCCAACCGGTCCATTGGACCAACAGGCTAGTTGGTCCAACCGGTCCAGGACCAACTGGCCAGTTGGTCCAACCGGTCCATTGGACCAACAGGCTAGTTGGTCGAACCGGTCCATTGGACCAACTGGCCAGTTGGTCCAACCGGTCCATTGGACCAACAGGCCAGTTGGTCAATCCGGTCCATTGGACCAACAGGCCAGATGGTCCAACCGGTCCAGTGGACCAACAGGCTAGTTGGTCCAACCAGTCCATTGGACCAACGGGCCAGTTGGTCCAACCGGTTCAGTGGACCAACAGTCCTACTGGTCCAACCGGTCCAGGACCAACTGGCCAGTTGGTCCAACCGGTCCATTGGACCAACAGGCTAGTTGGTCGAACCGGTCCATTGGACCAACTGGCCAGTTGGTCCAACCGTTCCATTGGACCAACAGGCCAGTTGGTCAATCCGGTCCATTGGACCAACAGGCCAGTTGGTCCAACCGGTCCAGTGGACCAACAGGCTAGTTGGTCCAACAGGTCCATTGGACCAACAGGCTAGTTGGTCCAACCGGTTCAGTGGACCAACAGTCCTACTGGTCCAACCGGTCCAGGACCAACTGGCCAGTTGGTCCAACCGGTCCATTGGACCAACAGGCTAGTTGGTCGAACCGGTCCATTGGACCAACAGGCTAGTTGGTCCAACCGGTCCATTGGACCAACAGGCGAGTTGGTCCAACCGGTCCACTGGACCAACAGTTCTACTGGTCCAACCGGTGTAGGACCAATAGGCCAGTTGGTCCAACCGGTCCATAGGACCAACAGGCCAGTTGGTCAATCCGGTCCATTGGACCAACAGGCCAATTGGTCCAACCGGTCCATTGGACCGACAGGCTAGTTGGTCCAACCGGTCCATTGGACCAACAAGCCAGTTGGTCCAACCGGTCCACTGGACCAACAGTCCTACTGGTCCAACCGGTCCAGGACCAACTGGCCAGTTGGTCCAACCGGTCCATTGGACCAACAGGCCAGTTGGTCCAAGCGGTCCATCGGAACAACAGGCCAGTTGGTCCAACCAGTCCATTGGACCAACTGGCCAGTTGGTCCAACCGGTCCATTGGACCAACAGGCCAGTTGGTCAAACCGGTTCAGTGGACCAACAGGCCTGTTGGTCCTAGTGGTCCATTGGACCAACTGGCCAGTTGGTCCAACCGGTCCATTGGATCAACAGGCCAGTTGGTCCAACCAGTCCATTGGACCAACTGGCCAGTTGGTCCAACCGGTCCATTTGACCAACAGGCCAGTCGGTCCAACCGGTCCATTGGACCAACAGGCCAGTTGGTCAAACCGGTCCATTGGACCAACACGCCAGTTGGTCCAACCGGTCCATTGGACCAACAGGCCAGTTTGTCGAATCGGCCCATTGGACCAACTGGCCAGTTGGTCCAACCGGTCTATTGGACCAACAGGCCAGTTGGTCAATCCGGTCCATTGGACCAACAGGCCAGCTGGTCCAACCGGTCCAGTGGACCAACAGGCTAGTTGGTCCAACCGGTCCATTGGACCAACAGGCCAGTTGGTCCAACCGGTTCAGTGGACCAACAGTCCTACTGGTCCAACCGGTCCAGGACCAACTGGCCAGTTGGTCCAACCGGTCCATTGGACCAACAGGCCAGTTGGTCCAAGCGGTCCATCGGAACAACAGGCCAATTGGTCCAAGCGGTCCATTGGACCAACAGGCCAGTTGGTCCAACCGGTCCATCGGACCAACAGGCCAGTTGGTCCAACCAGTCCATTGGACCAATAGGTCAGTTGGTCCAACCGGTCCACTGGACCAACAGGCGAGTTGGTCCTAGTTGTCCATTGGACCAACTGGCAAGTTGGTCCAACTGGTCAATTGGATCAAGAGGCCAGTTGGTCCAACCGGTCCATTGGACCAACTGGCCAGTTGGTCCAACCGGTCCATCGGACCAACAGGCCAGTTGGTCCAAGCGGTCCATTGGACCAACAGGCCAGGTCCAACCGGTCCATCGGACCAACAGGCCAGTTGGTCCAACCGGCTTATCGGACCAACAGGCCAGTTGGTCCAACCGGTCCATCGGACCAACAGGCCAGTTGGTCCAAGCGGTCCATTGGACCAACAGGCCAGGTCCAACCGGTCCATCGGACCAACAGGCCAGTTGGTCCAACCGGCTTATCGGACCAACTGGCCAGTTGGTCCAACCGGTCCATCGAACCAACAGGCCAATTCGTCCAACCGGTCCATCGGACCAACAGGCCAGTTGGTCCAACCAGTCCATCGGACCAACAGGCTAGTTGGTCCAACCGGTTCAGTGGACCAACAGGCCTGTTGGTCACACCGGTCTAGGACCAACTGGCCAGTTGGTCCAACCGGTCCATGGGACCAACAGACTAGTTGGTCCAACCAGTTTAGTACACCAACAGGCCAATTGGTCCAAGCGGTCCATCAGACCAACAGGCCAGTTGGTCCAACCGGTCCATTGGACAACAGGCTAGTTGGTCCAACTGGTCCATTGGACCAACAGGCCAGTTGGTCCAACCGGTTCAGTGGACCAACAGTCCTACTGGTCCAACCGGTGTAGGACCAACAGGCCAAGTGGTCCAACCGTTCCATTGGACCAACAGGCCAGTTGGTCAATCCGGTCCATTGGACCAACAGGCCAATTGGTCCAACCGGTCTAGTGGACCAACAGGCTAGTTGGTCCAACCGGTCCATTGGACCAACAGGCTAGTTGGTCCAACCGGTTCAGTGGACCAATCGTCCTACTGGTCCAACTGGTCTAGGACCAACTGGCCAGCTGGTCCAACCGGGCCAGTTGGACCAACAGGCTAGTTGGTCGAACCGGTCCATTGGACCAACAGGCTAGTTGGTCCAACCGGTCCATTGGACCAACAGGCGAGTTGGTCCAACCGGTTCAGTGGACCAACAGTCCTACTGGTCCAACCGGTGTAGGACCAACAGGCCAATTGGTCCAACCGTTCCATTGGACCAACAGGCCAGTTGGTCCAACCGGTCCAGTGGACTAACGGGCTAGTTGGTCCAACCGGTCCTTGGACCAACAGGCCAGTTGGTCCAACCGGTCCATTGGATTAGCACGCCAGTTGGTCCAACCGGTTCAGTGGACCAACAGGCGTGTTGGTCCTAGTGGTCCATTGGACCAACTGGCCAGTTGGTCCAACCAGTCCATTGGACCAACAGGCCAGTTGGTCAAACCGGTCCATTGGACCAACTGGCCAGTTGGTCCAACCGGTCCATCGGACCAACAGGCCAGTTGGTCCAACCGGTCCATCGGACCAACAGGCCAGTTGGTCCAACCGGTCCATCGGACCAACAGGCCAGTTGGTCCAAGCGGTCCATTGGACCAACAGGCCAGTTGGTCCAAGCGGTCCATTGGACCAACAGGCCAGTTGGTCCAAGCGGTCCATTGGACCAACAGGCCAGTTGGTCCAAGCGGTCCATTGGACCAACAGGCCAGTTGGTCCAACCGGTCCATGGGACCAACAGGCCAGTTGGTCCAAGCGGTCCATTGGACCAACAGGCCAGTTGGTCCAAGCGGTCCATTGGACCAACAAGCCAGTTGGTCCAACCGGTCCATCGGACCAACAGGCCAGTTGGTCCAACCGGTCCATCGGATCGACAGGCTAGTTGGTCCAACCGGTTCAGTGGACCAACAGGCTAGTTGGTCCAACCAGTCCATTGGACCAACAGGCCAGTTGGTCAGACCGGTCTAGGACCAACTGGCCAGTTGGTCCAACCGGTCCATTGGACCAACAGACCAGTTGGTCCAATCAGTTTAGTACACCAACAAACCAGTTGGTCCAAGCGGTCCATCGGACCAACAGGCCAGTTGGTCCAACCGGTCCATTGGACAACTGGCTAGTTGGTCCAACCGGTCCATTGGACCAACTGGCTAGTTGGTCCAACCGGTCCATTGGACCAATAGGCCTGTTGGTCAATCCGGTCCATTGGATCAACAGGCCAGCTGGTCCAACCGGTCCAGTGGACCAACAGGCTAGTTGGTCCAACCGGTCCAGTGGACCAACAGGCTAGTTGGTCCAACCAGTCCATTGGACCAACAGGCCAGTTGGTCACATCGGTCTAGGACAAACTGGCTAGTTGGTCCAACCAGTCCATTGGACCAACAGAATAGTTGGTTCAATCAGTTTAGTGCACCAACACGCCAGTTGGTCCAAGTGGTCCATCGGACCAACAGGCCAGTTGGTCCAACCGATCCATTGGACCAACAGGCCAGTTGGTCCAACCGTTCCATTGGAACAACTGGCAGTTGGTCCAACCGGTCCATTGGACCAATAGGCCAGTTGGTCAATCCGGTCCATTGGACCAACAGGCCAGCTGGTCCAACCGGTCCATTGGACCAACCGGCCAGTTGGTCCAACCGGTCCACTGGACCAATAGTCCTACTGGTCCAACCGGTCCAGGACCAACTGGCCAGTTGGTGTAACCGGTCCATTGGACCAACAATGCAGTTGGTCCAACCGGATCGATGGACCAACAGGGCAGTTGGTCCAACCGGAACAGTGGACCAACAGGCCAGTTTGTGAGGATCTGGTTCAGGAAAGATTGAACTATTGAATGATGCACCTGGGTACAAGGCGAGGCTATATATAGGCTCGACACAAAGGCAGTAACCCTGGTGTTACTAGAAGGTTCCGCGGGTCGCGAAGCGTCCCGAACGGGTCCTTCCCGAATTCGGTAGAAGGCAATTCGGTGGCAACCGAAAAGCCTAGAATTCGGTGCACTCAACCTAGTTCGGTGCCTATAACTATAATAAATATAGTAAAGCAACGAACCTAGGAAATCTTCATTAGCAAGCAAAATAAAGCAAAGCTAAGCTAGATAATGCATAATAAAGCATAATCAAGCTAGTAAATCATAGCAAAGCCGTCGTACTCTCACACGTCCCCCCCTCAAAGCTGGGTGGCGTGAGATACACCCTGCTTGACAAGATAATCCTTGAGAGCACGGCGTGCGTTGCCCATATCAGCTTCTGCAACCCAACTGTCCTCCGACGGGTCGTATCCCTTCCAACGTATCAGGAACTCGAGCGTGTTGCCGCGTCTGCGTCGATGAGTGAGAACTCGTTCCACCTCGTACTCTGGTTCATCCTGTACGAGAACAGGTGGTGGTGGCGGTAGCTGTCGTCCTGTGAACTGCTGGTTGGGGTCCTTGTAGGGCTTCAGTAGCTGAACATGGAAAGCGTTGTGAAGCTTCCACGTAGTAGGTAAGCGCAAGCGGAATGTAACTGGTGTCACCATTGCCTCAACGCGAAAAGGACCACAGAAGCGAGGCCGGAGCTTGGACGGAATGTGGGATAAGTCCAAGTTGCGTGTGTCGAGAAGCACCTGGTCTCCGACTGCTACTGAGTGATCTCGTCGCTGTCGATCGGCATACTGCTTTTGGGAGTTCTGCATCGTGGTGAGACGTCGCTAAGTCTTCTCCCATAGCTGCTGCATGGTGGTGACGAAGTCGTGTGCGGCTTGGACGTGTGCCGGTGTAGTTGGCTGCTGTGGTGTGAGTGGTTCCCGTCCATAGCACAGGAAGAATGGAGATTTCCTTGTGCTCCGACTGCTTGGTCACTAGCGTCTGCTTCCACCACGTAGTCTCTGTCTGGATTCGGTAGGATGAGTACTGGTGCTGTAGTCAGTGCTGTCTGTAGCTGCTCCATGGCTTGCTGTTGAGGAGTATCCCATTTATAGGGCGTATCCTTCTTCAGTAGGTTGGTCAGTGGCGCTGCTATCTTAGCGTACTGCGGCACAAACCTGTTGTAGTAGTTGGCGAAGCCTAGGAACTGCTGCAACTCCTTCACGTTCTCTGGAACTTTCCACTTCTTGACAGCTTCGATCTTCCGCGGATCCACGTGTACGCCCTCGGCACTCACCATATGCCCGAGACACTCCACCTTCTTCAAGGCGAAGTCGCTTTTCGACAGCTTCACGTAGAACTTGTTTTTCCGCAGGATCTCGAAGACTTTCCGCAGATGCTCCACGTGCTCCTTCATGGTTTTGGAGTAGATCAATATGTCGTCCAGGTACACTACCACGCACTCGTCCAGCAGGGGCCGTAGGATGTGGTTCATCTCCGCTTGGAACGTCGCTGGTGCGTTGCAGAGTCCGAACGGCATCACTAACAACTCGTAGGAGCCGTATCTGGTACGGAACGCCGTCTTGTGGATCGAGTTGTCCGCCATCTTGATCTGTCAGTAATCCGACCGTAGGTCCAGCTTCGAAAACACCGTCCGTTCGAACCGCGCCAGTGTCGTTTCAGGAACATCCCCTGTATCCGTCCAGCTTCGCAGCTCCACACGTTTCCCGTTGTTGTAGATACACGCCTTCCGGTTGACCCTGTCAATCTCGGGGTTGAACCGCTTCAGAAAATCACGCCCCAAGATGAAATCTAAACCCTTGATGTTCGTGATCGGCAACGTCGGCTTCCACCTTAACGCCCCTATCTGCAGCTGCAGTGTTGACTCGCCGTGGATGGGAAGTTTCGTACCGTCCACCATCGTTGCTGTAAACTGGGTCTCCTCCGATGACTCTCCGATTTTCTCCAACGTCCCGCGGTCGCACACCGAGTGGGACGCACCACTGTCCACTAGTGCCTGGAGGCGTCGCCCGTTGCAGATCACCTCGAGTACTAGTGGCTGCTGCCGCTCCGAGTAGGTGTAGATGGTGTTGCTTACAGGATCATAAGGTAGATCAAATGTGTCGTCCCTTGGTCCTGCGCTCGAAGCTGCTGACTCAGTTTCCAACTTAGCAGGGATAGAAGGATTTATCCGAGGCCGATTCAGCTTCTCTAGGGCCTGGAACCTTCCCCTAAGCCTTTGCAGCTGTGTAGGCTCCTGTGGGGAACGGCCGGGAGCCTTTGAACAGGGCTGCTGGGAGAGAATATTAACTCCTCGGAACGCTCGACCCTTATTAGCGCTCCGGAGTAGGGTCCCCATACTACCCGGTACCGGTTTAATTTCTGACTCTCCCTTAAAATAGGCTTGAAAACCACGAGAAGTAATATTCTTAGTTAAAGTATCTTTATAGGATAACTTTAACGAATTCTTACTTGTCGGGGTGTACGGCTGGAGTTTCCCAGTCGGTGCAGAGTCTTGTTTCGCGGAGTCTCCATTTGTCTCGGCGATTTCCCCTGGAGCCGGCTGGTCGTGACGTTTTAAATTCGCGCCACCGTATTCTCCTTTTTTTGCCCTCTCCGAAGTTGCCACGTTGTCCGTTTTCTGCTTCGGGGGTGCCACACTGTTCTTGCCCTTCAGCTCCGCACGTACTTTCTTCATTTTCCAACACGCCAAGATACGATGTCCTGTAGCGCCGCAAAATTCGCACGTCGCATTTTTTGCTAGCCGCTGCGTCGCATCGTCCTTGTCGTTCTCCATCGGGTCGGCAGTCGTGGGTGATGCCAATCGCTCCATGCCACTAGTTGGCTTGTTGCGTCGTGTTCCGTAGTAGCTACTGTTCAACGCGTCGAACTGTCCGATCAGTGCTGCCCGAAACTGCGCCCACGTCTCTTCGCCTTGGACTATTCGGTTACTAAACCACTCTAGAGCTGGGCCTTGTAACAGTGTTGCTGCGAGCCGTATGCGCAATGCGTCTTGGTTGAGGGTCGTGCATCCAACGGCTTCGAAGAAATTTTATAATACAGCTACAAATCGACAGACGTCGCTCCCTTTCGCTCTAGGATCGAACGCGTCTGGTCGCCTCGGCTTTACTGCTTCGAGATTAAATGTAGCTGCTGCCGTTGTCGCAGGTACAATTATCGGTGTCGCCGTCGTCGCTTCTGCTGCTGCTGCGGCTACCGATTGGTTCGCAAGGAGTTTTTCGAGTCGTGGGAGTGCTGCAAATATCTGCTTATGCTCAGCACGTAACTCCGCGATTTTCCGTATAAAGAAATCTCTATTTCCCTCCCTATTGGCGATTTACAGAAAGATGCGCGACGAAAATAATTGAATTTCGGGTGCTGGTCGACTTACTGCGAGTCGAATCGACTGTAGAATCGACGAGCTCGTGTCAACGAGAACGGACTGGAATGATGAACTAGCAAGGATTGTGAGTACAAAATATGAAACCCTAATGTTGTGACCCCCCTATAGGCTAACCCACTACAGCCTACACAAACACAACATATATAATGTTTGACACACCCCCATAGGCAAAGTGGGGGAGACCTAGGGGTCACAAGACCAGTCAAGGCAAAGCAAGGCAACAACAAGCTCAGGGTGGATCTCAAGGATTCCACACAAATTCCGAGCACAAGCTAGTGGTCACAAGACCAGTTCACATGCAGGTTGATAACAGAGCAAGAGATACAGTGATCACAACCTAGCAAGAGTAAACATGCAGGTATAGATATATATAGTGATCACAGTACAAGCAAAGTCAAGAGGTAAGTAAGTGAGGTCCAGTAGGCACAAGGCCTAGTAGAGTGCAGAAGCGCTGATGGTCACGAGGCTGAAGCGCCTTGGTGAACACATCAGCAGTGTTGGCCTCAGTGGCCACGTAGCGAATACAAAGCTGACCGCGCTGCTGCAGCTCACGAGCAAGGAAGTACCGCAGGGCGATGTGCTTCGTTCTGTGCTCCAGTCTGTGCTCCTCACACAAGGCAATGGCAGCCTTGTTGTCGACGTACAGTACTGGAGGAGAACGAGGCCGCTCTCCGAGGTCGGTCAGCAGGTAGGTCAGCCAGCGTAGCTCCTGGGCAGCCATGGCTGTAGCGTAGATCTCAGCCTCGCAACTGGAGCCGAGAACAGAAGAAGAGCGTGTAGAGCGCCAAGAAACTGAGCCAGAGCCAAGGCTGAAGGTGTAACCCTGAGACGACCGCTGAGTGGCCTGGTCGTCTGCCCAAGAAGCGTCTGAGTGCCCTGTGAGAACAACTCGGTCTCGCCCTCCAAGCACAAGCCCCATGCCCGACGTACTGCACAAGTAGCGCAACACCCTCTTAGCGGCATCCATGTGCTCCTTCCTGTGACGGCCAGGAGCGACATAGCGTGCAAGGATGCTAAGAGGGTATGCAAGGTCAGGTCGAGTGCAGGTCATCAGGTACATGAGGCAGCCCACAAGCTCTGGATACGGGCCACTCGGCTCTACGGACTCATCCGAAGGCAGAGCTGAGAGCGAGTGACCGGTAGGCAGAGGAGTGGACTGAGGTGAGGAGTACGTGAAGCGGAAGCGCTGGAGAACCTGCTGCACCATGTGTGACTGAGTCAGGGTGATGGTGCGCCGTGCTCTGTCCCGGGTGATCCGCAAGCCAAGATAGCTTGTCAGCTCACCCAGGTCTGTGCACGTGTGTCTCCTCTGCAGCTCCGACTTCACGTAGGCGAGTCCTGCAGTGTCAGCAGTGGCAAAGACCAAGTCGTCGACGTACACGAGGATGTAGAACGGCGGCAGCGAAGTGTCGGTGCGCAGGAACAACGACGGGTCAGCTGTAGAAGGCGCGAACCCAAGAGCCGCAAGTGTAGTCCTCAATGTGTCGTGCCACTCACGCGGAGCCTGGCGGAGACCGTAGACCGGCCGCTGAAGCCTCCACTGGGTACCAGGAGGAAACGACCCAGTGAAGCCAGGTGGGCGGCGCAGCCAGATCTCCTCGTGCAGGCTGCCCTGCAAGAAAGCAGTGCTGAAGTCAAGTGAGTGAAGCTCGTAGTCGCGCTGAGCGGCTATGTGCAGCAGCACCCGAAGAGTAGTCATCTTCGGGGTGGGGGAGAAGGTCTGGAAGAAGTCAACTCCCTCTCGCTGACTGAAGCCTCGAGCCACGTAACGCGCCTTGAAGACAGGCGGAGAACCCGGTGGCCGCTTCACCCTGAAAATCCACATGCCACTGACGATGTTCGCCCCAGGAGGGGGAACCTCGTCGACGTAGGTGCGTGTGGACTTCCAGGAAGCCATCTCGGCGTCCATGGCTGTCTGCCACTGAGAGGAGTAGGGACCCGCCATCGCCTCAGCGTAAGTGCGCGGGGTCGGGATGTCTGGTGCATCCGGGTCTCCCTCAGGGGCAACTAGCAAGGACACGAGACGGGGCAAAGCAGCAGCAAGACACTGGAACTCCTCTTGTCTGTCCTCAAGGACGTCCGTGCCAAGAGCACACTCACCCCCGACGGACGGAGGACAGACAGACTCAGACTCAGACTCAGCAACAAGGCTAGCAGCGTAGTCTAGACGACAGGCAGCAGCAAAGTCAACCAACTCAGCGACCAAAGCAGACGCAGCAGAGGACTCAAAGGTAGGGTCAATGACAACAGTAGCGAGGAGACGCGTGACAGTAGGGTGCTTAGCACGATACCGGTCAGACTCAGGGTCCGGAACGTCAGGCAAAGAGGACGCAGGAGGAGACGGTAGAGGGACACGCTGAGGAGCAGTAGAGGGACGCAGAGTCATGTAGTGAGTGCCTGGGACAGGAGGAGGACGCTCACGACGGACACGACTACCAGTGCGAGCAGGACGAACAGGCGACGCAGGACGAGACTCAGGCTCACGACGCTCTGTAAGACCTCCCGTGGGACCAGCGTAAGGAGAGGGAGCAGGGAGAGGCGAGGTAGGCGGTAACTGTGACTGCGGCTGGACAGGCGGAGGACACTCTACGGAGGGAGGAGGACAAGGAGGAGGAGCCTGCCCAAGAACCTGCTGAAGGAGCGGTACGAAGTACGGTCGCGGCCGCGCAGCGTCTCCAGAAGCAGAGGAGACTCCAGCGGCCGGGTCCTCAGGACCAGTAGGAGCTCCAGCGTCCGGGTCCACAGCACCAGCAGCAGCTCCACCGGCCGGGTCCTCAGCACCAGTAGTAGCTCCAACGCCCGGGTCCTCAGCAGCAGCAGCAGCGCCACCGCTCGGGTCCTCAGCTCCAGCAGCAGCTCCACCGTCCGAGTCCTCAGCACCAGCAGCAGCTCCACCGCCCGGGTCCTCAGCACCAGCAGCAGCGCCACCGCCCGGGTCCTCAGCTCCAGCAGCAGCTCCAACGTCCGAGTCCTCAGCACCAGCAGTAGCTCCACCAGGCGGGTCCGCAGCACCAGCAGCAGCTCCAACGTCCGGGTCCTCAGCACCAGCAGCAGCGCCACCCCCAGGGTCCGCAGCACCAGGAGCACCACTCCGAAGACTGCAGCGCCGTGTGTACCACTCGCGGATCTGCTGAATGGGGGGGAGCTCCTGGGTAGGAGGGGAAGTACCGGGACGAGCTCCAGCAGCACCTCTCCGGAGGCGGCAGTACTCGAGGTACCTCTCCTGCAGCTGCTGGGAGGAGAGGGCTCCTCCAGGTGTAGCACGCTCAGGCCTAGCACCCCCAGACTCAGCACCCCCAGACTCAGCACCCCCAGGCTCAGCACCTCCAGGCTCCGCACCTCCAGGCTCCGCACCTCCTGGCTCAGCACCCCCAGGCTCCGCACCCCCAGACTCAGCACTCCCAGGCTCAGCACCCCCAGACGCAGCACCCCCAGGCTCAGCACCCCTAGTAGGACGAGAGTCAACAGCTACCTCGACAGGCTCACCCGGGTCTACCTGGGACACACCTGAGGGAGCGGCACCCTGAGGGGGGAGGGGGTCTGGTACCTCAGCACCTGGAGCGAGGAAGAGAGGCGGGGGGGGGAGCGGGGCAGTGCGGTAGGGGAAGAGGCGGTAGTAGGGGACGGACTCGTCAAAAGTGACGTCCTGAGAGGCCAGGACACGACGCGAGGTGGGGTGGTAGAACTGCCAGCCAGGGGCGTCCGGGACAAAGCCAAGGAAGACGCAGGGGACAGCGCGACGGGAGAGCTTGTCCACGGACGTGTCGCGGACAAAAGCTCGGGATCCCCAGACCCGAAAACGCGACGCATCGCCAGCCTCTCCCGTCCAACGCAGTGTCGGAGAAGTCTCGGGCAGGGAGACACGGGGCCAGAGGTTGAGCTGATGCGCAGCGTATCGGACTGCAAACGGCCACAGAAAATGGGGGGCAGCCGCATGGCTCAAGGAGGTACGAGCGACCTCCATGACCAGACCAATGCGGCGCTCAGCAACCCCATTCTGCTGTGGAGAGGCCGGAAGCGTGTACGACTGCGCAATGCCCTCCTGCTGACAGAAGGCCTCCAATAGGCCAGAGGAAAACTCCCCACCTCTGTCAGAGTGCAGACGCAGGACAGGGAAGTCGGAGTGGAAACGCTCACTGAGCTGGAGACGAGATCTGCGGATCCAAGGGATCAAGACATCAGGGACCTCACCCTTGGCGCGCAAGGGGAAGACCGTGGTGTAGCGCGAGAAGTCGTCAACAATCATCAGGAAGTACCTCTCCTGACCCTGACCACGGACGCGGGCTGGGCCCCACACGTCCATGTGAAGCGTCTGCAAGGGAGCAGTCGTCGGGGGAAAGGAGGAGGAGTGAGGAGCGGCGCGCTGCCGTCCCTCGACACAGGGAATACAGGGAGGAGCAGGCGAGTCGGGAAGGGGAGGGAGCACCCTGGGAAGACCAGCAACAAGGTCCCGTTTGTGCATGGCCCGAAGGCGCTGCACAGACGGGTGACCAAGGCGGTGGTGCCAAAGGACAGTCTCGTGCGCCAGAGAGCGACACGAGCAGGGGGCGGACAGCTGACCTGACGCAAACGCAGACGCGGACGCAGCTACCTGAGGGGACTCAGTGGTCAGTGTGTAAAGGTCCGACCCCGGCTCCCGAGTGAAAGTAGCCAGGTGGCGACCCGTCCGAGCACACGTGCAGTGTGTCACACGCTTGTAGGCGGAAGTGAACTGGTGAACACCTCCGTCCTGGAGCGCACTACCTGCCACCAAGTTCGTAGAGAACGAGGGGAGGTAGAGACCTGACAGCGTGCCGGACGGGACCGCCGGACAAGGAAGGACAGTGGAGGAGGTCGCAATGACCGGACCCCCAGAGGGGTCAGCAAGGGAGACAGCAACTGGCCGAGCGAGTGGCTCAAGGACAGTGCGGTCACGAAAGAAGGAGCGAGAAGCACCTGAGTCCAGTGTGAAGGTGTGCAGTGCCGCAGTCGACTCAGTACCAGGGGGCACGGACGCACTAGCACCTAGGGCTGCAGCCTCACCAGGACCTGTGGGAGCAGACGCACTAGCACCTAGAGCGGCAGCCGGACTGGTCTGAATGACCCGGTCGGGCGGAACACGCAAGTACTGAGCACCCTCTCCACTAATAGACATCGCATACATGGCAGTGAGAATAGCATCAAAGTCTAAAGCCCAAATATCAACACCCCTCTTTTCCAGATCAGCCCAGCGCGGCAGCTCAGTGGCAGCAGGAAACTGAGTGCGCCACGCGTCGGTAAGGCGCGCGAAGCAGCGCTGCGTGGGGTGCGGCCTCCCACACTGCTGGCCGCTGCGGTCACCTGTGCGAATGACGTACGTGCAGGTAAAGCCACGCTGCGCATACCACTCACGGGCGGCCTGAAGCGTCGGGGCGGGCTGCTGACTCTGCCCTCCGCCAGTGCCTCCACGACCACCACCCCCACCGCCGCCGCCCCGGCCACCTCCACCCCTGCCGCCGCCACGACCACCTCCGCCTCCGCTGCCGCCTCCGCCACCACTCCCACCGCTGCTGTCTCCTCCCCCACTGCCGCCACTAGTCTCCCCAGCCGCGCCTCCACTCCCACCGCCTCCACCCCCACCTCCTCCGCCGCCACCCCCACCCCTGCCCCCCTTGTTCCTGCGGCGCCCGCTCGAAGCAGACGCGGTCCCGACCTTCTCAGCACCAAGAAGGTCGACAGCAGCAGTAGAGGCGACAGAGGGGAGGAGGGGGGAAGGGGAACACCCCTCAAAGAACGGGGTGCGGGGGTCGCCACGAGAGGTGCCTACAGCGACGATGCTCGCCTCAGCTGCAAGCAGTTCCTTCTCGAGGAGGGCAACAGTGAGCTCAGTGGGGGAGCGAGAGAGGAAGTGGTCCCTGACTGCGCGCAGAGAGTCAGGGAGGCGGGTGACGATGTGGTAGAGAGTGATCCAGAGCGGGGGGGGGTTGCTAGTGAGAAACTCGGCAGGCATAGCAGCGCGAAAGCGGGCCTCACTAGTCTTAAGGTGGGTGATGAGGTCTGCGACAGTGTGAAAGGAGGCTAGGTCGGGGAACAGGTAGGGGAGAGTGAGGCGGCCTAGCGTGGCAGAAGCGGGTGAGGAGTAGCGGGCAACTACAGCGGTGTAGAGGTCCTTAGCAGTCTTGCACTGGCCGAAGTGCTCGCGCTCGTCTAGCGGCAGGGAGTTGCGAATAGCAAAGCGAGCGTGCGCATCACGGGTCTGCCACTGGGAACGCAGAGTGCTGTCAGCAGACGAGTCAGGGGCAGTGGCATGGCCTAGGGCGTGGTCGTACAGTGAGATATCTTCCTTGGCAGTGAGCTGTAGGAACAGGTGCAGGTCATCTAGCCAGGTTTCGAACTTCACTGGACGGCCCTCGGCATCGAAAGCTAGAACTGGAGGACTAGCCATAGTGACAGTAGCAGTAGCAGTAGTAGCAGTAGTAACAGTAGTAGTAGGAATCAGGCCGCTGGAAAGGTGTGCGGAGGGTCAACAGGGCCGGCGGGGCCGCTAGGCAAGGCGCGGGCGGGGTCGACTGTCCGTAGTGGCACACGAGCGGCAGTAGTAGGTAGCGTGGCAGCAGGAGCTGCAACGGCGCACTGGTGGCAGCTGCAGTGGCAGCAGTGTGCGCGGTAGGTAGAAAATAAACAACAGTGAGAGCGAGTGCCTCGCGGGCGGCGGCTGCAGAGGCGCACGGGCGGCAGCGGCGCACGGGCAGCGGCAGCGCACGGGCAGCGGCAGCGTAGGGGCAGCGACGGCGCACGGGCAGCGGCGGC
This sequence comes from Closterium sp. Yama58-4, assembly GCA_947470075.1. Classification (NCBI taxonomy): domain Eukaryota; kingdom Viridiplantae; phylum Streptophyta; class Zygnematophyceae; order Desmidiales; family Closteriaceae; genus Closterium; species Closterium sp. Yama58-4. Next base: position 215,948 of record CANIUD010000152.1, read on the forward strand.
GCTCGGGAGGCAGCGGTGCGCAAGCAGCAGCGGAAGCAGCGGCGTACGAGCGGCTGCGGGCAGCGGGGCGTGCGCGAGCAGGCGACGGGCGGCTGCGGGCGGGCGGCCGCTGCGACGGCGGGCTGCGGGCCTGCGGGGCGTGCGCGAGCAGGCGACGGGCGGCTGCAGGGCGTGCGCGAGCAGGCTACGAGCGGCTGCGGGGCGTGCGCTAGCAGGCGACGGGCGGCTGCGGGGCGTGCGCGAGCAGGTGACGTGCCGCGCGCGAGGGAAATAAGGCGCGCGCGGGCAGCAGGCGGGGCGCACGTATGAAAACGACCGCGCGCGAGCGGCTAAGGGGCGGCGCGACGGGGCCTTAAGGGGCGGGTCGCGGGTCGCGGGATGTAGGGGCCGTTAAAAAAAAATTCGAGGCGCCCTAGGTAGGTAGGTAGGTAGGTAGGTAGGGAACGGTGGGCCCTTAAAAAAAACGGTCCTAGCGAAGGACCTGCTCTGAAACCATGTCAACGAGAACGGACTGGAATGATGAACTAGCAAGGATTGTGAGTACAAAATATGAAACCCTAATGTTGTGACCCCCCTATAGGCTAACCCACTACAGCCTACACAAATATAACATGTATAATGTTTGACAGCTCGAATTCTGTACGTCGCGGTAATCTCCCCGAAGCAAAATTCGCGTCCGATCTCGGCCATTGAGGAGAAACTCAATCTGACGGTCGAAATTCCAACTTTTTCACCAATATTCCTGAGGGGTGTTCAAAACCGAATCGAGGGGGACTTAGAAAAAATCGCGCGGAACTGGTTTTACATACCCGTATCGGCGCGTCCGTCGTCGCCCCCGCGGTTTTTAAAGGCTCCGGCGGAAGAAGAACTCGAGTGTAAACCTGCTCTGATTACCAAGTGTGAGGATCTGGTTCAGGAAAGATTGAACTACCGAATGATGCACCTGGGTACAAGGCGAGGCTGTATATAGGCTCGACACAAAGGCAGTAACCCTGGTGTTACTAGAAGGTTCCGCGGGTCGCGAAGCGTCCCGAACGGGTCCTTCCCGAATTCGGTAGAAGGCAATTCGGTGGCAACCGAAAAGCCTAGAATTCGGTGCACTCAACCTAGTTTGGTGCCTATAACTATAATAAATATAGTAAAGCAACGAACCTAGGAAATCTAGCAAAAGCAAGCAAAATAAAGCAAAGCTAAGCTAGATAATGCATAATAAAGCATAATCAAGCTAGTAAATCATAGCAAAGCCGTCGTACTCTCACACAGTTGGTCCAACCATTTCAGGGGACCAACAGGCATGTTGGTCTAAGCGGTCCATTGGTCCAACTGGCCAGTTGGTCCAACCGGTCCATCGGACCAACAGGCCAGTTGGTCCAACCGGTCCATCGGACCAACAGGCCAGTTGGTCCAACCGGTTCAGTGGACCAACAGGCGTGTTGGTCCTAGCGGTCCATTGGACCAACTGGCCAGTTGGTCCAACCGGTCCATTGGAACAACAGGCCAGCTGGTCCAAGCGGTCCATTGGACCAACAGGCCAGTTGGTCCAACCAGTCCATTGGACCAACAGGCCAGTTGGTCCAACCGGTTCAGTGGACCAATAGGCCTGTTGCTCCAACCGGTCCATTGGACCAACTGGCCAGTTGGTCCAACCGGTCCATTGGACCAACAGGCCAGTTGGTCCAGCCGGTCCATTGGACCAACAGGCCAATTGGTCCAACCGGTCCATTGGACCAACTGGCCAGTTGGTCCAACCGGTCCATTGGACCAACAAGCCAGTTGGTCCAACCGGTCCATTGGACCAACTGGCCAGTTGGTCCAACCGGTCAATTGGACCAACAGGCCAGTTGGTCCAACCGGTTCAGTGGACCAACAGGCCAGTTGGTCCAACCGGTTCAGTGGACCAACAGGCCAATTGGTCCAACCAGTTCAATGGACCGACAGGCCTGTTGGTCCAACCGGTCCATTGGACCAATTGGCCAGTTCGCCCCACCCTTGCCTCTCTGCCTGACGTTGCGGAGCCTGAGTCTGACCAGTTTCGTGCTGCACACCCTACTGTCACACGTCTGTTAGCCACTGTTGTCATTGACCCGTCGTTTGAGTCTGCTGCTGCGTCTACCTTGGTCGTTGAGCTTGTTTACTTTGCTGCTGCCTGTCGTCTCGACTACGCTGCTAGTCTTGTTGCTGAGTCTGAGTCTGTCTATCCTCCGTCCGTCGGGGGTGAGTGTGCTCTTAGCACGGACGTCCTTGAGGACAGGCACGAGGACCTTGAGTGTCTTGCAGCCGCTGCGCCTCATCTCGTGGCCATGCTGCTTGCCCCTGAGGGAGACCCGGATGCACCAGACATCCCGACCCCGCGCTCTTACGCTGAGGCGATCGCGGGTGAGTACTCCTCTCAGTGGCAGACAGCCATGGATGCAGAGATGGCATCCTGGAAGTCCACAGGCACTTACGTCGATGAGGTTCCCCTTCCTGGGGCGAACATCGTCGATGGCATGTGGATTTTCAGGGTGAAGTGGCCGCCGGGTTCTCCGCCTGTCTTCAAGGCTCGTTACGTTGCTAGAGGCTTCAGTCAGCGTGAGGGAGTTGACTTCTTCTAGACCTTCTCCCCTACCCCGAAGATGACCACTCTTCGGGTGCTGCTGCACGTTGCCGCTCAGCGTGACTACGAGCTTCACTCTCTTAACTTCAGCACAGCCTTCCTAAAGGGCAGCCTGCACGAGGAGATCTGGCTGCGCCGCCCACCTGGCTTCACTGGGTCGTTCCCTCTCCTTTTTTCCTCTCCTCGATATCCCTCCCTTCTCCGACCCTCTATCCCCTTTCTCACACTCCCCTCTCACCAGCATTGGAAGCCTTGGTGGTGATGGGGAGTTGGGGTGCGTATCCGACGTGACAGTAGTGGAAGTGGAGTTGGGTTTGTTCCTTCCACTACTGACCCGTCGCTGTTTCTGCACACCGACACTTCGCTGCCGCCTTTCTACATCCTCGTGTACGTCGACGACTTGGTCTTTGCCACTGCTGACACTGAGGCTCTCGCTCTGGTGAAGTCGGAGCTGCAGAAGAGACACACGTGCACTGACCTGGGTGAGCTGCGCAGCTACCTTGGCTTGCAGATCACCCGGGACAAAGCACGCCGCACCATCACACTTGGTGCAGCAGGTCCTTCAGCGCTTCGGCTTCACCTGGTCCTCCCCACAGCCCACTCCGCTGGCTACAGGTCACTCGCTCTCAGCTCCACCTTCGGACGAGTCCGTAGAGTCGAGTGGTCCTTACGCTGAGCTAGTGGGCTGCCTCATGTACCTGATGACCTGCACTCGACCTGACCTTGCGTACCCTCTTGGCCTTCTGGCTCGCTACGTGGCTCCTGGTCGGCACCGAAAGGTGCACATGAATGCTGTTGCGCTACCTGTGCAGTACATCAGGCATGGGGCTCGTGCTTGGAGGACAGAGTGAGGTGGTCCTCTTTGGGCACTCAGACGCGTCTTGGGTTGACGACCAGACTACACAGCGGTCGTCACAGGGTTACACCTTCAGCCTTGGCTCTGGCTCTATTTCTTGGCGGTCTACACGCTCGTCTTCTGTTCTCAGCTCCAGTTGTGAGGCTGAGATCTACGCCACCGCCATGGCTGCACAGGAGCTACGCTGGCTCACCTACCTGCTGACTGACTTGGGTGAGCGGCCTTGTTCTCTTGACTGGTCGTGTGACTCCTTGTTCTCCCCCACTTTACCTATGGGGGTGTGTCAAACATATATGCTGCTTATTGTGTAGGCTGTAGTGGGGTAGCCCATATGGGGTACAACCCAAATTAGGGTTTCCTACTTGTACCCATCATGCTGCTAGTTCATTCATTCCTGCCTGTAGTTTCTAACAGGGAGGAGGGAGGGGCGACGGCGGGGAGGAGGGAGAGGCGACGGCGGGGAGGAAAGAGAGGCGATGGCGGGGAGGAGGGAGAGGCGACTGCGGGGATGAGGGAGAGGCGACGGCGGGGAGGAGGGAGAGGCGACGGCGGGGAGGAGGGAGAGGCGACGGCGGGGAGGAGGGAGAGGCGATGGCAGGGAGGAGGGAGAGGCGACGGCGGGGAGGAGGGAGAGGCGACGGCGGGGAGGAGGGAGAGGCGACGGCGGGGAGGAGGGAGAGGCGACGGCGGGGAGGAGGGAGAGGCGACGGCGGGGAGGAGGGAGAGGCGACGGCGGGGAGGAGGGAGAGGCGACGGCGGGGAGGAGGGAGAGGCGACGGCGGGGAGGAGGGAGAGGCGATGGCAGGGAGGAGGGAGAGGCGACGGCGGGGAGGAGGGAGAGGCGACGGCGGGGAGGAGGGAGAGGCGACGGCGGGGAGGAGGGAGAGGCGACGGCGGGGAGGAGGGAGAGGCGACGGCGGGGAGGAGGGAGAGGCGACGGCGGGGAGGAGGGAGAGGCGACGGCGGGGAGGAGGGAGAGGCGACGGTGGGAGGGAGGGAGCAGCGACAGCGGGTAGGAGGGAGAGGGGATGGCGAGGTGTTAAGGAAAGTGGGAGGTGGAAGGGAGCAGCGATGGGAAGGTGGGAGGAAGAGGCGATGACGAGGTGGGTGGGAGGGTGAGGCAACAGATGGTGGGTGGGGGAGGAGAAGAGATGACGGGAGGGAGGGAGGGTAGGTAAGGTAAACAAGAAACTACAGTAACCAATCTGGAGAAAGGGACGAGGCATGAAACACAACACGAAAAAGACGATGGGGCAAAAAGAAAACGCTGGACACAATTTGCGCACCTCCCAAAAAAGGACGACGCATGAAACACTTCATATATAGAAATCCGAAAATGACGGGGCAATCTGAAAGTCAGCATAGAACCTGGGCACTTGGAATTAAAAAACAAAACGCTGGTGCCACGTGAGAACACACGCATTATCACGTGGATTATTGTGTGAGCTGGAAACACACTCTTGCTGGGGCAAGAATCTAATAGTTCGGTGTTACTAAATATAATACTACTTACAAACACAATAATTGGTATTACATAAGTTCACCCAAAGTTTAGAAATGAAGTTATAAACAGTCATTTTTTCCATAATCAAGAACTACCTGGCTTGACATATTCATTAATACATTAAAATTAACGTGGTGCTAAACAACAAAATAATAACTTGCTTGTTCTCATGCTTTGTAAAATATGAATGTAGCACCTACGCAACCCTTTCGACGTTAACGTCGAATCTTGTTAGTATGTAAACTCCCCGCACCCATATGAGTTATCGTTGCAGAGCAGAGGAAGTGAGAGCCAGGAACTGTGACAAGAGAGCGATGGATAGTAACTCATCGTCGAAGCGGCAGGCAGGGCGTCGAGAGGGAGAGGAGTCGAATCGCGATGGCGAGGAGCCGTGACCTAGAGACGCGAGGAGCAGCAGCAATGGCGGGTGGGAAAACAGGAGGGGCAAGCCTGACATTCGTTGAGAGACATCATAATTCCTTTAGCGATACTACATTGGCAGTCGACGGACGTTTGGAGCTCGTACGGCGACAGGTAGTGGCGCAAACGCTACAGCGTCAGAGCGACAGAAAGGCAACGACACAACGCGAAGTACGGCGATGAGAGAGCGACGAACCGCGAGAGAGAACGACGGCCTGCGACAAGAGCGATGGACTGCGACGAGAGAGCGACCGTCGACAGCGGGAAAACGCCATAGGCGACGATAAAGCAACAAGCAACCGCGTTGCGATGGCGGAGAGCAGCTACAGCCATGGCGTGAGGAGAAGCGGCAAGGGCGGCCCGCAGGGGTAGGGCAATCATGCGCACGCAGGGGGAGCTCCCAGCTACGGAAGCGGCGGAGACAGCAGTGTCGTTGCTAGCAGCCGGACGGGCGGCAACGGCGCGAAGAGGCGGTGGAACCCCGCGCCGGTCGCGCCGGCCTGATCGTTTCCTAGCCGCCGCCGCCGCCGCCATCACCTCTATCGCCGCAATCCCCGCGGCACGCGCCTGTACCGCCGCCTGCGCTAGATTCCGCCGAATAGGTTTGCGCGCCACTAGGAAGGGGAGCGCAGATGGGGACAGTAGCGACGGGCGGCCGCGTAGAGGGGGAGGGGAGGCGGAGTGGGGAAGGAAGAAGCACAGATGGTAAGCGAAAGTGATGATGCGGGCGCGCGTGGCCTGGGTTTGGCGGAAACGAGACAGGTGGGAGAAAGCGGGAGCAGGGGACGGAGCAGGAGGGCGGAGGCGAAGGCGAAGGCGAGGGAGGAGAAAGGACGGAGAGATTGGAGGGGAGAAGGGCAAGCAGGGGAGGAAAAGGGAGGGGGGAAGAAGGGACTGTCAGAGGTCCACTGGAGATCCCCGATGATCCTAGGGAAGGGTTACAGGCACATCGGCCTGGGGGGTTATGGGCGCACTTACCCGCCATACAAACAAGCCCTTTTATCCCAGTGGTTAGTGGCTGGGATTCTGACATGGTATCAGAGCGAAGGTCTCGGGTTCGAATCCCGGTGTGTGCACCTCGGGCATCCCAGTGCGGGGGGGTGTCAGAGGTCCACTGGAGATCCCCGATGATCCTAGGGAAGGGTTACAGGCACATCGGCCTGGGGGGTTATGGGCGCACTTACCCGCCATACAAACAAGCCCTTTTATCCCAGTGGTTAGTGGCTGGGATTCTGACAGGGACGGGAGTTGAAGGTGTGAGGTGAATGGAGGTGAAGTAAAGGCAAGAATGCAGCACGGCGAAAAGGCAAAATCAGTTCACTTACATTCGCGTGGAGGCATGCAGCAGGTGAGGCATGCAGCAGGTGAGGCATGCAGCAGGTGAGGCATGCAGCAGGTGAGGCATGCAGCAGGTGAGGCATGCAGCAGGTGAGGATTGCAGCAGGTGAGGCATGCAGCAGGTGAGGCATGCAGCAGGTTGGGATGGGTAGAATTATTGGTCCCCTCCAATAATGTTGGCCCAACTCCAACTTGGCCAACATTATTGGACCCCACCAATAATCTCCCAACCCAACTCCTTGGTTGGGGTCCAATAATGTTCACCTAGGCTAGCATCCAACCAATTCCCTATGTAAACCCCCATCCTTCTCAATCAAGTCATCAACTTCACTTCCAACTTGGTTTCTCACATGGTATAGAGCTATACAATCCTAGGCCTATTCTCCTTGTATCAAAGGCCGTTGCAACCCCCGGCCTCCTCTCTTAACTTTCTTTCTCGCGGCTCTCTCGCCGCCCCTTCCTCCTCCCTTAGCCCTTTCTTTTCCTTCGCAGCACCGCGGCTTCCCAAACTACCGCGGCTCGCGCCACTCTCCTCCACGGCTCCGACGCCGCCTCCACGCCGACGCCGCCGCGGCTTCGCCAGCCGCCGCCGCTCCCCGCGCTTTCCCCCTCTCCGCGGCTTCGACGCCGCCTCCGCGCCGACGCTGCCGCGGCCTCGCCAGCCGCTGCCGCCCGCGCCTCTCCGTGGCCTCGACGCCGCTTCCACGCCAGCCGCCGCGGCCTAGCCAGCCGCCGCCGCCCGTGCTTCCTCCAGCGGCATCGACGCCGCCTCCGCGCCAGCACCGCCGCGGCCTCGCCAGCCGCCGCCGCCCGCGCCTCTCCGCGGCCTTCACGCCGCCTCCGCGCCAGCGCCGCGGCCTCACCAGCCGCCGCCTCACCGCGCCACTCCCGCGGCCTCGCTGCCGTTGTTCCTCACACTCCTCCGTGACCACTGCAGGTCCACCTGCAGCCGTATATCATGGCTACCACCACACCCTCCCCCTCCCCACTCCCTCCCCCCATTGATACCTCCTCCATTGATAAGCGACAACTCGCCGCGGACAAGTCCGCCGTCAACTGGCACTCCTTCGTCGGCAGCATCCGACGCGACCTCTCCGACGCATGGGTTCCCCCCTACCGTGTCCTTGACGTCATCCTCCGCCGCCCCCATGCCCTCCCCCCCACCGAACCTCCCCACCCCGGCGATACTCCTCCTCTTCCTCCCACTCCTGGCGACCTGAACCCGACCTTCAGAGCACCGCCGACCAAGCCACCGCTGATACTGATTTCATCTTACGCCGCCGCGAATACCTCATCCGCAAAGCCGAGTACGATGCTGCAGTTGAGGCCTATGATCAGGCGGTTGCTGGTCGCGACGCTCACCTCGCCGTCGTCGCCAAATACAAAGACGACATGGCTGACTTCACCCCCAGACTCATCGCCTGGACAGCTGCTGACACCCACGCTTGCACCGTTCTCCTTGGAGCTCTCCCTGACTCCCTCATGCGTCGCTTCCAGGCTCGGGAACTCCGTGCCTCGGTCATCTGGGCAGAACTCCATGCCATGTTTGAGCGCCGCGACATCAGCTCCGTCGGCATCCTCTTCCAAGAGTATTTTTCCATCACCCTCGCCACCTGTGACGGAGCAGTCGACTATGTCGGCCGCATGCGCGAGGTAGCTGATCGCCTCGAAGCCCGCCAGGCCGGCCTCTCCGAACCTCTTCAAATCCACCGCCTCCTCTTTAACCTCACCACCTCCTCCTCCCTCAACACTACCCAGCCTCGCAAGCAGGGTAAGAACAACGGCAAGGGAGGAGGTGGGGGCAAGGGGGGTGGTGGTCAAGGAAGCAGCAGCAGCCGTAGTGGCACCACTGGGGATGAACCTGGCACCACCACTTCGGGTGGACCCACTGCAAGTCGCGGGAGTCGCCCTGGCACGCTTCCTCCCTGCACCTATGTCCGCCGCTATGGTCCCCGGGCTGGAACTCCCTGCGGACAGACCAACCATCCCCCTGGCACGTGCTTCAAGGCTCTCGACGATGCCTGGTACGCGCGGGGTAACGTTGGCACTCCTCCAAAGTGGGGCAACATCTCCCCACGCCCCTCCCCCGTCGATATCCAAACCAATCCAGCCTACCTCCCAGCCCACCTCCGCCTCCTTGCTCCCCCCACACCTTTCCTCAACCTCCAACAGCAGCACCTCCTGCAGCAGCAACAGCAGCAGCAACATCAGCAGCAGCAGCAGCAGCAGCAGCAGCAGCAGCAGCAGCAGTTACAGCAGCTGTTTCAGCCACAACCGCAGCAGCAGCAGCACCCGCAGCCGCCGCAGCACCCATGGGGTCAGGACCCCAGCCCCAGTGGGGACCCAACCCTCCTCCCTGGCAGCAGCAGCAGCTAAACTTTGGCACAGCAGCCATGGCCGCTCAAGCCTCACCTGCCCCCCTTTGGGGTGCCCCACCCCCCCCCAGTAGCACTGCCACCCCTCTCACTCACGAGAGCTTCCTTGGCAACATAGCTATTTCGCCCTCTCTTCCTTCCATGTACCCATCCAACATTAATGAAACCACTTTCCAGTACTCAGTGTCTTCCTCCTCCTCCTCACCCACCTTGGACTTTGTCCTTGACAGTGGGGCCACTGAGACCGCCCTCAAAGACGCTGGTACACTCACACCCCTCTCTCCTCCCACTCAGGTTCACGGTGCCGATAGCAGCTTCACGATCCCATGCACACACCTCTCCACTCTCCCCTGCTCACTCTTCCCCTCTGGCAAGGTAACTGGTCTCCACATCCCCACTCTCCGAAACAACCTCCTCTCCCACCGTGAAATCCAAGGTGCAGGTATCACTGCCGTCTATCCTGGTAATGCCACCTACTGTGACCTTTACCACACTGCCTCCGGCCGCTTCCTCCTCCGCATACCCCTCTGCCCTCGCACTCGCCTCTACACTCTCCGCACTCCGTGGCCATCCTCCTGCCATGTTACCACTCGTGCGGGTACCTCCACCAGCCCTCCCCATCTCCCTCCCTCTCCTCCCATTCCACCTCCTCCCCACTCCTCCATCCCGTCCTCACTCGTCCCAATCCCCTCCACCTCCGACCATCTCTCCCACCCCGCTGTTCTCCTACATCACCGACTCGGCCATCCGAATTTTGCCGCTCTCCGCACTGCCGTCACCTCACGACTTCTTCACAGCCTCCCTCCAACTCTCCCTCCCCTTCCCTCCTCCCCAGCCCCCCCATGCCCCTCCTGCATCCACGGCAAACTCAAACAATCTCCTCACCACAGCCACCCATCCTTTGCTCCTGCACCCATTGACCTTGTCCATATGGACCTCTGGGGGCCCTCTCCCACCCGCTCACGCCAAGGCCATCGCTACATGTTGGTTCTTGTTGACGATCACAGCCGCTACTCCTCCATTTTCCTCCTCCACACCAAAGACCAGGCCCCAACCATTATCATTAACTAGGCAGAGCAATGCCGCACCCACTTCAAACGTCCCATCGGCCGCCTCCACTCTGATGGGGGAGGCGAATTCTTCAATCACACTCTCTCTCACTACTGCACCACCCATGGCATCCAACAGACCCACACTCTTCCCCACTCCCCACAGCAGAACGGCGTCACAGAAAGCCGCATTCGCGAAATTACCAAGATCGCCCGCTGTCTCCTCGCTCACGCCTCCACCCCTCCTTCTCTTTGGGGCTATGCCCTCCTCCACGCTGCCCTCCTCCTCAACCTTCACTCCCATCCCCAACACACTGCCACTACCCCCACGGAGCTCTGGTCAGGGACCAAACCTGACGCTGCCGGTCTCCGTGTCTGGGGTTGCAAGGCATATGTGCTCATCCCTCCACCTGAACGCACTCAAAGCAAGCTCGCTCCTCGCGCCCTCGAGTGTGTCTACCTCGGACACAACCGCGACTCGCCTGGTTACCTCTTCCTTCACCCTCCCTCTGGTCGCCTCATCCGCAGCATTGACGTTGTGTTTGATGAGACCACCCCATATTACTCCTCTCCACCACCAGATCCCCTCCCTCCTCCCACACGACCCCTTGCTTGGGCCGACACCGTCCTCCCTCCCCTCCTCCCTCCGGCCCCCCTTCTCCCACCCCTCCCCACCCCGCTTCCGCCACCCTCATCTGCCGACATCTATGATCCCACTACTCCTGCATCCCCTGCACACTCCGCCGCTCCCCCTCCCTCCTCCCCTTCCCACTCTCCTTCTCATTCGTCCCAGCAGCAGCAGCAGCAGCAGCAGCAGCAGCAGCAACCGCAGCAGCAGCAGCAGCAGCAGCCACAGCAGCAGCAGCAGCAGCAACAGCCGCAGCAGCAGCAGCAGCAGCAGCAGGGGCAGCAGCAGCAGCCGCAACATCAGCAGCAGCCGCAGCAGCAGCAGGGGCAGCAGCAGCAGCAGCAGCAGCAGCAGCAGCCGCAGCAGCAGCAGCAACAGCAGCGGCAGCAGCAGCAGCAGGAGCAGCAGCAGCAGCAGCAGCAGGGGCAGCAGCAGCAGCAGCAGCCGCAGCGGCATAGGGCGACTGCCCGCTCCTCACCCTTCCTCCTCCCTCGCATGCACACCCGCTCCCTTGACCCCATCCTTGGCGTACCATCTCCTCCCTCCCTCAACCAACTGGAGGACTCCCATGAGGAGTTCACCATGGTTCGGCGACATACTCCCTCTCTCACCGTGCTTTCCCCTGACCTCCTCGGCGCTCTACTCCTTAGCGCGATCTCCGCTCCCACCATCTTCGTCCCCTCCACCTTCCAAGAGGCTATCACCTGCCCTGACGCCGATAAGTGGATAGCCGCCATCTTCCAGGAATGTGAAGCATTCATCCGCAACGATTCCTTCGTTGACGTTCCCCTCCCTCCTGACGCCAACCTTGTTGAAGGCAAGTGGATCTTTCGAGTTAAGCAGCTGCCAGGAGAAGACCCAGTCTACAAAGCCCGCTACGTTGCCAAGGGGTTCACCCAGACCTGGGCTGAGGACTACTGGTTCACGTTCGCCCCCACCGTCAAGCAGGCCACCCTACGCACCCTTCTTGACATCGGTGCACGAGACAACATGGAGATTGACTCCATGGACGTCTCCAACGCGTTCCTGCAAGGCGAACTGCACGAGCGCATCTTCCTCCGCCGACCTGCCTCCCGGATTCCATGCTGCTTTCCCCGACAACACTGACTGGCAGCTTCGACGACCGGATAACGGTCTGAAGCAGGCACCACGAGAATGGCATGCGAAGCTGTTTGCCACTCTCCAGTCCCTTGGCTTCTCTGCCTCCCACTCCGATGCCAGCCTCTTCATCCGCTCTTCCCCCAGTCGCTTTTTCATCTCGGTCTACGTTGACGACATGATCCTGCTGGCGGATTCCAGGGCCGACATGGACCAGATGAAGCGGTCCCTCCAGGAACGTCTCAAGTGCAAGGACCTCGGCCCACTGCAGAACTATCTCGGCATGGCTATCACCCGTGATCGATCCGCCCGCACCATCACTCTCTCCCAGTCCCACTACATCGGCCAGGTCCTGGAGAAGTTCGAGATGGCGCAGGCCAAACCAGTCTCCACCCCCCTCCCCTTCGGTCACCAACTTGCGCCACCCACCTCCCCCTCCACCTCCTCCCGGCCCTACGCCGAGCTCGTTGGGTCGCTGATGTACGCGATGATGTGCACCCGCCCAGGGGAAGCAGAGAAGGGGATGGGGGGAAGCAGGGGAACGGGATGGGGGGAAGCAGAGAAGGGGATGGGGGGAAGCAGAGGAACGGGATGGGGGGAAGCAGAGAAGGGGATGGGGGGAAGCAGGGAAGGGGATACGGGGAAACAAGGTAGGGAATGGAGGGAAGCAGGGAACGGGATGGGGGGAAGCAGGGAACGGGATGGGGGGAAGCAGAGAAGGGGATGGGGGGAAGCAGGGAAGGGGATACGGGGAAACAGGGTAGGGAATGGGGGGAAGCAGGGAACGGGATAGGGGGAAACAGGGGAACGGGATGGGGGGAAGCAGAGAAGGGGATGGGGGGAAGCAGAGAAGGGGATTGGGGGAAGCAGGGAAGGGGATGGGGGGAAGCAGGGAACCGGATGGGGGGAAGCAGGGAAGGGGGGAAGCAGGGAACGGGATGAAGGGAAGCAGGGAACGGGATGGGGGGAAGCAAGGGAAGGAAATTGGGGGAAGCAGGGAAGGGGATGGGGGGAAGCAGGGAAGGGGATGGGGGGAAGCAGGGAAGGGGACTGGGCTATAGCAGGGAAGGGGATGGGGGAAAGCAGGGAACCGGATGGGGGGAAGCAGGGAAGGGGATGGGTTGGGGGAAATAGAGAAGGGGATTGGGGGAAGCAGGGAAGGGGACGGAGGGAAGCAAGGGAAGGGGATTGGGGAAGTAGGGAAGGGAGGGATGGAGAGGGCAACGTGGAGTGGATGGGAGGGCGAGAGAGAGGGAGATTGCGAGGGGATGAGCGGGAAGGAGGGCGACGAGACGAAGGGGGGCAAGGGAGCGCGACGACGGGAAGGAAGGGCGGCGGCCGTTCGGGAGCGCGACGAGGGGAAGGAAGGGCGGCGGGCGGAAGGGAGCGCGACGAGGGGAAGGAAGGGCGGCGGGCGGAAGGGAGGGCGACGAGGGGATGGAAGGGCGGCGGGCGGAAAGGAGTGCGACGGGTGGATAGGAGGGCGACGGGCCGAAGGGAGGGCGACGAGCGGAAGGGAGGGCGACGGGCGGAAGGGAGGGCGGCGAATGGAAGGGAGAGTCGAGGTGAAGCGTGGGCGACGTGAGGAAGCGTGGGCGACGTGAGGAAGCGTGGGCGACGTGAGGAAGCGTGGGCGACGTGAGGAAGCGTGGGCGACGTGAGGAAGCGTGGGCGACGTGAGGAAGCGTGGGCGACGTGAGGAAGCGTGGGCGACGTGAGGAAGCGTGGGCGACGTACCTAAGCGTGGGAAACGAGCGGAACCATGAACGACGCGAGGACGACGACGCGCGGGCGCGTACGTTTCGGCATCTCGCTTCAACAAGCGAGCAGGGGAAGCGGGGCGCATGCTTTGGAACCCAGCTATGCGCATGGTTTCAGCATCCGCGTACAGGCGCGGCCTCTCGCCATAGCGACGAGAGGCCGTGAGGATAGGACTATGTGCCTATGTGATGTTTGACGCTGGAATTTATCTAGGGAAAATAAGATGCTGAAATGAGAGTCGCTATAGAAATCGGTGCAGGTATGTTCCTCCGCCTACAACCTGTCTAGGTTTGCAGTCTCATATTTTTCCAGCTCTGTATTACGCTCGGTTCTGGGCTGTGTGTCGCATACTCAGTCCGTCGCACACGCAGTTGCCTGTTTCTCGCAAACCCGGCTTGGTAGTCCGGCACCTGCACCTACCAAACTGTTTGGTTTGCAGCCAGTCGCACCTGCTCCAAACCAAACGCGAGTACTTTGCGAGTTGTAATGAATTAGAATTCATTACTGTAGAGACTGTTCCTAGCGAGGACAGCCCGAACTGTTCGCGTCAGTTTGGGCTCGGCCTACACCTTCGCACCAAACCAGCCCCGAGTCGCCCCGCACCAATTGCGACATTCCCGAGCCACGCACATCGAGGTCCTCGCCTAGCACGGTTTCGACCCTATAAATGCTCGCTTCATTATCATTCTCGACATTCTGTATTCAACATCCTTTTATAAAGTCTTCCGTGCACTCTCCTTAGTACAACTCATAACACTTGGTATCAGAGCCTAAGTTCCTAGGTTCCCCGTTTTTTAGAGTGTATTACCCCTCGGGGGGGGGGGGGGGGACAGGGAAGGATGCCGTGGTGACAGGAGTAGCGCAGTAGCCGGCCAGGAGAACGGGTAGTTGCTCCTAGCGGCCATGAAATTCACTGGCACTCCTGCTGCACCGACGGATCCTTGCCCTCGACGGTCAAGATCGATTGTGGCCTCCCTCCCCCCAAGTGGTAGACAGCATTTAATGCGTAAGTTAGTTGCATGGCATTTTCGTCACTATCAGAGTTAACGCTGTGTGGCAGCTGACGTCGAAGGGACCGTCGTCACTGCACGTCCGAGATCGACGGAGACAATCGGCGTGCGAGCTGTGTCAGCACGTGGCCGACAACTGCGCGCGACAATTTCGGAGTAAATGCGTGCGGCACGTGGCGTCGGACGATTTCGTCACGTTGCGCACGAGAAATTCGGAGCCTTCGGCACGTGGTGATCGTCGTCACTGTGCGCGAAGATTTCGGGTGGCTTCACGGCAGAAAAGACAGCTGGCCGGGCAGGCCAGGCGCATGGTGATTTGCGTCAGAAAATGCGATGGCGCGGAGTGACGGCGTGACGACTACCCGAAGAAAGCGGGGGTCTACCGTCGTTCAGCCCGGGTGTGGCCGGTGTGGCTACAGGAGGGTGCGTCGCTGGCGTTTTCGGCAGGAGCGGCACAGTGTGGGACGGAAGTCATTTTCAAACCACCGAAAAGTGCAGAAAAGGCCGCCTACGACTAGACTGTTCGCGTTAGGGTCAATTCTGCGCCTGCAACAACGTCGGCCGAAAATTTC
Source organism: Closterium sp. Yama58-4 (assembly GCA_947470075.1). Lineage (NCBI taxonomy): Eukaryota > Viridiplantae > Streptophyta > Zygnematophyceae > Desmidiales > Closteriaceae > Closterium > Closterium sp. Yama58-4. The sequence continues at coordinate 231,155 of CANIUD010000152.1, forward strand.
AAAGCAACAGCAGCAGCCGACACTGTACTTCAGGCGGCACAGTTTCCCCCTGATCAAGGGAAGTTGTGTCGCAGACGGGGCAGTACACCGACGAGGACAACGGTTTATCGCAGCGTCTAGACACGCGAATTTCGCCTAGTCTACCGGCTACAATATACGGAGTTGCGACAAATACGGGTCTGGCGAGAGAAACGGATTCCGAGCTTCAGGAGGGGAGAAAACGACCTACTGCGACGACTTTTTGCTGAGGCCGAGTTTTGCGGCTAAGCGGCGGTAGCAGAAGGAGCTCCCTACCGGCCAAAGTCCACCGACGTTTCGCATACCCCACGCCCAGAAGGTCTCGAAGGCAAGTAGTAAGTCCAAAGAGCCACTGGATCCAAAGGTGGGGCCCTGTGTTTAGCCCTGTGCTGGCTAAAAAGCGCGGGTATTGCGCCAGTTCGACAGCAGGGCGTACAGAAAAAATTTCAAGATTGCGACACTGTTCAGCACCGACAAAACCGGACCATCGGCAGCAGCGGCGGTGTAGCGGCGAAGACGGGGTCTCCGAAGCTGTGGAATTTTAAAAGCGATAGACGCGGTGGGCAAACGAAGCGGCCGGCCCAACAGTTTGATCCGATAAACCTGATCCGGTTACGATAGCATTCGCGCCTTCACCGATGTCAGAAAAAATCGCGGGCAACACGGAGTTATACCTCATCCGACAAAAGCATACGCTGGGTGAACGGCGGCAAGCGAAATTGTCGGGGGGTGAAGACAAAAAATAATGGAGGGAAATTTGTGGGTGCTCCAGCAGATCTCCAGAGTGAAAGGTGGAGCTCGTACACCAATCCACCGCGAATTTCGGAGTCTATTCGGTAGACCCCCGAAAGGGTTTGATATTGTTACATGGAGGCGCGGCGAGCGGTGTATCGCCAAGGATACCTGGGATTCGCTAAGTAATCTTGACGGGTGCGAAGACGGGTGAACGTCGGAGTACCAGGGTTAACGGCGGAAACGTCGGGGTTACGCGGCGGAAAATACTTCGGGACTGCTTCAACAACCATGATTTTCGGGTGCAATTTCGACGGTGGGAGACGGGTGAACGTCTGCTCGCCAGCTGTTTAAACGATTTACGGTGTACTTCGAAGCCATCTGGGGAAATCCTACGGCGAGATCTGCGGCGTTGATGCGGGCTAGGTTCCGTGAAATTCGGTCCCGGTAGACCCATGACTCTGGACGTAAAAGCACCTCCATGTTGGTGGGTTGCTAGTGTGGTTAACCATGGAGAGAAAAATGGCGACGGGTGGGCACGCTAGATACACCAGTTTCTTCAAGGGGACAACCTGCAGGCGACCAAGATTTTACGTGGTGTGTTAATTTCCGAAGTTTACGGGTGCAACGAGCAGTTCCGAGACTGAGTGTTAACGGAGTCAGTGGGGTCGCTGATAGTATCCGTGCCGGCGGCGGAGTTCCAGCGGCGCTTGATTAAGCGCGCGAAGGCACTCGTCGTCAAAGTGTAGCCGTACAAATCGGAAGCTGTTCGGGGGTACCAGCCGCAACACGAGGGAGAATTTTGCAACAGGTGGGGGGAGAAGGCGACAGCTGTTTTCGCCCCTGCCCGGAGTTTTTCGACGCGTCACGACAACACCGACTATGCCGCCGACGTCATCGGCAGTTCGAGTTCAACTTTGAAAATATATTGCAGGCGGTCAGGGGGAAGTGCAGCAGCTGTTTTCGCCCCTGCCTGGGAGCTTTTGGAGCAACGCAACAAGTGCCTCGGCGAGTCTGCACAAGACTGCCGGGGGCACCGACAGCTGGAGCAGCTACAGCGAGAATTTCGCCACAGCAACGCGACAACAAACAGCAGCAATTTCGGATTGCAGCAGCTGACAGCTAGAGATTTGGCAGCAGTAAAGTGATTCGGTACTGCCACGCGCGGGATTTCGGGGTGGCAGTCACGGGAGATTCTGCAGCAGCAGTCGCGACTACAAGACAAGAAGATTGTTTTCTACAGGAAATCTTATTTCCAAGGGTTTCGAGTCTCAGCGCACAACGTTTTACCACTCAAGGGACTTCGACGCGATTTACCCTGGAAGCAGTACGAGTCGGGATTTCGACATTTTCGCCACCGACAACAATTTCGACAGCACAGTGGCTGAGTTTCAGGCGGGAGTTTATCACACTTGGTATTCTGTACTACCCTCGGCATCTGGGTGATTGTGGTTTTGTGCCCGCGCAGCTGGGCACATGTCGGTGGGCAGCAGTTATCTTCAAGGGGGGGGAGAAAGCGTGCTCACGCACTGTTTCTCGGCAGGTCTCTGACATTTCGGCAGTTATTTCTGCCAGATCGTCTGACACACCCAGAATCGACGGCACCAAATTCATCGATCTCTGACAGCGCGTCAGAATTTCCGCCGACATTGCGTCCATCGGAATCATCCGATACACGTCCCCGACATCGACGGTCTTCGTTCGTCGAAAGGTTTCAACTTGTCATTCGCTTTCAACCGCCCGATCGACATCGGCAGTATCAACGGCTGACATTCCAACTCTGAAATTCGCCTGGTCAACGCGCTCAGCCACGCGTCAGCCCGAAAGTCAACAACGCTTCCGCACCGTCAGATTGGTTTTTGACCGAGATCTGCAGTTTTCACGCTACTGCCGGACTCGCCTACGTATAAGGCGCCTTCTTTAGAAGGTGGGAGAGTGTAATGAATTAGAATCATTACTGTAGAGACAGTTCCTATCGAGGACTGCCCGAACTGTTCGCGTCAGTTTGGGCTCGGCCTACACCTTCGCACCAAACCAGCTCCGAGTCGCCCCGCACCAATTCCGACATTCCCGAGCCATGCACATCGAGGTCCTCGCCTAGCACGGTTTCGACCCTATAAATGCTCGCTTCATTATCATTCTCGACATTCTGTATTCAACATCCTTTTATAAAGTCTTCCGCGCACTCTTCTTAGTACAACTCATAACACGAGTGATTGTTTGGTTACCCGGTTTCAAGCGTATTACCTTTGGTTGGAAACAAGAAATATGAGATGCGGGTTTTAACAGCCACCCTACCTACCATTTGCCCTTAACCCTAACAGGCCCTATTTGGCAGGCACAAGGTAAGCATTGTCACTCTCACAACGGTGAGCAGGGGCCTCTTACCACCGGACTGGCGCTTACCACAGGACTGGCTCTCATGAGAGGCTAGGCGCCTTTCAAGGCAGTGTGCTCTGCCTCTTCTCAGCCTTCATCTTCCTTGCCCTCCGTTCCTTCTTTCCTGCCCTTCTTGCACTCTCTGCCTGGTGTGCCTTGTGTCACCCCTCCCTCATTGCAGCCCCCTAATCAGCAAGCGCAAGGCCTCCCTCTGGCGCGTATGACTGTCCTGCATCGCATCATCACTTGTGCTGCACTTCTGGAATATAAACGTTCATGATTCTTCCAGCTGTTGATGGCTAAGCACCACGCTGCAATGAGACATGATGGTGCTGGTATTTTGTTACAAGCCAAGCATAAACAGAATAAGCTATGATTTGATTCACACTGATTTGATCTCCGCTGCACCACACAATACCATAGGCAGTCCCAGCACAGATTACCTTATACCGTAGCCCTTCTCACCTCTACACAGCACAGGACTCTATTGGGTATGCTTCTAGCTGTCTGAAGGACGAATATCACGCATTTAAAAGTTTGATTGGCTTGGTGGAGGCTAGCTCTGTGTGCACCAGGTTGAATCAGGCAGCAGATGTGGTGAAGACGTTATATTGCTGAACACAATCACAATCACAATCTGTATCAAGCATAGCAGCATCGTACAATTCCCAATGACATCTACGGTATAAGCATGCACAACAACCATTCTGCACAGTCTTCTTGCATCACCCTAAACCGAACCAAGGCACAGTACAGAGAAAGAACCGAACAGTGCGCGCATGGCGAGGCAAAGGTGGGGCGAGAAGCAGCACGCATTGGAAGAAGCAAAGGACCGGAGGAGGAGCAAACGGACGAGTGGGTCCTGGAGGATCCGAGGAAAGGCTTGCAGCTGTGACGGTTGTGACAGTCATAACAAGAGCAAACCCAGTAGTGAAAGGGCGGTAAGAAGGGATGAAAGATACAGCAACTACCAAGAAATCCACGAGTGGGAAGCGTGGGGGGTTTACGAAGAGTGATGGGTATGAGAGGAGCGGGGGGTATGGCAGGTGTGGGGGTTGGAGAGGAGCGGGGGGTATGGCAGGTGTGGTGATACCACCTTCAAAGACGCTTTCGCCCTTCAGCATCTGCCAGCACAGAGTCATGAGAAGCACAATGAGAGCACACTACACAGCCGCTTAGTACTGATCCGCCAGGGCATCTACCTAGTCAGTGAAAGCAGCATTGGAGATAATACAGCACCCCTTCAACTGAGTCTAGTCCACCCACCTCAGTGAGCTGCAATGAAGCCCAAGGCAGACAACCGAGTCAACGCTCCCTAGTAAGCTGCACCAGGTTGGCAGGGAGGGAGGTGATGGAGGTGTCACGCAGTATGAGCTGGTGCAGCTGGGTGAGACACTCCGGGAGGTGCTGCAAGGCAGTGCAGCGAATCAGCTCCAGTTTGCGCAGCCGAGACAAGCGGCTCATGCCTTGAGGTAGTGACGTCAGCTGAGGTGCTTCAACCGTGAGAGACGTCAGCGAGGTAATCTCCACTACGCTTCCCAGCAACTCTGCCGAATGCCAACGAAGAAGCTTCAGCTGCCGCAGCTGCGGCAACGCTGCCGCCATGTTTTCCGGGAGGCTGTAACCTTCATCTGCGCAAGTCATCAAGTGGCGCAGGCGGGGGAGAACGATGCGGGGGATTGGCAGCTCCCATCCCTGGCATGTAAAACCCATCCCCAGCTGCTCCAGCTGCTCCAAGCACGGCAGCCTCCCACTCTCTGCAGGCCCGCACCGCATCCTCACCCCCCTCAGCTCCAGCTCCCTCAGCTGCAACAGCTGGGAGATGTCGATGACATGGGAAGAGCCTTTTTGAAGGCCGCCCAAGCGCAGGGTCTGAAGAGAGGGCGGCAGGCTTGCAGGGGATCTACGGAGCTTCTTACACCGCAGTATCTCCAGCGTCTTAAGCCCCACAAACGTATCCAGCCTCGAGGGCACTTCTGAAAGTTCGTCACAATCCCTGATCACCAAAGTATGAAGCCCGGTAAGTTGTAAAATTGACATGGGAAGAGTGCGAATTGGACTGACTTGAATTTTCAGCTCCTGTAGGCTGCTCAGTTCCCCCAGGGCTTCCGGCAGCTCGGTCTCGAGCCCCCAGCTATTCAGGTCAAGGCTCGTCAAGGAAGTCAGCTGTGTGAAAGAAGCAGGAAAGGGCTGTGCGTAAGTGACCAGCATGAGAGCCTTGAGACCTGCAAGGGCCCCTATGTCTTCTGGCAAGGTAAGATCCGACTCGGCAATAAAGAAAGCCTTGAGAGCTACGAGGCCGCTAAAACCTGCTGGCAGCTGGAAATCCTCACCGGTTCTTCCAGCTATAATGAGTGCCTCGGGTGACGAGAGACGGCAGAAGGAAGGAGGGAGTTCCCAGAGAGTCAGAAACTCCAGCACCAACAGTTTGAGGGCAGGCAGGTCACCGAAGTTGCTGGGCAAGGTAAGGCGGTTGCAAGCACGTAATACGAGGGTTTCCAACGACTGAGAGACGCGAAGCTTTGAGGCAGGTCGACAAGATGCTCGCACTGGTTAATGGTGAGCTTGCGTAGACATGGCAGCAAGGCATCAATGTGGTAGGGAAGACTCGTGAGCCCAGTGCAGTCTTCGATAAGCAGCTCCTCTAGGCCGGTGAACGGCGATGTTGATGAGAAGACGATGTCAAACTCAGGACACGAAACTGCAAAAGCGAGAGACTTGAGGCAAGACGGCGGCACCATGCTTGCAGCACACGCCAAGGGCTGATGGCTCTGGTATGGGGCAAAGGTGGAGAGATGGGCGAGCCGTGGGAGGAGGAAGAGGGTGGCCAGGTCCTGAAGATTCCAGGGAAAGGTGACACAAACGGTGGTAAAGGCTGTTAGGCATGCGAAATCGGGATTTCTCAATGCACATGCATCGTGGAGGACAAGGGTGCAGAGATGCCCCAAATGAAAGAAGGAGCTTGGTAGTATTGCTTGGTGGGGGCAGAGGAGGGCAAATTGCTCTAATCGTGGGAGCTTTAGGAAGAAGCAATCTAAACCGTCCGAAGATATCGGATGCTCCTCCTTCCTGAGATAATACTCAAAACTGGCAACATCTTGCCCGCCCACTGGAAAGATCCACCCCACTGGAAAGCTCCAACCCACATGGAGAGTCGTCAGCTTTGGGCATGAAGAAGCGAGGTGATCTAGAAAGGCGTCGTTGAGCGTCTCAACGCTGTTGTCGCTGAGATGCAGATGGGTGAGGTTGGGGAAGCACGCGATGGCAGCCGAGAGGTCTTGGAGGGACACAAGGAGGTCCTCTTTGACGGAGAGCGTGGTCACGCGACGCTTCGCTAGGCGACGCCAATGACGGCACACGGACGCGATGAGAAGATTTCGAGCCGCGTCTGCGTCTTACATGCCTTCGCAAGCTCACCATCCACAGGTACTATTACATTACTCACCTGACTGAAAGTTATGCTTCTCTAATTGTGTTGGTTTACCTTACTACCCAGCAACGGCGGGGAGGGGAGAGGGGCACTGTGGTAGGGGAAGAGACGGTAAAAGGGAACCGACTTGTCAAACGTGACATCCTTAGAGGACAGAACATGGCGCACGGTGGGGTGGTAAAACTGCCAGCCAGGCGCGTCAGGGGGGAAGCCAAGGAAGACACAGGGAATGGCGCGAGAGGAGAGCTTGTCCGCGGACGTATCGCAGTCAAAGGCACGAGCGCCCCATACCCGGAACACCGACGCGTCGCCAACCTTCCCTGTCCAATGCAGTGTGGGCGAGGTCTCCGGCAAGGAGACACGGGGCCAGATGTTGAGCTGATGCGCAGCGTACCGGACTGCAAACGGCCACAGAAAATGGGGAGCAGCCGCATGGATCATGGAGGTACGGGCCACCTCCATAACTGCCAATGCAGCGCTCAACAATCCCATTCTGCTGTGGGGAGGCCGGAAGCGTGAACGACTGGAGGATGCCCTCCCCATGACAAAAGTCCCGCAAGAGGTCAGAGGAGAACTCACCACCTCTGTCAGAGTGCAGACTCAGGACAGGAAGGTCCGTACGGAACCGCTCGCGGAGGTGGAGACGGACAGCGCGGATCCAAGGGATCAAAACATCAGGGACTTCTTCCTTGCTGCACAAGGGGAAGACCGTGGTGTAACGTGTGTAGTCGTCAACAACCAGCAGAAAGTATCGCTCGCGGCCCTGTCCCTGGACGCGGGGGGGGGGCCCACACGTCCATGTGGAGAGTCTGCAAGGGAGCAGTCGTCGGGGGAAACGAGGAGTGAGGAGCGGCGCGCTGCTGCCCCTCGACGCAAGCAAGGCAGGGGGGCCGGGCGAGGGCGGGAAGGGGGGCAGAGACCTAGGAAGACCAGAGACAAGCAGGCGGGAATGCATGCCACAGAGGCGTGGCAGGGAGGGGTGACCAAGGCGGTGGTGCCAAAGGAGAGTCTGGTGCGAGAGGAGCCGACACGAGCAGGGGGCTGCTACCTGACCTGACGCGGACACCTGACCAGACGCAGCCACCTGAGTAGGCTCAGTAGTCAGTGTGTACAGACTCGACCCCGGCCGACGAGTGAACGTGGTCAGATGACGGCCCGTCTGGGTACACGTGCAAATCGCTACATGCTGACCCACAGGAGTGTTGGTGGTGACCATTGCATCCTGGAGGGCAGCGGTACTTACCAAGTTCGTAGAGAACAAGGGGAGGTGGAGACCTGAGAGTGAGCTAGACGGAACAGCTGGACACGAGAGAACAGTGGAGGAACGTGCAAGAACCGGGCCCCCAGAGGGGTCAGCCAGAGAGACTGCAACAGGTGCAGGGAGTGGTGTGACTTTGGGACTGTCTCGAAAGACACAGCGCTAAGCACCTGAGTCAAGCATGAAGGTGTGCAAGACATGAGTAGGCGCAGTACCAGAAAGAGAAGACTCACTAGCACCTAGAGCAGCAGCCTCTACACCTGTTTCAGGCGGCACACATAGGTAACAGTCACCCTCAGCACTAACAGTCATAGCATACATGGCAGCAAGGATAGCATCATAGTCAAGAGCAAAGATATCAACACCAGACCTAAGCAGGACTGGGCAGCGGGAGAGCTCCGCCTTGTCATCAAACCGTGCGTGCCAAGCGTCGTGAAGGCGGGAGAAGCAGCGGTGCTATGTGTGATACTTCTCGCATGTCTGACTAGCGCGGTCACCTGTGCAGATGGCGTACGGGCAGCAAACACTACACCCAGACACCCCACGCTGAGCAAACCACTCACGAAGCTGCTGGGGCGTAAGGGTCTCGCGCGGACGCTGCTGCTGCTGCCTCTGGCCACCGCCAGAACCTCCCCTCTGAAAGGCTCCACCCCGACCACCACCGCCGCCACCACTCCCACTGCCGCCACCACCGCCGCCGCCATTCCCACCGCTACCACCGCCGCCGCCACCGAAGCCTCCACTCCCACCCCACTCCCACTGCCACCACCACCACCTCCACCGTCTCCACCACCTTTTCCACCGCCTCCACCACCGCCTCCCCCTCCACTCTTGCCTCATTTGCCCTTGCCGCCGCGGCGCCTCCCACTAGGAGCAGATGCATCCCCGACCTCCTCAGCACCTAGAAAGTCAACAGCAGCAGGAGAAGCGACACATGGGGCAAGGGGGGAGGGGGAACACTTCTCAAAGTAGGGAGAGCGAGGAGTGCCACGCGCAGCACCTACAGCGACTATGCTAGTCTCAGCTGCAAGGAGGTGCTTCTCGAGCAGGTCGATAGTGAGGTCTGTGGGGTCAAGGGCGAGAAAGTGGTCCCTGACTGCGGAAAGAGAGCCAGGGAGGCATGTGACTATGAAGTAGATAGTGATGTATATCGGGGGCGGGTTCTTGTCTATGAACTCGGCTTTAAGCGCTGCGCGGTAGCGAGTGTCGCTAGTGCGAAGGTGGGTGATGAGGCCATCGACTGAGGCGAAGGTGGACAGCTTCGGAAACTGGTAGGGCAGTATAAGGCGGCCGAGAGCAGCAGTGGCAGGGGAGGAGTAGCGCGCGACTACAGCATCGTACAGGGCTTTAGGTGACTTGTGTTGGCCAAATTGAGCGCGTTCGGCTAACGGCAGGTGGTTGCGAACGGCTAGGCGAGCAGCATCGTCACAGGTAAGCCACTGTGAGCGAATCGCACTGTCAGCTGTGTCGGGAGGAGCAAGAGAGGCTCCAGACGTGTGATCAAACAACGAGACGCCATCTTTAGAATCGCTCAGTAGGTACAGCTGTAAGTTGTCGAGCCATGTATCAAACTGGATCGGATGGCCCTCAGAAGCAAAGATGTGAACGCTGAGGGTAGCCATAGCTAGCTGAACAGGGTGGCGCGTGACGAGTAGGGCAGCACGCGGCGCGGCGGCCAACAGGGCAGCACGCGGGCAGGGTAAGGAAGCGCGCTATCAGCAGGGCGGCGCGTGGGCAGGGCAAGGCGTGCGCAATCAGCGCGAAGCAGGGCAGGGCGTGCGTGTCAAACTTATATGCATGTTATATTTGTGTAGGCTGTAGTGGGGTAGCTGATATGGGGTACAACCCCATTAGGGTTTCATATTTGTACCAAACCCTGATCTAGTCATTTCATTCCTGTCTAGCATTCTCATCATGGTTTCAGAGCAGTAGGTCCGTAGGACCGTCTTTTTTTTCGGGCCCACCTACCGCTACCCCACGACTGTGACTGTAACTATGCCTGTGACGTGCTGCGCTGCATGCGCCGTCTGCCCGCTGTCTGCTGTCTGCTGCTGCTCTGCACACAGACCTAATTTCACTCGCTGCTGCCTACTGTCTGCTGCTGCCTCGCGCGCGTCGCCCTTGCAGCCCGCGCGCGCCTTGCTTCTGCCCCGCGCATTGCCCGCGCAGCCCGCGCTGAGCCCGCGTAGCCCGTCCGCGCCCCGCAGCAGCCCCACGCGCCATCCGCGCAGCCCGCACCGAGCGCGCGCAGCCTGTGCGCGGCCCGCTGCTCCCCCGCGCAGCCCGTGCCGAGCCCGCACAGCCCGCCCGTGGCCCGCTGCTGCCCCGCACAGCCCGCGCCGAGCCCGCGCAGCCCGCGCGTGGCCCGCTGCTGCCCCGCACAGCCCGCGCCGAGCCCGCGCAGCCCGCCCGCGGCCTGGTGCTGCCCCGCGCACCACCCGCGCCCTTTCGCCGCCCACGCACGGCCCGCCCCTGCCCCGCGCTCTGCCTTACCTGCTTGCCCCGCGCCGCTGCAGCCTGCCTGAGGCTTGCTGGCCCCCCCCCCTTGCGCTGCCTGCGCTGCATCTGCCTACTGATTTCGCCTACTGCCTTTGCCTGCTGCATTTCTCTGGACTGCGATTATGACGACGCCTCATATTCTCGCGTTTGAGCCTGACGGTAGCCCGATCGAGTTCACAGTGTGGCTCGACGATCTCCAACTGTTTCTTATGACTGATGCCAAAGATGGCATTCCCCTGTTCGCTCACGCGTCTGGCACTGCCCCTGAGCCTGCTGCTGATGCTTCTGCGCTCGACCTCTCACAGTGGCAGACTCGCGATGCTGCTGCACGCCTCGCTATTCGCAATCACCTGCCGATCCCCGAGCGCGCGCATTTTAGCCAGCACAAGACTGCTAAGGCACTGTATGACGCTGTAGTTGCGCGCTACTCCTCCCCGGCCACTGCAGCCCTAGGTCGTCTCATGCTACCCTACCTGTTCCCCGACCTGTCCTCCTTTCACACTGCTGAGGACCTCATCTCTCACCTGCGCGCTAGTGACGCTTGCTTTCGGTCCGCCCTTAAGGACGAGTTCCTCGCAAAGAACACCCCTCCGGTGTACTTTACGCTCTACTTCCTTGTCACCCGCCTCCCTGACACGCTTCGCTCGGTCAGGGACCACTTTCTCGCTCTAGACCCTACCGCTCTCACCGTCGACGACTTCGCGACGCAGCTTCTCGCAGCTGAGAAGAACATCCTTGCTGTGGGTGCGGCTCGTGGCGCTCCTCGCACTCCCCTCTTTGAGGGGTGCTCCCCCTCCCCACTTACCGCCTCCACGCCTCTGCTGCTACTGCTGTCGACTTCCTTGGTGCTGAGGAGGTTGGGGCTGCTTCCGCTCCTAGTGGGAAGCGCCGCAACGCCCGGGGCAGAGGGGCTGGCAGGGGAGGTGGAGGTGGCGGTGGAGGGGGCGGTGGTGGTGGTGGCGGGCGAGGTGGAGGAGGTGGGGATGGTAGAGGCGGTGGTGGAGGTGGTGGGAGCGGCGGTGGTACCGGGAGCAGTGGCGGTGGCAGCGGCGGTAGTGGGGGAGGAGCTGGTAGTGGTGGCAGCAGTGGTGGCCAGGGACAGCAGCAGCAGCAGCCGCAGCAGCAGCAGTAGCAGCAGCAGCAGCGCCAGCACTAGGCTCCCTCGTCCCAGCAGCTCCATGACTGGTATGCGGGGCGTGGGGCGTCTGGGGGTTCTGTTCCCTGCACCTACATCATTCGAGCAGGTCCCCACGCTGGCCGCCCATGCAATGGTCTGCACACTGAGTATCGCTGCTTTGCTAGGCTTACTGACGCCTGCGCGTCAAGTTTCCTGCGGCAACTGAGTTGCCCAACTGGGCAGATCTGCTTAGGCGTGGTGTTCCTATCTTTGATCTTGACTATGATGCTATTCTTGCTGCCATGTATGCATTGACTGTTAGTGCTGAGGGTGACTGCTACTTGTGTATGCCGCCTGATCCAGGTATAGGAGCTGCCGCCCTAGGTGCCCTAGCTACGGGCAGGGTAACGCGCTACGGGCAGGGAACTGTACGGTGGGCCCTAAAAAACTCTGAATCCATGTCGGAAGACTAAGCGAGAATTGTGTGCATTGAAGATAGAACTGGGTATAAGTACTAACCTAATTTGGGTTGTACCCCTTATGGGCTACCCCATTACAGCCTACACAATATAAACATTACAGTGTTTTGACATGAACTCGTGTGTTCCGTTTGATACATGTGAAGCGAGGAACAGCAGCTAGAGCAAAATGAATTTGTATTGTCGAGCCTAGGTCGACCTAGGTTCAAATAGATATAGTTCAACTAATAATACGAGTTTTGCAATACACCGTATAAAGACACACACAAACACTGCCCGTTGGTTTCCATTGCTTTGGCGCCAACTCGAACTCAGCGCCGCGCAAATCATACCCCCAGGTAACCCCCACCCCACTGCACTGGAGGGAAGCGATATTTCACCCCACTGCACTGGAGGGAAGCGATATTTCACCCCACTGCACTGTATCGCGAGAAACATAGCTTCCCGAGTGGTGGCTTTTTCTAGTCTCGTCCCTACCTGTCACGTTACACTGCTTAGTGAAGGGTTACACAGAGCAATCCAGACTGCGCCGACGCCGCAAATGCCGCCGCCTAAGCCAATTACGGTGCAGCTGCGACCGTCGCTTGCACTCTCCGCCGCGCTTTGGCTTACTGCATTCGTCTCTTGCCATGCCGCGCAACCGGTGATCAACGCTACTCAAGGTGCCTCCCTCTCTCCTCGCACAATGCTAGTATTTGCAACCAGCGCCGCTTCTCGACCTCTCTCGTACCGTCGTTCCTCTCGAGCACGTAATATCAATCAGCCCGCGGTTCGTACTGCCCATCATTGCAACTAGTACTAGTACTGATCCTCTTTCCGGTCACGTGACGGCACGAGCGCGATGTGTTCATGCGAATGGTGAATTACGATTAGTTCAAGCGGGTCGCGGGAGGTTGAGTTCAAGCGGGTCGCGGCGCTGCCGCTTTGCTGCGCGCGTTTTGCTGCGCGCGCAGCTCTGCTGAGCGCGCTATGCTAGCGCGCGCGGAATGCCAGCATAGCGCGCACAAGTGCCGCGCGCGGAATGGCAGCGTAGCTGGCGCATTCCGCTCGCGGAATGCCATCATATCTGGCGCAAGTGGCGCTAGCGGACTGCAAGCATAGCTGGCGCCAGTGACGCTCGCAGGCGTCGCCTGTTCTGCACATGGCTAATTACTCACCCGCGTGTGGTCGCGCTGCTAGCACCCTCCGGCCCGCGCCTGGTTGTTTGTACCTAATGTATTAGGTATTAGATGCTTAGGGTGCGTTCTTGTCTGCTGCACAAGGCAAATGGAAGATTTCCACGTCATCATTGTCATCATCGTCAGAATCTACCCAAATCCCAACTTTTTTCAGAGCTTGGTGACAAGCTTCTAAGCACCAGCCAAGATCGTACCCTTATTCTCCGTGGTGTGAGGTGGAAGGTGAGTTAGTGACGGGAGGCCTTTCCCATTTTGTGATTGGCAGCCTACCCAACCCTGGTTCCCTCACAACAAAGCGCTTCAGTTTTTCGCCAGCACTCTCGCAATTTTGTTTCTAGTTTTGTTGAGGTGAAATTGCTTGGCACACTCTACAGACATGGGCATTTGACCCGACCCGTCCCGTTTAGGGCGACCCGTGACTGCCACGGGTCGGGTCGGGTTGGGTCGGCGGGTCAAGTTTGGCCTAATCATGTGACCCGACCCATCCGAGGTACACGGGTATCTGCAACCCGTCTCCGGGTTGGTTATAGGGCGGGTCGGGACGGGTCGGGTAAGGGCAGGGTATGATATATTCAGGGTTTATGGCAATCTCCTCCGCTGTTGGTGGCGATCTCCACTGCTCATGCTGGCCTTCGCGCTGCAGTTGGTAGCGACCGCAACTCTGTCTTGTGGCGATCGCGCTGCTGCGTGTTCGCGCTCACGTTGCTGCGTCCCTGGACGCGCGATGCTGCGAAGAGGCGCGCACCCCTATGCTTAAGGGGGCGCGCAAGTTAGCGGCTATGCGCGCGATTGATGAGCAGTGCCTCGCGCGAAAGCGGGTACATGTCGCTGACGTTTCCTACACTATCGTGCTCACAGCTGCAGCGTCATTGACCTTGGTGGGTACAGTATCTATTCCTTACAAACTATGGTGGCGTTTTGAGACCTACATATGAGGAGAAGGAAGAGTAGTAACCTAATCCTAAACCTAAAGTGAATGATTTAGAGTGAAAGGGGAAGGTGGGTAGGTAAGCGTTCAACTACATCTAAAGTCTGGAAGTGGAAGTCGAGTTACAAATCATCCAAATTGATGTTCCCTAGAGTCCCCTAAATATTACACGGGACGGGTCAGGTATACCTGACCCAGACACGGAACGCGACCCGGATGGGTCGGGTCAACCCGACCCGTCGGGTTGCTGATGCCCGTGAAAAAATGACACTAACGGGTCACGGGTCGACCCGACCCGTCCGAGTAGGCCCGACCCGACCCGGGCGGGTCGACCTTCTCACCATACCTGACCCGACCCACCCAAAAAGGCGGGTCGGGTCGGGTAACCCGACCCGTCCGGGCCAAATGCCCATGTGTAACAGAAATTACAGTGCTGCCAAATGTATAATGCTGTTTGAAGGTTTGGTTCATATCGAATCTCGAAAAGAAGTCTCGGTAGAGTCAGTGGACTCTCCCCATTCCGGTGATTCTTGTGGTTTGCCGAGTAATACCTGAACAGTCGACGAGAAGCCCTAAACGGTGCTTGCGATGTATCTGCAACCTAACCCAAAACAATCCCACCCATTCAGCAATCATGGTAATGCAAAGTGTGTTCACGAAAACTGGATTGAGCAAAGTGTGTTTCACTTGTGTTTTTGTGTGCGAGTTCTTGGGGACGGTCGTTGAGTGATTAGGAGGGACTCATCACAAGAGCGTTCCTTGGCGTCCATAGCCAGGCACGGGTAGCAGCAGCGTTCCTTGGAAGCTTCCCTCCCGACAGTGCAGGTTGCAGTGCATCCATAACCTTGCTTCGCTCTCTCTCTTGTTCTCTCTCCTCTCCTGTCCCCAACTGTCAGCGGTGTTTCTCAACGACTGCCAGAAGGCATGGGAGACTTTCCCAGGCTGGGCCATGGGTGCTACCTGTGGCAATGTTGGGGTCAAATGGGACGCTTCAGGCATGATCACCTCAATGTAAGAATACTTCAATCTTTCAGAGGTTGGACCTCAGAGTCTGCTTGTGTCTGCATACTTGCTTCTGAATGATGCCTGCAGCAGGATTTGCATTAAATAATTCCCTTTGTATTGTCAGTCGGTATAACGCCTCACAACCCTAGGTCAAACGAGGGTTGCATGAGGTGCAGTGGTTGTACTCAACTTTAACATGTAAGTCTCACAGGCGTTATATTCGCCCCCCATTGGTGCCAACATCCTCGTTAGTTTAGGACCTTTCGCAACAACTACTTCTTCACTGGTGGAGTAGGCCGGAGGGGGACCTTTCGCTAGGTTCGCACCTGGGCTACCACATTCAAGTTCTCGCTACTAGCGAGCCAAGAATTGAAACCCTAGGCACTGTTACCAGTATAACGCCTCGCTACTGGGTCAAAACGAGGGTTTGTATTTGAGGCTCAGCGGAGGCACTCAACCCTTACATGTAGGTCCCATAGGCGCTACAGTCAGTCTCCATCCAGTTTCCTAACTCCTTTCTTCTCTCAACCCACCCACCCACCCACCTGACATAGATATTTGCCGGATACAACTCTTGGTGGGTCTATCCCTAACAGCATTTCCTCTCTCACTTCACTCACAGAACTGTAAGAACCTCACAGTGAAATGGTGATGTGCCCATTCTTGATATGGCCACATCAGCAGTTCCCAGAACACTATTGCTTGTTGTACACGCGTTGCTTATGCTTGCATTGTATCACTTGTGTAGGAAAAGCAACGGCAAGGGCAAGAGCATCCTGAGTTTCCACCCTGAATGTGACTATTCTGAAAGTACCCAATGTCAACCTAAAAAAGTGTCTCGAACACATTTCTGTTCGTTGGAGGGGCCAGACAAACACAAACATGTTGGTGTTCTTCGGGCTCGGTTAGCTGCAACGAACCGAGCACGACCATGCTCGGGCGAACATGAACGTCTTCGCCATGAACATTTTCGGCAAAAGAAAAGAAAAAAGTGTGTCCGGCTCGTCTCAAACGAACCAAGCGGGTGTACGCCAGTTTGCGCAGGCCTGACTGGATGACCACTGAATTAACATCGCCTTCTTTACTGTTTTATACAACCCCGTCCGAGAGTCTTGTCCCGTTGTGAGCTCAGCGGGTCTATTCCAGCTGGGATTCTAAGCCTCGTTTCATTGGAGTACTTGTAAGCAGTGTGAGATATGCTGGTGTTGCAAGTGTGGATTTCCAGGGACAGAAGTGTGTTGCATCTGTATAAGAAGTGTTCAGTTAGAGTTGAGCATTTGACCCGACCCGACCCGACCCGACCCGATTTGGCCGAGCCATACGGGCCCTCGGGTCGGGTCGGGTCGGGTCGACCTCGGGCCAGATTCCCGAAACATCTGGCCCGACCCGGGGGTACAGGGCCGGGCCGACCCTGGCCCGAGTTCGGCTCGGGCCGGGTCGGGTCGGGCCAGGAAACCCGATTTCACCCGCGCTCTGCGCAGATCGGCGCTTTCGCCCGCCGATCTGCGCAGATCGGCGATTTCGCCCGCCGATCTGCGCAGATCGGCGATTTCGCCCGCCGATCTGCGCAGATCGGCGATTTCTCCCGCCGATCTGCGCAGATCGGCGATTTCTCCCGCCGATCTGCGCAGATCGGCGATTTCTCCCGCCGATCTGCGCAGATCGGCGATTTCGTCTGCCGATCTGCGCAGATCGGTGAGTTCGTTGGCGCAACTCTGCAAATCGTCAATTTCGCTGAAAATCTGGTGGAGATTGGGAGTTTCGCCGTGGCACTCGTTTCTGACGAATGTGTTGGAACAAATAATTCCAACCAATTCGCCACTGCTCACCACTCCTTACCGCACTAAATCTACCATACCCAACCCTCCCCCCGCCCCCCCCCCCCCCCCCCCCCCCCTCACTCTTTACAGATCCCTCGACATTGAGCCTCTCCACAAAGTCGACTTTAACTTAGCAGCATCATTCTTTGGCTGCAAACTAAGTAGTTATGGTTCCTAGACGACGTTGGTCGCTTGAGGAAGGATATTAGGTGTGCGGTAATGAAATGATGTGTACGGGGAAAAAAATACCCTTGACATAAAATGTGTTAGGGTTTCGGGTCCCCCCTGTGTCGAGATCTGACCCGACCCGATTTCCCAAATTCTGACCCGAAATCGGGTCGGGTCAAAGCTGACCCGAGACCCGACCCGACTCGGCCCGAGTCCCATGCTCGGGTCGGGTTTTAGCCCGGGTCGGGTCGGGTCGGCCCGCACGGGGCAGGTTATTGAAACTACTGACCCGACCCGGGCTAAACCACGGGTCGGGTCGGGCCGGCCCGACCCGCGCGGGGCAAATGCTCATCTCTATGTTCAGTACACTAAGCTGTCTCCACCCATCATCAATGTGTCTTTATTGCTCTTTTTGCCCAAGTTTACAAGCCTGCATGCATCAGCCGTGGTCATTTCCAATCTCTAGGGAGATGAGTTGTCAGTGAGTTGGGCGGTATTCATGTGTGGTTTCCGTCCCCTGTGGCCAGCAATGTGACAGGGAATCAGCTCACCGGGTCCATTCCTGCTGCAATTGGAAAGCTCACCAATCTGACCCATCTGTAAGCTTCTTCGAGTTGGCTGGCTGCTATGTTCTTGAAGCTTTTACCTCCGCCACTGATTTACTGAGCAAGCAAAAAAACCTTTGACATATCTTACCTTCCACTGCCCTTCCTGTGTGTTGGAGGAAATCCGGTGCTAGGGCATTTCCTCCCCTCCCTCCCCACATCAACGCTGGTTTCGTGCGCACAAATGACTGAGCTTCAAGATGATGATGTGGTGCTAGTTAACTACGGGTGAAACCTCGGTGCCACCTGTCAATTTATCCAATGATGGTGAAATTTACCCAATTGTCAACAGATCGGGTTGACCTCTGACCTCATGCGGCAGAACAGTGAAGGCTGGCCTGTAATTTCACCGCGCGGGGTTGTTTAAAAGCCGAACCATTTAGAAATTCGAGTCGAATGTTTTCTGAAATATAATAATATTTGGGCGAGTAAACTTGAACCGGTTTGATCGAACTAAACTGAAGTTTGCTTTTCTGACCTAATCATGTCTACCAGCTAGAGCTGCGTCAAGTTGCAGTTTCCGTCCCAATGCAGGCTGTTTACATCAGTCCACCAAATCGAACAATTTCACCATGTTCGTCCCATCTTCCATGGTGTCGTGTGTGCGTTCTTGACCTCATGCCCACTTTTCTCATCTCACTCCCTGTGACTCACCCCACTCCACGCAGATCTGTCAGAAGGAACGCGTTGAATGGTCCCATTCCTGACAGCATCGTGTTTCTCAGATGACTAGATTATTTGTAAGAATCTCACACTTTTTTTTTTTGCAAAGGTTGTACAATATAACCACAATCTACACGGATTTTCCTGAAAATCTTTCTTTGGCAATAAAAATCTAATGGTAGACTACATTGAACTCTACATAGTCATGAGCATGTGCATGTGCCTCGAGTCGAGTCGAGTCGGTCCTTACCCGGGCCGAGTCAGGGTTGAGTCGCCGACTCTGAAAAACAGCGCGAGTCGGGTCTGATTTGATTCGTGGCAAGTCAGGAGATCCGTGAGCCGTAAGTGACTTGAAAGTCCCTTTGAGCAAAAACTTCATGTATGATTGTGTTCTAGTTTCTGATTTTGTAGGTTGTCTAGAACATACAGGGGCTGGTAAACAATGGCTAGAAACATGAGAGATCTGTCGCAAGGAAGATTAGAGATTTGTCGCAACTAAACGAAATCGCCAGATCTGTTGAATGGAATATGGAGTCACCAAAACGTTGCTGGATCTGTTTGAAACTTTTCCCCCAATTTGTTTTCGCAAATGTTGAAACTTGCGGATCATTCACGGATTTCACGTGTTCGAAAGAAAAAAATCGCTGGCTGGCCCTTTCGCAATGGAATCCGTGCAGTTTGTTACGCACATTCTGTAAATTAAAGGACGCTCAGGAGAGGGATGCAGGATGCAGGTGCATGCAAAGTCGCAGGACTGCATCAAAACTTATCACAATTTTGATGGGAATGTCAATTTCGCGGCATCATGACTCAATGGGTGTGTTGTCGCAATGCAAAATCGCGAACAAGTGGGAGCGGTTTTGTTAGTTCGCCGAGCAGACTCGCTACCAAAACAATTCCCCCCCCCAGCCTCCACACATTACCGCATTGCAACCCCCCAGGTTTGATGAGAACCGCAAACCTGTCAAACAGGGTTAGGCCAACTAAAGCTGAAAATGAACTTGTTCTCTTCAACCCGAACTGCGATTCACCTTGTACACATGCCTGCCTGCCTCTCTCCATGCTCGTCTCATCAACCAGTTGGGTCAACAAGTGTGTGCTTGCTGTCCCTCCACCCATACCCCCTGTTCTCATCTCATCTCCTCCGCACATACCCACTATTCTCATTCCATGCCCCCTATGCCTCCTCACTTCGTCCGCCCCAACCCACACGATGCGCACACAGCACAGGTCTCTTTCACACAACAGCTTGACGGGCTCCATTCCCAACAGAATCTCCAATCTTTCTCCGCTCGTTTATCTGTATGAAGCACCTCGTTCACATGCGAGCAAGAAAGTCTCCAAGTCATGTAGCAAGGATTTTTGGGTGATAAACGTATATGGTCACACAATTGGCAGCCGCAAGCTGATTACCCTGCAGCTCCTCTTCCCGGCTCTCCCCCCTCCTAGGCCCAGGTTCTACGAGAACCACAAACTCGTCGAACCGGGTGTGCCACTCGAACCGGTTTGGCCAATTTGAGTCGACTCGAACTGTTTGCCTAGAACCGAACTGAAAATCAAATTCTTATCATGCCTGCCTTCCTAAAAGCCCATCTCGTCCCCTGATTGGCTCGACCTTGTGTGCTTCTGTTCCTCAGTCCATGCCCACTGTTCCTCATTTCCTCACTTCTTTCCCCCAACCCACACCACACACACAGGTCTCTTGCGAAAAACAATTTGACGGGCCCCATTCCCAACAGTATCTCCAAGCTTGATCGTCTCACTTATGTGTATGAAGCACCTTGTTTATACCTCGGGATGAGCACGGACAAGATCAAAGTTCACGTGAACTCTAAAACCCGAGGTTACGTTACCTAGATGTCACACGCAAGTAAGAAACAAGGATAGGGCAATAGAAAAGTGTATGGCCAGAAATGAGCAAGACTAGGGCCGCACACTAGCCTGGCCCTGCTTTTTGGCCAGGGCGGGCCGGGCTGGCTCCTTCAGGTATACATGAGCGATGGCCGGCCACTGGCCGGCTCGTGACGAGCCGACCCCGACCACTGTCCAGAGTGGCCGGCCAATGGCCGGTTCGCCACGATGCCGGACTATGGCTAGGTCGGATCGTGGCTCGTCCGATAGGTGACGACCTGGGAGGCTCATGTTAAGCCTGGCAGGAATCAGGATTGTCATGAGCTAGGGTGGCCATGAGCTAGGGTGGCCATGAGCTAGGGTGGCCATGATCTAGGGTGGCCATGAGCTAGGGTGGCCATGAGCTAGGGTGGCCATGAGTTCTAATAGACTCTGGACAACCACACCACATTAAAATACCCCTCAATCCTTCTGATCTGTCCCCGGACGGACCTGCCCATGTACTGTGGTTGGCGCCGACATGTTGATGGACGGACCTGCCTATTTCAATGTTGAAGGATTTCAGTTTGTTACTATGGAGTATTGTGTTTTTGAAGGAATCACATCCACGCCTAGCTGACCCCTCAATTTCGAGGCATGTGCTAGTCGACTATGTGCAGACGCTCAATGTCGAGAGATCTGTGAAGGGTTGGAGGGGGGGGATTTGAAATTGTGGATTAAGTGCGGTAAAATAATGAGTGGAGAGGAGTGGCAAACTGGTTGGAAAGAAGGGATTGCCTAGGCTGAGTAAGTTACAGGCAAAATCCTGATCTCCAGATCGGCCAACGAGATTGCCGATTTGCGCGTATCAGCGAAATCGCCAATCAGCGTGGATCGGCGAACGAAAGTGCTGACCTGCACAGATCATGGGCGAGGGCGAGTTTCCTGTACCCGACCCATGTTCGGGTCGGGTCAGGTAACACCTGGCCTTGTATCCCCGGGTCGGGTCAGGTAACACCTGGCCTTGTATCCCCGGGTCGGGTCAGGGATCCCCTGACCCGGAAACCCGCCTGGCCAGGCCAAGTTGGGTCGGGTTGGGTCGGTTGCTCATTTGTCTGGGCCGCAGGCTGACACTCACATTGTGCCGGCCCGAGAAGGGCCAACCCGGGCTCGACCCGTGGTAACCCGGGCTCGACCCGTGGTAACCCGGGCTCGACCCGTGGTAACCCGGGCTCGACCCGTGGTAACCTGGGCTCGACCCGTGGTAACCTGGGCTCGACCCGTGGTAACCCGGGCTCGACCCGTGGTAACCCGGCTCGACCCGTGGTAACCCGGGCTCGACCCGTGGTAACCTGGGCTCGACCCGTGGTAACCTGGGCTCGACCCGTGGTAACCTGGGCTCGACCCGTGGTAACCCGGGCTCGACCCGTGGTAACCCGGGCTCTGTTAGAATACCTCTATTCAATTTATCCTGCATATTCTAGTTTGCTTGTCTAGAGTTACGCACCCAAACCTGATTTGGGTGTACAACTGGGGTTTACCCTAGTTGTGGTTTGGTTCCAACCTTGGCCAAAATGTTTGGCCCCCAAAAGTTGGGTTAGAGAATTATTGGAGCCCTATGATTATTGGAGGCTCCAATAATTCCTCCAACCCAATTATTGGTGGGGGCCAATAATCTTGGCCACGCTCCCAACCAACCCCACTCTCCTAGCTCAACTATGTATACCCCTGCTTTTCATTCTAAGATTAATCCTTTCAATTTTCAGTCCTCATCCTTTCACAGGATTCTAACATGGTATCAGAGCATTTTGGCTCACGCCCCTTCCGATCCTAGGACCATGTGTCCTGCGTGTACTTCCACGCTTGCTCCAGCTTTCGCGAGACCATCGGCTGCCTTGCGCAAGGCCACCCTCCCGTCTCGTACAGCAGCCGCGCGATTTTATGGCGATTTCGGCGCCATACGCCCGCCGAATCGCGACCGTCGCGGCCGTCGCGACCAGCAGCCGCGCGGACGCGATTTCGCGGCGATTTCGCCGCCATACGCCCGCCGAATCGCGACCGTCGCGGCCGTCGCGACCAGCAGCCACGCGGACGCGATTTCGCGGCGATTTCGCCGCCATACGCCCGCCGAATCGCGACCGTCGCGACCTTCGCGACCAGCAGCCGCGCGGACGCGATTTCGCGGCGATTTCGCCGCCATACGCCCGCCGAATCGCGACCGTCGCGGCCGTCGCGACCAGCAGCCGCGCGGACGCGATTTCGCGGCGATTTCGCCGCCATACGCCCGCCGAATCGCGACCGTTGCGGCCGTCGTGAATAGCAGCCGCGCGGACGCGATTTTGCGGCGTTATCGCATCGCCACCGCTGCGCGGCCGTCGCTTCCGCCCTCGCGCCTAACGGCGCCCTGCTACCGTCGCTTCCGCCCTCGCGCTTAACGGCGCTTCCCCCTACGCACTTGCTTCCTCCTCCCTCGGGCCATCCAGCCCTCCTCCCCCCCCCCCTCGCTTCCTCCTCCCTCGGGCCATCCAGCCCTCCTCCCCCTTCCCCCTCGCTTCCTCCTCCTTCGGGCCATCCGGCCCTCCTCCCCTTTCCCCCTCGCTTCCTCCTCCCTCGGGCCATCTGGCCCTCCTCCCCCTTCCCCCTCGCTTCCTCCTCCTTCGGGCCATCCAGCCCTCCTCCCCCTTCCCCCTCGCTTCCTCCTCCTTCGGGCCATCCAGCCCTCCTCCCCCTTCCCCCTCGCTTCCTCCTCCTTCGGGCCATCCAGCCCTCCTCCCCCTTCCCCCTCGCTTCCTCCTCCTTCGGGCCATCCAGCCCTCCTCCCACTTCCCCCTCGCTTCCTCCTCCCTCGGGCCATCCAGCCCTCCTCCCCCTTCCCCCTCGCTTCCTCCTCCTTCGGGCCATCCAGCCCTCCTCCTCCTTCCCCCTCGCTTCCTCCTCCCTCGGGCCATCCAGCCCTCCTCCCCCTTCCCCCTCGCTTCCTCCTCCTTCGGGCCATCCAGCCCTCCTCCCCCTCCCCCCTCGCTTCCTCCTCCCTCGGGCCATCCAGCCCTCCTCCCCCTTCCCCCTCGCTTCCTCCTCCTTCGGGCCATCCAGCCCTCTTCCCCCTTCCCCCTCGCTTCCTCCTCCTTCGGGCCATCCAGCCCTCCTCCCCCTTTCCCCTCGCTTCCTCCTCCCTCGGGCCATCCAGCCCTCCTCCCCCTTCCCCCTCGCTTCCTCCTCCTTCGGGCCATCCAGCCCTCCTCCCCCTTCCCCCTCGCTTCCTCCTCCTTCGGGCCATCCAGCCCTCCTCCCACTTCCCCCTCGCTTCCTCCTCCCTCGGGCCATCCAGCCCTCCTCCCCCTTCCCCCTCGCTTCCTCCTCCTTCGGGCCATCCAGCCCTCCTCCTCCTTCCCCCTCGCTTCCTCCTCCCTCGGGCCATCCAGCCCTCCTCCCCCTTCCCCCTCGCTTCCTCCTCCTTCGGGCCATCCAGCCCTCCTCCCCCTCCCCCCTCGCTTCCTCCTCCCTCGGGCCATCCAGCCCTCCTCCCCCTTCCCCCTCGCTTCCTCCTCCTTCGGGCCATCCGGCCCTCCTCCCCTTTCCCCCTCGCTTCCTCCTCCCTCGGGCCATCTGGCCCTCCTCCCCCTTCCCCCTCGCTTCCTCCTCCTTCGGGCCATCCAGCCCTCCTCCCCCTTCCCCCTCGCTTCCTCCTCCTTCGGGCCATCCAGCCCTCCTCCCCCTTCCCCCTCGCTTCCTCCTCCTTCGGGCCATCCAGCCCTCCTCCCCCTTCCCCCTCGCTTCCTCCTCCTTCGGGCCATCCAGCCCTCCTCCCCCTTCCCCCTCGCTTCCTCCTCCTTCGGGCCATCCAGCCCTCCTCCCCCTTCCCCCTCGCTTCCTCCTCCCTCAGGCCATCCAGCCCTCCTCCCCCTTCCCCCTCGCTTCCTCCTCCTTCGGGCCATCCAGCCCTCCTCCCCCTTCCCCCTCGCTTCCTCCTCCTTCGGGCCATCCAGCCCTCCTCCCCCTCCCCCCTCGCTTCCTCCTCCCTCGGGCCATCCGGCCCTCCTCCCCCTTCCCCCTCGCTTCCTCCTCCTTCGGGCCATCCGGCCCTCCTCCCCCTTCCCCTTCGCTTCCTCCTCCCTCGGGCCATCCGGCCCTCCTCCCCCTTCCCCCTCGCTTCCTCCTCCTTCGGGCCATCCAGCCCTCCTCCCCCTTCCCCCTCGCTTCCTCCTCCTTCGGGCCATCCAGCCCTCCTCCCCCTTCCCCCTCGCTTCCTCCTCCTTCGGGCCATCCAGCCCTCCTCCCCCTTCCCCCTCGCTTCCTCCTCCTTCGGGCCATCCAGCCCTCCTCCCCTTCCCCCTCGCTTCCTCCTCCTTCGGGCCATCCAGCCCTCCTCCCCCTTCCCCCTCGCTTCCTCCTCCTTCGGGCCATCGAGCCCTCCTCCCCCTTCCCCCTCGCTTCCTCCTCCTTCGGGCCATCCAGCCCTCCTCCCCCTTCCCCCTCGCTTCCTCCTCCTTCGGGCCATCCAGCCCTCCTCCCCCTTCCCCCTCGCTTCCTCCTCCTTCGGGCCATCCAGCCCTCCTCCCCCTTCCCCCTCACTTCCTCCTCCCTCGGTCCTCCCCCTCCCCCCTCGCTTCCTCCTCCCTCGGGCCATCCAGCCCTCCTCCCCCTCCCCCCTCGCTTCCTCCTCCCTCGGGCCATCCAGCCCTCCTCCCCCTTCCCCCTCGCTTCCTCCTCCCTCGAGCCATCCAGCCCTCCTCCCCCTTCCCCCTCGCTTCCTCCTCCTTCGGGCCATCCAGCCCTCCTCCCCCTTCCCCCTCGCTTCCTCCTCCTTCGGGCCATCCAGCCCTCCTCCCCCTTCCCCCTCGCTTCCTCCTCCCTCAGGCCATCCAGCCCTCCTCCCCCTTCCCCCTCGCTTCCTCCTCCTTCGGGCCATCCAGCCCTCCTCCCCCTTCCCCCTCGCTTCCTCCTCCTTCGGGCCATCCAGCCCTCCTCCCCCTCCCCCCTCGCTTCCTCCTCCCTCGGGCCATCCGGCCCTCCTCCCCCTTCCCCCTCGCTTCCTCCTCCTTCGGGCCATCCGGCCCTCCTCCCCCTTCCCCCTCGCTTCCTCCTCCTTCGGGCCATCCGGCCCTCCTCCCCCTTCCCCCTCGCTTCCTCCTCCTTCGGGCCATCCAGCCCTCCTCCCCCTTCCCCCTCGCTTCCTCCTCCTTCGGGCCATCCAGCCCTCCTCCCCCTTCCCCCTCGCTTCCTCCTCCTTCGGGCCATCCAGCCCTCCTCCCCCTTCCCCCTCGCTTCCTCCTCCTTCGGGCCATCCAGCCCTCCTCCCCCTTCCCCCTCGCTTCCTCCTCCTTCGGGCCATCCAGCCCTCCTCCCCCTTCCCCCTCGCTTCCTCCTCCTTCGGGCCATCGAGCCCTCCTCCCCCTTCCCCCTCGCTTCCTCCTCCTTCGGGCCATCCAGCCCTCCTCCCCCTTCCCCCTCGCTTCCTCCTCCTTCGGGCCATCCAGCCCTCCTCCCCCTTCCCCCTCGCTTCCTCCTCCTTCGGGCCATCCAGCCCTCCTCCCCCTTCCCCCTCACTTCCTCCTCCCTCGGTCCTCCCCCTCCCCCCTCGCTTCCTCCTCCCTCGGGCCATCCAGCCCTCCTCCCCCTCCCCCCTCGCTTCCTCCTCCCTCGGGCCATCCAGCCCTCCTCCCCCTTCCCCCTCGCTTCCTCCTCCCTCGAGCCATCCAGCCCTCCTCCCCCTTCCCCCTCGCTTCCTCCTCCTTCGGGCCATCCAGCCCTCCTCCCCCTTCCCCCTCGCTTCCTCCTCCTTCGGGCCATCCAGCCCTCCTCCCCCTTCCCCCTCGCTTCCCCCCCGCAGCCCTCCCGCTGCCGTCGCCGTCCCCCTTAGCCGCCGGAGCCCTCCCGCTGCCGCTGCCGTCTCCCTTCGCAGCCGCGGATCTCCCGCTGCCGCCGCCGCCGCCGCAGCTCTCCCGCTGCCGCCGCCATCCCGCTTCCGCCGCCGCAGCCCTCCCGCTGCCGTCGCCGTCCCCCTTAGCCGCCGCAGCCCTCCCGCTGCCGCTGCCGTCTCCCTTCGCAGCCGCAGCTCTCCCGCTGCCGTCGCCGTCCCCCTTAGCCGCCGCAGCCCTCCCGCTGCCGCTGCCGTCTCCCTTCGCAGCCGCGGCTCTCCCGCTGCCGCCGCCATCCCCCTTCCGCCGCCGCAGCTCTCCCGCTGCCGCCGCCGTCTCCCTTCGCCGCCGCAGCCCTCCCGTTGCCGCTGCCGTCCCCCTTCCGCTGCCGCAGCCTTCTCCCTTCTCCTTCACAGCCCTCCTGCTGTCACCGCACGGCACCTTCGGCTGGCCTGCATCCTCACTTACGACAGGCCCCCCCCTCCTCCCCCTTCATGCTTCAGGGGTTGTCCCGTCTCTCATTCAAGCCTCCTAGCTTTATGCAGGCTAAGGGGTTGTGTTAGAATACCTCTATTCAATTTATCCTGCATATTCTAGTTTGCTTGTCTAGAGTTACGCACCC
Source organism: Closterium sp. Yama58-4 (assembly GCA_947470075.1). NCBI lineage: Eukaryota > Viridiplantae > Streptophyta > Zygnematophyceae > Desmidiales > Closteriaceae > Closterium > Closterium sp. Yama58-4. Next base: position 257,744 of record CANIUD010000152.1, read on the forward strand.
AAACCTGATTTGGGTGTACAACTGGGGTTTACCCTAGTTGTGGTTTGGTTCCAACCTTGGCCAAAATGTTTGGCCCCCAAAATTTGGGTTAGAGAATTATTGGAGCCCTATGATAATTGGAGGCTCCAATAATTCTTCCAACCCAATTATTGGTGGGGGCCAATAATCTTGGCCACGCTCCCAACCAACCCCACTCTCCTAGCTCAACTATGTATACCCCTGCTTTTCATTCTAAGATTAATCCTTTCAATTTTCAGTCCTCATCCTTTCACAGGATTCTAACAGGCTCGACCCGTGGTAACCTGGGCTCGACCCGTGGTAACTTGGGCTCGACCCGTGGTAACCTGGGCTCGACCCGTGGTAACCTGGGCTCGACCCGTGGTAACCTGGGCTCGACCCGTGGTAACCCGGGCTCGACCCGTGGTAACCTGGGCTCGACCCGTGGTAACCTGGGCTCGACCCGTGGTAACCTGGGCTCGACCCGTGGTAACCTGGGCTCGACCCGTGGTAACCTGGGCTCGACCCGTGGTAACCTGGGCTCGACCCGTGGTAACCTGGGCTCGACCCGTGGTAACCTGGGCTCGACCCGTGGTAACCTGGGCTCGACCCGTGTTAACCTGGGCTCGACCCGTGGTAACCTGGGCTCGACCCGTGGTAACCTGGGCTCGACCCGTGGTAACCTGGGCTCGACCCGCGGTAACCTGGGCTTGACCCGTGGTAACCCGGGCTCGACCCGTGGTAACCCGGGCTCGACCCGTGGTAACCCGGGCTCGACCCGTGGTAACCCGGGCTCGACCCGTGGTAACCTGGGCTCGACCCGTGGTAACCTGGGCTCGACCCGTGGTAACCCGGGCTCGACCCGTGGTAACCCGGGCTCGACCCGTGGTAACCTGGGCTCGACCCGTGGTAACCCGGGCTCGACCCGTGGTAACTTGGGCTCGACCCGTGGTAACCTGGGCTAGACCCGTGGTAACCTGGGCTCGACCCGTGGTAACCTGGGCTCGACCCGTGGTAACCTGGGCTCGACCCGTGGTAACCTGGGCTCGACCCGTGGTAACCTGGGCTCGACCCGTGGTAACCTGGGCTCGACCCGTGGTAACCTGGGCTCGACCCGTGGTAACCTGGGCTCGACCCGTGGTAACCTGGGCTCGACCCGTGGTAACCTGGGCTCGACCCGTGGTAACCTGGGCTCGACCCGTGGTAACCTGGGCTCGACCCGTGGTAACCTGGGCTTGACCCGTGGTAACCTGGGCTTGACCCGTGGTAACCTGGGCTCGAACCGTGGTAACCTGGCTCGACCCGTGCTCATCATCCCTATCCTATGCCCAGGTTCAACGCAGTTTGACACACTTCAGAGTGTGTGATTTGAATTGGTTTGGTCACTTGAGTTGAACATGAACCAAACTGCGATTTGGTTAGTACTCATTCCCACATGCGATGCTCGTCTCATCGCCCAACTGGTTCGACCATGTGTGCTTGCTATTCCTCAGTTTATGCCCTCTATTCTAATCTTCTCACTTCTTCCGCCCCAACCCACACCACACACATGCAGGAGTCTTGCAAGCAACGATTTGACAGGCCCCATTCCCAACAGCATCTCCATGCTTTCTCAGCTTACTTATTTGTATGAAGCAGCTCGTTAATCCGAATTATATGCACGAACATGAGGCAAGATCATTAACTCTTAAATTCTTGAGAATAGATCCAGAGCTGCATAACCTAGATAATCGACGCACGCAAGAAAGCAAGTGCAAGGAGTTTCGGGCAATCAGATCAAAACATGCAAGGAGTTTCGGGCAATCAGATCAAAACATGTAAAAGGTCTCGCAATTGGCAGCCCAGCCAGGCTGAATGCCCCCCACACAGCTCCTCTCCCAGGCCTAGGTTCTACGAGAACCTCAAACTTGCCGAACCTTGTGTGCAACTCAAACCAAGCTGGTTCATTAAAATCAGCATGAGCCTGCTTGCCTCAAACCGAACAGCAATTTGGTTTTCACTCGTGCCTGCCTCCCATCATGCTCGTCTCATCATCCCAAAATTTCATCAACCATGTGTGCTTGCTGTCTCTCTCCTCCCATGCCCACTATTGTCATATCCTCACTTCTTCCGCCCCAACCCCACACACGGGTAGGGTTGAGTTGAACAATGCAAAGAACTTCATTTTTTTCTCCCAGAGACTTGAACATGTACATGTATGGGTCCAACCATTTGGTTTGGTTTGTGTCAGGGCGAACATTTAGGTGTTTGCTTGTTAAAGGCGAACACCCAAACATCTCCCTCTATGGAAATGTTCGGGCGAACACGAACATCTTCTGTTCGCCGAGAAAATGTCTTCGAGGCAAGGCGAACACCAACATGTTTGTGTACGCCATTTTTCATGCCTAGCAGTGAAGGACGCAGACTCAAGAGAGAAAGGTAGTTGGCGGAACTTGAAAAAAAAAAAAAAAATCCGTCCCCCTTTTTAGAGTCGCAATATACTCGCATCGGACATATCGCTGAGTATGATTTGACGAGGCTGGAGGGGGCTCGTCGGGCCTGTTCCCTCCTCGTTGGAGATTCAGTGCCGAGCCGACAAGCCAGAGTTCTGAAAACGCCGGCTCGGCTCATCATTTGGACGAGCCGAGCCCCCGGCTTGAATTTCTGGTCATGCTAATTTCCTACCTTCCAGCTTACATTTTCCTCCAACCCCCTCCACCCTTCCAGTGAATGCTATCGCTCCCTCCCGTGCCCCCAACAGAGCTCCCCACCTGTTGGAATATAGACTCAGCACACCCCCTTGGGCCGCCATGCCCGCTATTCTCATCTCTTCTTTTTCTCCAACCCACAACACACAATGCACAGGAATCTCTCATCCAATTCCCTCAGTGGCCCAGTGGTCTGCGACTTTGATTCCCGTAATCGCATTGAATATCTGTAAGAAGCTCTCTACACCCATCTTTGATGTGCCAAGTCAGCGCTGCACCACGCTCTCGTGTGCCAAGCCTGCACTGCGCCCTCCATCAACTCACTTCCATAACATGTGTGTATGTAGCTCTTGAGTCATTTTCCAGTCCTCTTGTACCAGCACGTTACTTTCCCAGTGCTGCAACTCAGCCCGTAACACAGGCTTGTCACCGCAGTTCCCATTTCAAAGCCGTGCATCTACATTGCCTCTTGTTTTTTTTTCCAATCCTGTTGTACCATCCTGCCATCTGTACTATTGTGTCCCCATCTATAGTCTCGCTGGATGGTTGCATGCCATGGGACTGCCGGGCTCCTCCATCTGAATGCATGCAGCGCTGAACAGATGGGTGCATTTTGTCATGTGGATTGGTCGATGCACGGCGCTTTGTTGCGGCACGCACAAGGCTAACAGGGCTTACTACCGTGCTTTCCTCCCCTGTGACCAGAAATTTCGCTGCCAATAATCTCAGTGGGTACATTCCAGCTAGTATTCAAGACCGAACTTCATTGGAGTTCTTGTGAGTACGCTTGTGTAAGTACGCTTGTGGACAAACTTGTAAGCAGTGTGAGATAGGCTGATCTGATGCTGCAATGAAAGCACATGGTTGGACCAAATAGAGCAGGGTAGCAGTGCTTTGCAGGTTTTTGCGGTGTGCTGCCAATGTCTCCATACCGCTCCTAGCCACCATCCCCATGCCTTTCTCCTTACATCCACCTTCATGACCAATTGAGCTCAAACCAAGAGTACAAAACCGAACTGGTTCGACCAGACCCGACTCGTCGTGATGACACCCCAAGGTCGGCCTGGGTCGGGACCACCCCGCTGCTCATGCTAGTGTAGCCTGGCCCGTCCTGGTGGGCAGTAGTAGCCCAGGCATGCATGACCTGTTAAGATAATAGGCAAAAGAGAGGGGGGAATGAACTAGCAAGAATGGGGGTACAAATAGCAAACCCTAGAAGGGTTGTACTCGCTATAGAGCACCCCACTACAGGCTAGAGCATAATATTCTGACACACCCCCATAGCCAAAGTGGGGTGTAATCAGCAGAGCAAACAAAGCAGTACAAGCTCAGGGTGGATCACAATGTCACCACACATTCTGAGCACAAGTTCAAGAAGCAATAGTTTAAAGGTTCAAATTATGAGCAAAGCTAGAGGCAGTCACAGGGGGGCAAGTGAGGAGGAGGAGGGCTGGCGAGAGGAGAGTAGATAGGAGGCGACGACTGAAGCTGCAGACACACGGGCAACAGACGGCTCTGGTGCGACAACGTGGCTACCGGGAATGAGTGCCCCGGAGTACAGGAGTAACAGGCTCCGCGGCTAATATGCGCGGCAGGAGCAACGGACCCACAGGCGACGGCGCAACCGGCTCTCTGAGCTACCGGTGGCTAATCGAACCCCGGAATACAGGCGCTGCGGACGACACGACGGCGGCCTCCGCTCAACCTCCTCCAACTGTCCCACACCCCTCGACACACACCCCCTGCTTCAAACCCTAGCTCCACTCCGACGGTACCCCCCTTAAACCCCAAACCCTAGGCTCCCACACACCACCCCCCTCAGCGGCAGCTGTAGCAGAGGGAGACGAGGGAGGAGGAGGAGCAGGGGGAGGAACTCACAACCGACACCCCCATAGCCGCCACCCCCACACTCTTCACCCCCAAACCCTAATTCAGGAGAACGGGCTGTAGGAGGGGTGGGGCGCCGGTAGAAGCACGGGGGACAGTGGAGAGGGCAGGAGCAGCGAGGAACGGGCCGCCCACGGGCCTGGTATAGCCGCCCGAACCGCGCGCAGGCGGCCCGAGCCGCGCGCGGGCCTGGCGCTTCCCGTACGGGCCGCGCGCGGGCCTGGCGCAGCCCGTACGGGCCGCGCGCAGGCCTGGCGCAGCCCGTACGGGCCGCACGCCGGCTGTACGGGCCGCGCGCAGGCCACAACAGGCGACGGGGGGCGACGCGCGGGTCCCCGTCGCCCGTCGCAACGCCTCCCGGGGGCGACGCGTCGAGTGACGGGGCAGAAGCCCGCCGCGCGCCTCGGGGCGCACAGCGGGCAGAGAACCGCCGCGCGCCACGGGGCGCACGGCGGGCAGAAAACCGCCGCGCGCCTCGGGGCGCACGGCGGGAAGAAAAAACTGCCGCACGCCACGGGGCGTGCGGCACATAGAGTAGCAGCGGAAGTTGCAGCGGAAGCAACGAGGTGGTGAGCCCACCCACAGGATCGATCCAAAGGGATCGACCTGCTCTGATAGCATGTCAAGATAATATTCTGACATGACCCTCCCGTTCTGTGGTAAGCCTGGCATGGCCAGGCCAATCTCTGGACCGGCCAGGGAAGACCGGCTTGTGCATGTCACATCAAACACTTCAACCCAACTAGGGATGGATACGGGCCGAACCAGGTTCGGTCCTGCTCGGGCTGACCCTGGACGTCCCAGGCCCGGATCCAGCCTGCGAAGCCTGGGCTGTTCGCGGGTCGGGTTGAGGTTAAAACGATCCGGGTCCTGCCGGTTCGAGTTTTGCCTCCACTTTGACCACCCACAGAAGGGCCTCTACCTGCTTGCCATTTTGCCGCCACGCATGGAAATGTGTCTTGCTTAAGGGAGTCCTACTCGAGATTCGAGTATTTTGTGACAATATATTGTTACAAAAATAGAAAAAAATGCACCTTAATTCCAGGCCCATGTTAGACACCAATCGATGCACTCTGCAGTGTGTTATTCGAACCGAATTGGTCACTTTGAGTCGCGATTGAGTTGATTCAAGGGCGATTCGAACTTTACTCATGCTTGTCTCCCACCATGCTCTCTCCTGTTCTTCCTATTGAGTTGAACGTGTGTGCTTGCTTTCCCTCATTTCATGCCCTCTAATCTCATCTCCTCATGTCTTCTACCCCAACCCACATCACGCACACGCAGGTCTCTTTCGAACAACATTCTGACGGGTCCCATTCCTAATGGCATCTCCATGCTTGCTCAACTCACTCATCTGTATGATGCACCTCGTTTGAACCTGGTGAAAAGCACGAACATCACCAACAGCCAAACCAGGCTGAATTTCTTGCATCTCCTTCTCATGAACTTCACTCCTAGGCTAGGGATGAGCAAAGCTAGTACCGCAGGCCGGCCTCGTCCAGCCTGCATTCAAGCCGGGCTGGGCTGAGGCTTTCGGGTCGAGCAATAGCCGACCATTGGCTGTCACAAACCTGCATTCTTGCCACGTGGGCTTCTGGCTTGTCCGAGCCTAGTAGGCTTATCTAGAGTCTGGTAGACCTGTCATGAGCGAGGGTGGCCATGAGTCAAGAATAGGGTCGTGCTGCCACATTCATCAACCCCTGAAACCCCACAATCACTCCCTAGGCAGACCTACCTATTCTATACAAGTTCAAGAATCTACAGGCCTACAATTTTAAAGAACTTCTTTTGCACCTTGATTCCAGGAACATGTTAGACGCCAGTCAATGCACTCCGGAGTGTGTTATTCGAACTGATTTGGTCAATTCGAGTAACGTGAATTGATTCAATTCAAGTGCTATACAATCGTTACTCATGCCTGTCTCCCACCCTGCTCTCCTCATTCCCCAATTGGGTTGAACACATGTGCTTGCTGTCCCTCATTCCATGCCCTCTATTCTCATCCTCTCTTCGTCTACCCCAACCCACACCATGCACACACAGCTCTCTTGCAAACAACATTCTGACGGGTCCCATTCCCAATGGCATCTCCATGCTTTCTTGGCTCACTTATCTGTATGATGCACCTCCTTTGAGTCTGGTGATGAGCACGAACGTGAGCAACAGTCACATCAACTTTAAGACCTTTTGAGACACAGCCTGCAGCCAATCCAGGCTAATTTTCCTGCTTCTTCTCCTGTCCTCCCCTCCTAGGCTACGGATGAGCAAAGCTAGTACCGCAGGCCGGCCTCGTCCAGCCTGCACTTTTGGCCGGGCTGGGCTGAGGCTTTTGGGTCGAGCAATAGCCGACCATTGGTTCGTGGATTGTCCGATCCAAGTAGGCTCGTCATGAGGTAGAATAGCTATGAGTTTAGAATAGGCTCATGCTGACCACATTCATCAGTCCCCGAAACCTCCCAATCACCACTCTCAAGAGGATCCTACTTTCAGTTGGTTGGTTGGGGTTGGTGCCGAATCAATGCTGATGGATTGCAGTCATGCACCATGAAGTAGTTCGATTTCCTGTGATTCAAAGCGCTCCCAGAGTTTAAATGCTGCAAACGCAAAGTCATTGCATTCACACCTACTCCACCAGTCAAGAAACCTTAAACGCTGGCGGTTTCACCCTTTAACTAAGAACGAGAAAGCGACCATGTCAGGAAACGAGCTACAGTGTTTTCGGTTAACATTTAATAACCCTTATTAACCCTAAATTCAATCAACACAGTTCCTTAGTGTGGTGGTAGGTAGGTGATGGGTAGTTAATGGTAGATCAGATCAAGTCTAAGATCGGGGGAAAATTCCTAGGCACATGTCCTAGAGTTCCCTTTTTAGAACGCGTTCGAGTGAAATTTGGGGCGCACCAGTCAGAAGTCTGTTCATACTGTCTGGGTTTGAAGGGCTGCTTGCATCGCGGGCCATAAATGCCATGTTCGCTGCGATGATTGCTTCAGTTATAGACTTGAAGTGAAGTTCATTGACCAGCCAGCATTACTGTCGCCTTGCCCTTTCTCCCTCGTCATCCTCCCTCTCCTTCATTTTGCATCGGCTGTTCTGCATGCTCTATCAGGGACATACATGGCAATCGCCTGGATGGGTCTCTGCCATCGTCTCTGAGCTCCTTGATCAACCTGGTCACCCTGTAAGTATTATGCTTTCACTACTGACCTATCCCTGCTACCATTGGCTGCTTCTTGACAGTACCTTGAGGACTGAACTTCTGAGTGGGCGAACTATGACTATGTACTTTGTTGATATCACTTCCTTGCGTGTTTGTGCAATTGTACAATCTCAAAACTCACGACTTGCCGTGCGTTGACCTGGAGTAGCCTCCATATTCTTGGACCAGAACCCTGGGGGATAATCTGATTAAATGGCTTACTCCTAATTGAATTGGAAAGCTTACAGACTTGCAGGAGTTTTGTGGAGTGGAATTCTGTCCCACATCATTTTGTTCTTCATTTCCCCCTCGCATTGCTCATGTGTTGTGTTGTGCGCCCATCCGTGTGCCCAGGTTTCCATTCTTCTCCCAAAGACCATCCCATTTCCTTTTCTTATGCGTTCCCTCGTGTTCCACCATAAACCCACCTTCCCCCAACTGCTTACATTCCCGTCCACCCCCCACCCGCCCTGCTTTCAGTGAAGGCTGCTCGTTCTCCTCCGTGCTCCCTCCAGAGCTCTCCACCTGATGGGATCTCCACGCATCAAACCCCCCTGGGCCGCCATGCCCGCCATTCTCATCTCTTCTTCTCCAACCCACAACACACAATGCACAGGGATCTCTCATCCAACTCCCTCAGTGGCAGCATGTTGAGCGACCTTGTCGTCCTTGAGCGCCTCACCTATCTGTACGTCGTCGTTGTTTGGCTCTCACACGCTTGTTTTAAAGAATTCTGGTAGCATGACCAATTGATTACTACAAGCCAGATCTATCAACCCGCTTCCATTCACGCTGTGTGTGTGGCCTCTCCACACCCCAATTGCTGTTCCAAAGCATTCAGTGGTTGCTCGACGCCATGCATCTTTTCTCAACAGGTGTTTCCCAGTCCCGTTGCACGATCCTTCCATAAATGGTTCTATCTCGCGTTGCTGCGTTGCTTCATGCAGATGAATGCACGGCTCTGCAATGCTGCATGCATGAGGCTAACCAGGATTACCCCCACACTTCCCATTTACCAAGGTCACTCCCACACTTCCCATCCACCCGCTGTGAGCAGAAACCTCTCTGCTACTAATCTCAGGGGGCAGATTCCACCTGAAATTGGAGGCCTCACCTCATTACAGTACTTGTAAGTAGGCTTGAGCAAGTGCCACACCCGGAGCGAACTTGTAATAGGCTGGAGCTGTAAGGAGGCTTGAGCAAGTAGCTAACTTGAAATGAACTTGTTGTAGGTAGGTTTGAGCAAGTTTCAGACCTGAACCGAACTTGGAACTTGTAAGTAGGCTTGAGCAAGTACCAAACCGAACCGAACTTATTAACATGTCTGACCAAGTACCAAACCTGAAACGAGATTGAATGTGGGCTTGAGCAAGTACCGAACCCGTAACAAACTTGTAACGAGTGTGAGAATGCTCATCTCATGCTGTAATGGACATGGTTGGCCCTGACAGGGCACTCTTGCAGGACTAGCAAAGACTTCTGTTGCAGCTTTCGAAGAAATGTATGTGCAGCTGTGCCCATAGATTCCACCTTGTCATCTCCCATTCCCGCTGCAGTGACATCTCTGGCACCAGCCTCGTTTGCCCACCTGACCACTCTGCCTGTGCCACACCGCAATCTCCCAACACATCCTTTTGTGGCACGTGTGGATCCTTCTGCAAGACTTGCAGCCAATCTGCAGGCAAGTGAAAAAACATTGGCAGAGTATGGTTTCAAAGTTGAAACGCGACGCATGGCGGAAGGCATTTCGGAGTCCAGAGTGTACAGCAAGCAATGCGTGGCACACAAGACATGTCAGTGCATAGCACAAGGCATGGCAGTGCATGGGACAAGACATGGCAATGGATGGGACAAGATATGGCAATGCATAGCACAAGGCATGGCGGTGCATGGGACAAGACATGGCAATGCATAGCACAAGGCATGGCAATGCATGGGACAAGGCATGGCAATGCATGGGACAAGGCATGGCAATGCATGGGACAAGGCATGGCAATGCATGGCACAAGGCATGGCAATGCATGGCACAAGACATGGCAATGCATGGCACAAGGCATGGCAATGCATGGGACAAGGCATGGCAATGCATGGGACAAGGCATGGCACAAAACATGGCGATGCATGGCACAATGCATGGCTGATTATTTCGAAAGCACCTCATTTTGAACAATTAGGCGGGTGCTTTGAAACATGGTATGGTTGTCTCTTACTACAGTCATGCAAAAATACCACCAATATGGGTTCTATTGTTCTTCCATTGCAAGCGGAGCATCACCCCTCTGGTCGTTCTTTTGCAATCTTTTGACAACTCTGTTGATGAACAGCTTCCTGCAATCCCCACTGCGAGCATGTTTCAGCAGGTGGAGTGTCAGTGGGCGCCATCATTGGCATTGTTGTTGGCGCTGTGGTCCTTCTCCTCCTTCTGGGCGCCACTCTGCTTTACTTCAGACACAAGATTAAGTTGAAACCACAAGGTAGAGTGACAAAGAAACCAGAAGAGTTCATTCTGAATAAACAAACTGTGTTGATGTGTGTGGATGTTTGCACTGCATGAAGTCAGATGTGCTGGCAAGTCTGCAAGTCTCTCATGCTCGACCGTACAAATTGAAGCTGAAATTGAGTATTCAAACCTCTTGCCTTGAAATGAGTGAGCTAGACTCCCCAAGTCGTGACTCGACGCACGCACTTACTTCAGTCCCAAGCTTACAAGCCCATATGCCTCCATGACTTGTGGATGCAGCTTAAGTGCATCAAGGTGTTGAGGCAATAAATGGTATTATAATTGATTTCAGGTTTTGGAACTGTGAAGATTCGTAGGGGCTCTCAGAGCCCACTTCTGTAGAATCTCCTGTGAACTGACTGACACGCCGCGAATCAATCCCAAAGTCAGGAGACTCGACTCGGCACATGATTCAACTGAGGTCGAGTGCACTCGACCTGACTCGACTCCACTCAACTCGTGCTCAGGCATTTTGCCCTGCACCCATGCACCTCCTTTCACATATGACACCACGAGATGGCTCGCGGACCAGTCTGGCAGCCTCGCACTGCCTTGACTCAACTCGTTCTAGACTCGACTCTACCCAGCCCGACCTGGCTCAGACCAATCCGAGTCAACTCGTGCTAAGGCATGTGCACCTTGACCCTTGCACCTACTTTCGCTGTTGACACCATGAGCAGGCCCAAGCAGCAGCCTGGCGGCGTTGCACTGCACGGAGTTCTCAATAGAGGAGGTCCTCACCGCCACCAATGACTGGTCCCCCACCAACCAGCTGGGCTCGGGTGCCTTTGGCGATGTGTACAAGGGCGTGTCTCCCCGTGATGGCGCCGTGTGGGCTGTGAAGCGCGCCAGGCTGATCGACGTGGACTTCCAGAACGAGGTGAGTGAGCTGCAGATGTGCAAATAGCAATACTTCATTGCCATGGAATCTATTGTCAGTGAGCCTTGTTGCACCATGGTGACAAGTGATAAGATGTCACGACATTTTTTAGCGTTTCAAAATGCTTCATTGCCTTAGTGTCTTTTGCTTTTCAGTCTATTTCTATATTGTATTTTCAATGATGGTAATTTAAGGCATTCCTCTCTTTTTCTCTGCTTTGGATTGTCATGCCTTGACTGTTTGTTGTGTTCCCTCCTTCTCAATCTGTTCCTTCATCCCCGCTTCGTTCTTTTTCTTTTCCCCTGCCTGTGTGGATCAGATCCAGCAGATGGCCGACAAGAACCATCCCAACATTGTGACGCTTCTTGGCTTTGCGATTGGCGGGGACTTGAGGACGCGGCCAGAGCAAGTGCTCATCTATGAATACGTGCCCAATGGCGACCTCCACAAATGGATCGGTCCAAGTTCGTGTGCTGCTCCTCCAGTCCGTTTTCTGCTTCGCCACTCATGCTGCGCCACTCATGCTGCGCCACCCATGCTTCGCCACTCATCCTCTCCCATTCATGCTCTGCCACCCATCCCCCGCCACCCTTCCCTTGCCACCCATCCCCCGCCACCCTTCCCCTGCCACCCATCCCCTGCCCCTCATGCTCTGCCCCTCATGCTCTGCCCCTCATGCTCTGCCCCTCATGCTCTGCCCCTCATGCTCTGCCTCCCATGCTCTGCCCCTCATGCTCTGCCTCTCATGCTCTGCTGCCCATTCCTCGCAGAGGCAGAGCGCCCTCTGGCTCTGAAGGAGCGCCTGGACATTCTCATAGGCTTGGCACGGGGCTTCGAGTATCTGCACAGCTTTGGCATCGTGCTATGTGACGGAAGATGCGTCTAGCGTCTTAGACCGTTGCGTCTAGACGCAGCGTCTAAGACGCTAGACGCATTTTCGCCTAGATTAGACGCAGATTAGACGGAAACCCGGGCAGGCCCTAAAAAAAAGTTCGGGCAGCCTAAAAAAACTTCTAAGGACCATGGGGAGGGTGGGGTACATGCATATATAGCACATTTGGGTCAAATTTCCGCCATACCAAAACTTTTTCCCCTTAATTAGAGTTCACAAAAATCATCATTTACCATGCGCGGAACTACCCTCCTTGGAAACATGCGCGGAACTTGCCTTCCCCACGGCATCGTCATGCGAGGAGGAGACGGAACTAGAAGAACTAGGAGAAGACATGGCTTCAAGAGGTAAGTAGCTCTAAACCCTAGAGGGTTTTTGAAAGAGAATTGGCTAGAAATGAAAGATGGGAAGCACAAATGGGGGATTTGTGCTTCCCAAGCCCTTGCTGGTTTGCCATTAAGGGTTGGGTTTCCTAGATGCTTTGCGGTTGAGAGGGGTTTGTGTTTTCAATTTTGGTTGAGGAAATTTCAATTTTGCCTGGGGGGCTTGAATCTAAGGTCGAAATGGGTGGGGGGGGGGGGGGGGGCAAATGACGCGAAATTGAATTTCGCATCAAAATCGCGAAATTCAATTTCGCCCGCGGAATTTTTTTTTCCGGGCTGCCCGAAAAATTTTCCCCCAAGCGTCTAGCGTCTAAACGCGCGTCTAGCGTCTAGCGTCTAGACGATGCGTCTAGACGCTAGACGCAAGACGCGTCTTGCGTCTTCCGTCACATAGGCATCGTGCATCGCGACATCAAGCCTGACAACGTCCTCATCACCCATAACATGCAGGCAAGCTGCCTGCACTGGATCTTTGGTGACAGAATAATTTTTGTTTAGTGGAGGCGAAATCTAAAACAAATATATATATATATATATACATACTTCTATATATGTATATATTGGTCAAGCCACGCATTCGATCCTGGACAGGGGGTTGTTGGTACAACACTACACCAACTCTGGCTGGAATATTCTATATCTCGTTTTTTACAGGAACAAATGATTCAACCTCACCGTTCTCTTCTTACAATCCATGCTCTGTTGGGATGGCACCATAAGCGACCAACTGTGCATTTCAATGAAATTCATCATGCTACAATGCCGCACATCTGATCTGAGTCACCAGGCGAAGATTGCGGACTTTGGTCTGCTGAGGATGGGGGAGGGCACAAACGTGGGCACGACACGCATCATGGGCACGCCGGGCTATGTGGACCCGGTCTACTCCATCACGTGCAAGGCCACCACTGCTAGTGATGTCTACAGGTGAGGCAGTGATGCGTACAGGTGAGGCAGTGATGCCTACAGGTGAGGCAGTGATGCATACAATAGTTGTTGCTGGAAGTGTGTAGTAGAGATGTGATAAAGGAAAAGCTGGAAATGCATTGTAGGAATAGGGCCCGCCCCAGATTCTATGTGTATGATATTTCGGCATGTGCATGCTGCGGTCTCATCTGAAGTGCATTTGTGTAATGAAACTCATCTGAAGCACCTGTGCCTCTCGCCCGGTCCTCTGCCGTCCTGTGCCTTCAATATTCTGTGCCTTTGAACATGCCTACTTTCTTTCAGCTTTGGAGTGCTCATGCTGGTGGTCCTCACGGGACGGCCGCCAATCTCAGAAACTGCTGGAGAGAGTCGGAAGATCACTCCGTGGGTAAGCACCTAACCCATGTGACCACCTCGTATGTAAGTACCTCAACCCATGTGACCACCTCGTATGTAAGTACCTCAACCCATGTGACCACCTCGTATGTAAGTACCTCAACCCATGTGATGTGACCACCTCGTATGTAAGTACCTTACCCATGAGATCACCACGTGGTAAGTACCATTTTATTGATGCCGTAATGCTTTTTTCGTATTCAGTGGGACCATATCGAACCATCCTCTCAATAGCAGTACGGGACCACCTCCCTCCACTACCCAATGTGTGGTAATGGTACTTCCCCCCTTTCCTCGTCCTGTTCTTATTAGTGCTCCTCACAGGGCCGGCAGATCACTCAGAGGGTGAGCACCACTTGCCGGAACAATTCATATAGCATCTTTTCCAAAGTCTGGCCAACTTCTTGAATACCATATGCGACCCCTCCCAACCCCTCCACCTCCTCCACCTTCAACACTCCCTCGACACCCCCCGAACCCTCCACCCTCTCCAACCCCACCATCCCCTCCACCCCTCTATCCTCTCCACCCATCTATCGCCTCCACCCCTCTATCCCCTCCACCCCTCTATCCCCTCCACCCATCTATCCCCTCCACCCCTCTATCCCCTCCACCCCTCTATCCCCTCCACCCATCTATCGCCTCCACCCCTCTATCCCCCTCCACCCCTCTATCCTCTCCACCCATCTATCGCCTCCACCCATCTATCCCCTCCACCCCTCTATCCCCTCCACCCCTCTATCCCCTCCACCCCTCTATCCTCTCCACCCATCTATCGCCTCCACCCCTCTATCCCCTCCACCCCTCTATCCCCTCCACCCATCTATCGCCTCCACCCCGTTATCTTCTCAACGCATTCAGGCAGCGGAGTGTGTGTCCGCCAATGACGTGGGGAGCCTCGTGGACGCCACCATGGACGCCCCTGCGGATGCTGTCATGCGTGTGGCGCACATCGCCCTCGCCTGCACGGGGGAGCGCACTGCCGACCGCCCAAGCATGCTGCAGATTGCCAACGAGCTGCAGGCCATTCGCGAGGAGGTGGCGGGGAAAGAGGTGCAGTGTGCTGCTGCCAAGGTGGATGCGCAGGTGCAGGAGATGAAGGATGTTGTCGCCGGTGTCTCAAGCCTCGACACGGAAATTAAAAAGATTGGGGAGCTTAGCTATTGAAAAAAATATATTTGGGGTCGGAGGGTATTCGAAGGAAATTCATGTACATAACTTTAAAAGTGTTTCCTTTCCCCCCAACATTTGTGTGGTGCAATGCCCATCACCCATTACCAATGCTCCGACTGTGCTTGGAGTGGTAGTACTCTTCATGGTTGTGTTCATGTAAATATTCGTTGAACTGCCATAGGTACGTTACAACAACCGCTTTATTCAAACATGATTTCTAGTAGCACATCATTTCGCCAATGTTTTAAATACAGGGCCTGGGTAGACGCATCATTCCTTGTCAGCATAATCTTTCATGGGATCATCATAGTGAACTCTTTTGAGCCGATATACCTCCATATCCTCAGCTGTGACCTGCCAACGCCAACATGTGAAATTTGGAATAAGACAAAAAGCAGACATGTAAGACTAGGGCGGCGCTGAGCATCATGATCAGCATTCAACATACTGCATCATCAGGATGAACACATATTCCCATACATCCCATCCTCCTGCAAGCTAACACATGATCATAATGCACGGCATTGTCATGACACATTTTGTACGCACATACCCAATTGTCATACCACACATCAGCAAGACACATACCTCGTAGTCATGCCGTACATCAGCAAGACACATACCTCGTCGTCATGCCGCACATTGTACTTTCTCTTCCTCTCATCCTTCGCCTCCATTGCACGCAACTCCATCTGTCATGCATATGGGGAAAGGGGGTAAGAGCAATACGAGCCGTATGAGCAATATGAGAGTATAAATTTATGAGTGTATGTATACATGGTACTTTTGTAATTTGGTCCAGGTTACTCACACGCATTGATGTGGGGAAGAGGGAGAAGCAGATGGTACATATGAAACGAAGAAGGAACATACATTGCAACTCAGTCACCTTCTTATATGGCAGGGGTCAGGGCCCTTCAGCACATGCTATTGAGTGGAATGGGCTAAACACATACAGGAGAGAGGGGATGGTGCAAAAAAGCATGGCAAACACGAACAATGAAGCTGCAAAAATGACAATAAAGCCAGGTGGATCAGAGGTGCTGCTTGGGGAATAACGTCGATAATTGCAGCAAATCACTGGGGACCATGCGCATGTCAACAGGGGCACATACCTTCTTAGCCGCCTGCTTAAGCTTTTCCGGGTCCAGTGTCGATGGATCCATGTCCTCCCCTCCCGCACTTCCCCACGGCAACGCCACCCCGCCCCCAGCAACTGCCGCCTTTTGACTGCTTCCACCACCTGCATCCTCACGACCTTCTTTCAGACCTTCGCCCCTCCTACCATCACCCAGAGCTCCTGCCGATCCAGCAGCTTTGGTGGCCTCCGCAGCTACCTCTGCGGCTTGGATGCCTGCCGAGCCCGTGCAATAGCTCAGGCGCAGCATCTGGTGGCAGCAGGCGTAGCCCCACTGTCCGTCCTTCCAGTAGGACCCCCACACAGACGTGTGGTTGTTGACATACACATCCTCCTCGTACCTGGTGGTAGTGGAAAATGTATCATTATATTCGAAAGGTAGGGCCATATAATGTATACAAATTGAAATGAGAAGGTAAATAGAATGGTAGGATTTCTTTTATAGCCCCTACAGTATTGTCGCGGTGCTCCATTCCCATCTCAGGGAATCGCGATGCATTTGAGTACAGTATTTGCTCATTCGCACATACTTCTCAGTCCCCTGGTGGTTACCACAGCACGAACATTGTTATGAGTTGTACTAAGAAGAGTGCGCGGAAGACTTTATAAAAAGGATGAGAATTACAGAATGTCGAGAATGATAATGAAGCGAGCATTTATAGGGTCGAAACCGTGCTAGGCGAGGACCTCGATGTGCGTGGCTCGGGAATGTCGCAATTGGTGCGGGGCGACTCGGGGCTGGTTCGGTGCGAAAGTGTAGGCCGAGCCCAAACTGACGCGAACAGTTCGGGCTGTCCTCGCTAAGGACAGTCTCTACAGTAATGAATTCTAATTCATTACACTCTCCCACCTTCTAAAGAAGGCGCCTTATACGTAGGCGAGTCTGGCAGTAGCATGAAAACTGCAGATCTCGGTCGAAGACTGATCTGACGGTGCGGAAGCGTTGTTGACTTTTGAGTTGACGCGTGGCTGAGCGCGTTGACCAGGCGACTTTCAAGAGGTTGGATGTCAGCCGTTGATACTGCCGATGTCGATCGGGCGGTTGAAAGCGAATGACGAGTTGAAATCTTTCGAAGAAGGAAAGCCGTCGATGTAAATCGTGCGGTGGTGACGCTGGCGAAAGTTCTGACACGCTGTCAGATGTCAGTAAATCGGGAGTCGTCGATGCCGATGAAGCCATCGCAAGCGTCCGTCGTGCCGAATTGTCAGACGAAGCTGTCAGAAAACTGACAAGCACAAAGCGAGAATCACTCTCCCTCCCCCCTTTGAAGAAAAGGGTAGACCGTTGTTGTAGGACAGCTGCGCGGGCAGAAACTCCAGAAATCCCATCTGCCGGGGGGTAATCCGAAATACCAAGTGTTATGAACCCCGTCGAAGTTTTAGCAGCTGCTCTGTCGAAAAGTAGCTGGTGGCGAAATTCTTTGTCGTGACCTGGTAGAACTCTTCAGGGAAACCCGCGAAGTCCCTTTTAGAGGGTATAGGCGTTGAGCACCGGGACTCGAAACCCTTGGAAAATATATTGTCCTGCAGAACACATTCTTCTTGTCGTGTAGGCGCGACTGCCGCTGCAGCATTTCCAGCGACTGCCACCCCAGATCCCGCGTGGCAGTATCGAATCAATTGACTGCTGCCGAATCTCCAGCTGTCAGCTGATGCAATCCGAAATTGCTGCTGTTTGCTGTCACGTTGCTGTGGCGAAATCCTCGCTGACGCTGCTCCAGCTGTCGGTGCCCCCGGCAGTCTTGTCCAGACTCGCCGAGGCACTTGTCGCGTTGCTTCGAAAGCTACCGGGCAGGGGCGAAAATGGCTGCTGCACTTCCCCCTGACCGCCTGCAATATTTTTTTAAAGTTGAACTCGAACTGCTGATGACGTCAGCTGCATTGTCGATGTTGTCGTGATTCGCCGAAAACTTCGGGGCAGAGGCGAAAAACTCTCCTTCCCCCTCTCCCACCTGTTGCGATAATTTTCATCTGTGTTGCGGTTGGTACCCCCGAACAGACTCCGAATGTACGGCTACAAATTTGACGACGAGTGCCTTCGCGCGCTTAATCAAGCGACGCCGGAGTCGGCCGTCGGCACGGATATTGTCAGCGACCCCGCTGACTCCGTTAAAACTCTTCTCGGAGCTGCTCGTTGCACCCGTAAATGTCGGAAATTAACACACCCCGTAAAATCTTGGTCGTCTGCAGGTTGTCCCCTTGAAGAAACTGGTGTATCTAGCGTACCCACCCGTCGCCATTTTTCTCTCCATGGTTAACCACACTAGCAACCCACCAACATGGAGGTGCTTTTACGTGCGGAACCCAGAGTCATGGGTCTACCGGGACCGAATTTCACGGAACCTAGCCCGCATCGATGCCGTAGATCTCGCCGTAGGATTTCCCCAGATGGCTCTCCCCGCTGCCGATCTCCTGAGCGTCGTGGTCGGGCAGGCCAGCGCTCACCCCGAGCGCGATCCCCCGCGCAACGGTCTCCGCGGCGATCTCCGGCGACGCGGGGGAGGGGGTCGCCTGGGCGTCGCTGGGAATCGGGTCGCCGCGAGCAGTCCCCCTCCGCGTCCGCGCTCGGCTGGTTCTGGCGGTCGACGTGGTCGGCGGAATGGCGGTGGGCGCGGTGGTAGTGGGCGCGGGCTGGATCCAGCCCTTGATCAAGCCGCGAATGCGTTCGCGCAAGTGGTGCGGCAGGCGCGGGCAAGTGGGGAGGACACGCACGTACACATCGCGGTGACCAACGGCCCTCCCCTCGACCCGAGTTGTGCCCAGGCGGCTCCTCTACGCGCGCCGACGCTGCGCGAGTATCTGCCTGCGCGGGAGGGGCGGGCTCCGTTTCGCGCCCCCCGTCCAGTCCAGGGCTTCTCCGTGCCGCGCTTCTCTGTTGGCCGGACTCCTGGCTGGCCGACGGTGTTTCCGCGCGAAGCACCGACTGCACCTCCCCCCATTCCCGCGGGGAGAGACCCCATGCTGACCATGTGTCGTCTTCTGAATTTGGTGGAGGCGTGCGAGGTGGTGGCGAATCTGCAGCTGGCGGTGTGTGGGGCCACGCGGAGCTTTCCGAGCAGTTACGGTCCAGGATCCCGAGGATCCTGCGTGTCTTTGGCAGAATCGCTCGAGTCGCCGTTGGCACCCGTGTCGGAAGCGCCCGCCGGGGTAGCGCCCTTAGCCCGTACTTTCCCCCGCCACGTGGGGGATCTTGTAGGGGTTGCTCGAGTCGGGACTCCGGCGGACACGCTTCGGTCGTCGGCGCACCTCCTTCTGTCACTTTCGGCGTGCATGCGCTCCATGCTCGAGGTAGAGGGGGCGGAGCCGTACACGATGTAGGCCTCCGCCTCTTGTAGAATTGCATCTCTGTCGCTCTTTGCCGTAGGGCTTCTCCCTTGCGTGTACCCCTGCGTATGCTCCCCCTTATAAGTTGTCCCGTTGATCCTCTCTCTCTCTCTCTCTCTCTCTCTCTCTCTCTCTCTCTCTCTCTCTCTCTCTCTCTCTCTCTCTCTCTCATGGTCCTTCGTATTAATCAGCAAGGCAGAACACACAGAGGTACTAAGCGTAAGCTAATCTAAACAAACAAGACTCAACAAGCAACAAACAGGTAAGTACTACAACTTCTCCATCGCCTGCCCCTTCTCCCCACGACCCTATTGGCCGGTAGGGTCTTCCAGCAGTTGGTACAGCTGCTCCTCCCCTAGGCAGCCAAACGGTCCCTGCAGGCCGAGCTCGTCCGCGGCGAAGGCCTCGTGGGTCTTGTCGCGGAGGGCATTGGCCTGGGCGCGCTGGAGTGTGACGCTCCAGCGCTGCCGGTATTCCGTGAGCAGCCTGGCCACCTCCCTCGATTTTGGCGCTGCGTTGAACCGCCGCTTGCCCGCGAGCTCGGCACAGCTGCGGAGGAAGTCGTGTACTCCCGGGGAGGGGTAGCCGTATGTCTCGACCGCCATGGCGTGGAAGCCTACCCACGCGTTCCGTCGAGCGTACTTGTCCTCCTTCTTCGCGGCTTGCATCCTAGCCCCCCACCCCGGTGCCTTACGTGCGTATTCGTCCTGGTGAGAGACAGGGTCCGTCACGGTGATGTCGCACATGTGGACCTCGCCGGTGTCGGGATGGCGGATGCAAACATCCGCTTTCAGGTTTTCGACCGGTGAGTAAATTGTGGATTCATTGTGCACCGTGTAGCCCGCCTCCGCCGCAATCCTTGCGCACTCATCACGAAGAGCATGGTGAGTGGCAATTCTCCCGCCGCCTTTCTCGCAACGCATTAGGTGGTTGGGGAGGCGGTGGTCCGGGAAGGTTGTGCGGTGACGGCAGTCGCAACGACGAGGGACAGGTAGGGGGAGGCCTAGCCGGAAGGAGGATGCGGTGGCGTGCTGCGGGGGGCCGAGGCGAAGAGCTGGGGTCAGGGGGATGGCCAGCAGCCAATCTCCTGCCCCGGGGCCGAGGAGTGATTGCAGGCGTTGGGTGTGGCCGAAGAGCGGGTTCAGAGGCATCTCCCGCGAGGCATCGAGCACCTCGATGTAGCGAGCGGTGTGAACGGCCAGCGACAAGGCCTGCTGTAGCTTCAGGCCATCTGTACCACGCTGGCCGGCCTGTAGAGCCTCCAGCCCATCCGGGGGCAGCGTGGCCTCTGCCGCTGCAAGGCGCCGAGGCAGGACCGAGGGTGAGTCGGCGTTTGCATCCAGTAGCGGCAGCAGCTGGTCTATTGCGGGGTGCAAAATGTCACCGAACGAGCGCAGCAGGTGGGCGGAGGAGATGACCGAGGCTAGGTAAGCGAACACCCCTTCCGTTGCTGGATTGGTGATGCCGAGGCCTTCGAGGCCTTCTGGGCGTGGGGTATGCGAAACGTCGGTGGATTTTGGTCGGTAGGGAGCTCCTTCTGCTACCGCCGCTTAGCCGCAAAACTCGGCCTCAGCAAAAAGTCGTCGCAGTAGGTCGTTTTCTCCCCTCCTGAAGCTCGGAATCCGTTTCTCTCGCCAGACCCGTATTTGTCGCAACTCCGTATATTGTAGCCGGTAGACTAGGCGAAATTCGCGTGTCTAGACGCTGCGATAAACCGTTGTCCTCGTCGGTGTACTGCCCCGTCTGCGACACAACTTCCCTTGATCAGGGGGAAACTGTGCCGCCTGAAGTACAGTGTCGGCTGCTGCTGTTGCTCCGAAATTTTCGGCCGACGTTGTTGCAGGCGCAGAAGTGACCCTAACGTTGACAGTCTAGCGGCCTTTTCCGGACTTTTCGGTGGTTTGAAAATGACTTCCGTCCCACACTGTGCCGCTCCTGCCGAAAACGCCAACGATGCATCCTCCTATAGCCACACCGGCCACACCCGGGCTGGACGACGGTAGACCCCCGCTTTCTTCGGGCAGTCGTCACGCCGTCACTCCGCGACGTTGCGTTTTCTGACGCAAATCACCATGCGCCTGGCTGCTCGCACAGCAGTCGTTTTCCACGTGCTGCTACCCGAAATCTTCGCGCACAGTGACCACGATCGCCACGTGCCGAAGACCTCCGAAAATCTCATGCGCAACGTGACGAAGTCGCCCGACACCACTTGCCGCACGCATTAACTTCGAAATCTTCGTGCGCAGTTGACGACCACATGTACATGTCAACTCACACCACACACGCTTCCGACGATTTCGGTCGTGTAGCCACAGCGATCATACCGACGTCAGCCGCTACACAGCATTAACTCCGAAATTGACGAAAACGCAAACAGTTAACTCACGCAATAATTGCGACGACAGCAAAAGCTGTCCGCCACCCGGGGGGAGGGAGGCCACGGTCGATCTTGACCGTCGAGGGCAAGGATCCGTCGGTGCCGCAGGAGCGCCAGAGAAATTCATGGCCGCTAGGAGAAACTACCCGTTCTCCTGGCCGGCTACTGCGCTACTCCTGTCACCACGGCATCCTTCCCTGTCCCCCCCCCCCGAGGGGTAATACACTCTAAAAAATGGGTAACCTAGGAACTTAGGCTCTGATACCAAGTGTTATGAGTTGTACTAAGAAGAGTGCGCGGAAGACTTTATAAAAAGGATGAGAATTACAGAATGTTGAGAATGATAATGAAGCGAGCATTTATAGGGTCGAAACCGTGCTAGGCGAGGACCTCGATGTGCGTGGCTCGGGAATGTCGCAATTGGTGCGGGGCGACTCGGGGCTGGTTCGGTGCGAAAGTGTAGGCCGAGCCCAAACTGACGCGAACAGTTCGGGCTGTCCTCGCTAGGGACAGTCTCTAGTAATGAATTCTAATTTATTACAAACATGCTTCTCATTTCCCCAATCGCCCACTCTCACCGTACTCTCACCGTACTCTCGTGATACAACTCAGGAAAGCTCGATCAACTGACAATTCTGAGGGCGGGTCCCGAAAGTACATAAACAGTGTCGGGACCCAGTTTTACGTAATACAACACGTACAGCTGAACGGTACAAACACGTTCCAGGTACGTACACCTCACTACGGAAAACTCTGAAATCCAAAAAGTGGACAGAGACTCGCTGGTCTACAGTGCCGCGACCCGTAGCCTATATCTAGGCCTGTTACCAGGTCTACATTGCTGCTAAACACATTTCCCCCCTGATTTGCGACCGCAGGGTGAGTTCGCCCAAGGGAAATGCGGCGAATCAGGAACCCTTCGCTTCCTGTTCTATCCCTTTCAGGAAGTTGAAAGCTGTATCTCTCGCTGTCTATTCAGTACGTACCTCAAGTTGAGCAGCGCGTCCGTATCTTTTGTACAGCCTAGCGCCGTGTCCAGACGAAAGGGTTGGCGAGTGGCGAAACGCTAAATTGTGGTTACTTTTCACCGAATGAAATGTAATTGTACTTTCGGGACCCGCCCTGATCCACTGACAGGCCCGAACCGCTTCTGACAATTCTCAAAAGCGACCCGTGTAAGCACAGTGACATACCTGGTGTTTTCGCGCTTGCGTGCTGGCTGCCACCGCTCGTACCTTCTTCTCCCTTCCACCAGCTTCACTCGTCCGCGCCGACCGTAATTCACAGCAACCACCTCCCTGCTAACAACTCACCTCTCGCTCGCTCTGCTACAATCTTTCTGCAATCGCAACGTACCTGCTTCTTGCCACCGCCAGCTTCTCCTGGCCCTTCATGGCGCGTCCGCTGCGGTCGTACTCCACGGCCGTCTCCGTCTGCCCCAGCAGCAGCGCGCCCGTCACGCCGTCCGCCTCGGGATCCGCCGCCGCGTTGCCGTATTTCTCCCGCACCGCCTCGCGCTTCGCAGCCAGCAGCCGCTCCTTGCGCACCTTGAACTCGCGGTGCAGCAGCTCCGCCTGGCTCGGCGCGCCTTGCACGTGCACCTCCTCGCGCGCGTCGCGCGCCGCCTCGTTCGCGCGAGCCGCGTGCAGCGTGAGCTGACGAAACTCCACCGCCTGCCCGCTGATCCGATTATAATTATCCCCTTTATAAAACTTCTCGTCCGCGTCGCCTCCAGGATTCGGGTCCTCGCGCATCGACCGCGTCTTAGGGTCGTAGTAGGCGGAGTTGACGTCGAGATTAAGGAGGTATTTCGCCGTGTCCTCGCGGATCCGCAGGTTGCGAACCGTCCCGGTGCTGCCGCCTCCCGTCGTTCTCACGCGCTTCTCCACCTTGGCGAAATCCCGCTGCTCGCTCTCATCCACCCGAGCCTCATCCCTCTCCTCCTCTCCCCCTCCCTTCCCTTCTCCCTCTCCCTCCTCCCCGCCATCCCCCGCTTCCCCTGCTCCCCCCGCCTCCCCCCCCGCGCCACTGAGCCTCCGGAGCTGCTGCTCCTTGCGGAACCTCCGCCGCGCCTCTTCGCGCACGCTGTGCGCGGCGACGACGCGCGCGTACGTGGAGGGGTCGAAGCCGTTCCAGCGGTCGCGCTTGCCGTCGAAGTCGAGGTCGAACGACTCCACCTTCTCGTCGGGCGCAATAAATTGCGACGTGAACTTCGCGCCCAGCTTCCGCGGGCGCTCCGTGCAGGATTTGTGGTCGTGCGTCATGGCGCCGCAGCTGCATGCGTGCACGAGGGCATGTTTGACACGAGGATGGGAAGGGCGGAAGCAGAGGGAGGGGCATGGGAGGTCAATGAGGTGCCTCAAAACAGGGATCAAGCCCGTTCCGCTGGCCTCTCAGCGCGCTTGCCGTCGAAGTCGAGGTGGAACGACTCCACCTTCTCGTCGGGCGCAATGAACTTCGACGTGTACTTGGCGCCCAGCTTGCGCGGCCGCTCCGTGCAGGATTTATGGTCGTGGGTCATGGCGCCGCAGCTGCATGCGTGTGTGCGTGCGTGCACCCGTAAATCAGTAGCAACACGAGGGGGGGTTGGGGATGGGAGGAGAAGCGAGAGTCGTGAGGGGGATGGGGAGAGGAGAGCCATATCACGGGCGGGCCAGCTCGACCGCCTCCACCTTGTCGTCCGCCGCGATGGGCCGCTCTCCCATCTTCGTGGGCGTTCCGTGCAGGGGGGCCCGCGGCGTTGCGCGGCTGCGTGAGTGACAGGGGGAAAGAGGGTGGATGACTTATCGTTGTTTCTTATGACTTGTCGTTGTTCGTCATGGTTTCGCAGACGCATTAGGGGAGCGGAAGCAAGACAACAAGCATGCTAGGAGGTGCCTGGCACACAGGCGCAGCGCACGATACGTGCTCTGCGCTCTGGTCATACGGCATGGCTCTGGTCATACGGCATGGCTCTGGTCATACGGCATGGCTCTGGTCATACGGCATGGCTCTGCAGCTGCGAGCGTGATAGGATGGAGGGAGGGAAGGGGGGAGAGGCGAGCCATGGACAGAACTCTCTCTGGGGATTGAAACGGCCGAAAGGAAGATGAATCAGCACTCGAGACACGCACAAGTCCGCACTGGAGGAGCTCTCTCAACGCAGCACCGGGGGAACTCACTTGGAGTACGCGCCTTTGCGGTACTCACTTGGTGCACGCGCCTTTGCGGTACTCACTTGGTGCACGCGCCTTTGCGGTACTTGGTGGCTTGAAACACCTTAGCTCCGCGGTCGTACCAGTTCTTGCTCCCTCCACCCTCCGCCTTCCAATTGCGTTGGTGCTTCAAGCTCTGCACAAGCACGCACGCGGACGAATGAAACGCACAATGAGACACAACTAACTAACTTACCTTTTGCAATCAACGAGCTATTTTCCAAATAGGATGATTGAACTACTCGTTTCATGCATGCCTTGCTGCTGGTGGCCACACTAAACGTACTTCCGGATGTAGTATTCACCTCACTTCCATTCACTGTTCTATCCGCCTTGCGAGCCCGCTGACAGCGCGGGACACATCAACGCTCTTGGAACACGTCTTCGAAAACGAAAAAGCAGCGCCTATGCGCTTTGCAGGAGCTACTCACGGGGCGTTCGGCGTTGAGGTACCAGGGCGCGGACGACATGTACTGCGGGATGTGCGGGTTGATCTCTTTGCCGTCCTCATCCACCTCGGCCGGCACCAGCCCCGCCTTGCGCGCCTCCTCCAGCTCCTTGGCCTTCTTGTGGTCCTCGCGCGGCTTGAACCCCACCGCTGACGTCGCCATGACGATGACTGCGTGTTTTTTCTTCTTAGGAGTAGCAATGCGACCCTGGGGCCTCGATGCTTTTAGACCGCTGGTGGCGAGATGAAAAGTTCTAGCTTGATCGGATTCTTGTGGTTCCTCTGTGTGCCTGAATGAGGTATGCAAACCACGGAATTGGAATGAAGAGTGCGTCGTATGGCCCCCTGCTGAAACCAGTAGCTACTCAAACGGTTGTCGTTCTTGCAAAATGACCAACACAGCCCTAATACTCCGTGCGCAAAAATATAGAGAGCGCCTTCCCGGCAGATATTTGGCCACCAACTATGTGAAATGTATAATTAGCTTTGGTGTCTAAGAAATAACTCGCCTTCTCGTGGTATGGAGAGACTTTCGCAATGGTAGAGGCTTATGTGGGAAGGGAATGGTGATGGAAGGAGTTGGGAGCAAGGCATCTTCTTGCATTGGCCTCGTTTTCGCGTGCGTCGGTCAGGTCAAAAGGTCAGATGCCGTGATATGATTGGCTGAGACTGACGGTTAAGGTTGGCGTCGTACATTCGAGAAGCTACGATGAGGATGTGCGACTCGAACTCGTCATTTGAGCATCTATACGCGTCTTTGGCCTAGACATTGTAAGTGGTCTGTACCTGACATCGAATTACTAGAAATCGGGGTTCAGTCAAGATTACTAAAATGCAACAAGCATTTTCTATTCGCGTAATCCTATTTTGTATGTATTTTACAGGATCTGATGATGCTTGCTACAGAAGTTGCAATTGGACGTTTCCTGGTCCTACATAATATCCATGGGGGTTCAGATAATCTTGTTTGTTGGCTATTGACTCCAGGGTACACGAGTCATGAATTATGATGAACAATTATTCTAGCAAAAGGTAGAAGCCTAAAGTCAGGAAGATACTACATGCTACAGTAGCTGGTGCCCAAGCACTGCTACAGCTAACTACAGAAAGCTGAAGTTCCCTTAATGATTTTCGAGCATTTCGTATGCACAGCAGGCCATTTCAAGACGTGTACGAGAACTAGTGACCTCTCTGGAACTGGACCGGATGGGCCCTCCATTCCCATTCCAATCAGCCATGGCAGCTATGCCAGGGAGGGGGCCTGTGAGCGTGTGACAGAAGCAGCTTCAGCCGCTGCCTGAGCTGCGAGCTGGTCTGCTTTCTTTGCCTCGGCGATCAGCGCATGCAGAATGCGAAACACGTCCTTGCGGTTCTCCTCCCGGTGGCGGTACCTATAAATGCACATGCCCGACCATCCCCATACACACGCGCCCACATTTGCATGCCCACACATGTGCACCCGCATGCACATCCACCAAACTCGCATGCGCACACATACAGACGCATACACATACGCATGATTAAAACTCGTAACAGAGGGCGACGGAGGCAAAGTCAACTGAGAGAAACAAGAACCATGGAGCTTGGACCATAGGCGAAACTGGGTCCCATTCCACCTAAATTGGACCACTCTTTTGTGAGCCTCACCTCTCGCTGACGATGGTGAGCTCGTCGCGGTGGGCATTGTAGCGCCGCCCCACCAGCGCGAGCAGGCGCTCCCTGGCCAGGCGCGACAGCTGCAGCTCGCGCACAAACACGCTCACCTTCACCTTGCGATTCGCCGGGTGCCACGCGTCGCCTCCTGCAGGCAGCAAGGTTGAAGGGAGCAGACGGGGTGTGAAGCAGTTGTGGTGTGGGTGTGAAGCAGTTGTGGTGTGGGTGTGGGTCTGGTAGTGTATCCAAGCAGGCACGGGTGATCGCGGCAATGCCATGCAACATGGCAACACCAAGGCGCAGGGAATTGAACGGATTTAAGCCATATGGAGGACCATATGGCCATGCCATGCTATGCCATGCCATGCCATGCCATGCTATGCCATGCCATGCCATGCCATGCCATGCCATGCCATGCTATGTTGGCAGCAGTGAGCACCACTGCACTGCATGACATGCGGTGGACTCACCCGGCCCCAGCACCATGCGTGTCTCCCATCTCAGCTCTGGGCCCTCCCCTTCATCCTCCTCCTCCTCCCCATTGCCTCCTAATGCATCCGCTGCACAGTGCAAATGCAGGAGCCAGGACCAAAAAAATGGGGGGAAATGGCAGAGATTGTTATTGTAGCGACGAACGAAACGAGAGTGCAAGGAGGGTCAGTCACGGGCGTGGCACGAGCAAGCGAACCATTATAACGACCCGGCGCACCACAGCAGCAGCATGGCTACTCGCCTCGCCCTGCGTGTCATCTGCCGCGCTGCTCTCCACTTTTCCCCGGAGCATCTTTCTACCTCACCTTCACCCTGCCACCAACATATCCCTCACCTTGGTCCCCCTCAGCTATCTCGCGCCCATTAATCAAGCTTCATTTCACTACTCCGTTTCCACCTCCCCTTATCCCGTCCGCCCCCATTGATCCCCACCACCATGGACATTGTCATTGACAGGGGTGCCTCCACCACCGCCCGTCGTCATGCTGCCACTATCCGCTCCTTACCCACCCCCTTCCCTGTCCTTCGAGCTGACTCAACTTTTACAGTCCCCCATCACCGCTTTATCTCCCTCTGCTCTGCTTCCGTCACAGGGTTGCACATCCCCACACCACACGTCCCACCAACCTCCTCGTCCAGCAAGCTCTCCAGCGTGCTGCCATCGCCACAGCGTACCCTGCCTTTGCCTCTCACTGAAACCTGCTTCTATCGACCTCCGGATGCCTCCTTGCATGTGTTACCCTCTGCCCCACCACCCGTCTCTACACCTACCGTCCTCCCCCTCCCCTCCCCTCTCCCCCTCCGCCCCCCTTCCTACTGCCAGGCAATGCGCAGGGTCTCACAGTCACCCCGTCTGCCCCCTCTAACCCTAACTTCCCCGTCCCCCCTCCCTGTCTTTGTCGCTCCCTCACACACCCCTCTATTCCCCGCCACCACCAATGAGGACGTCCGAGCTTCACAACCCTCTGCGAAGCTGACTCCTCTCAACTCCCTCGTGGTCTCCCTCTCACCCTCCCACCACTGTCGCCCTCACCAGCCCCACCGTGTACCACATGTGATCATGGCAGATTCAAGCAGCTTCCTCATCCAAACAAACCTTCATCCTCCCACCCCGTCCCCGCTTGATCTTGTTCACATGGACTTGTGGGGTCCTAACTCTTACCCTACACGCAAGGGCCACCAGCACCTCCTTGTCCTCATCCGTGTGCATGCACCTCCTTGTCCTCATCCGTGTGCATGCACCTCCTTGTCCTCATCCGTGTGCATGCACCTCGATCACACCACTCACTCCCCCACGATCTGTCCCTTCATCCCTCAATCCGCACTTGTGATGCCATCTTTCTTGAGTCCTCCCCATTTTACACCTCCATTCCTCATACCCACCCTCCCCCCTCGTTCCCCGGCCCCTTGCATGGCACGATACAGCCTCACCTCCCCTGGCACCCACGCTCCTTCCTCCATCACACCCTGCTGTTCCTCTTCCTCCAGCTACCTGCTCCTCCTGTATCGACCACCCCCCGCGCGTCGTAAAGGTAGCGATCGGCACTCCCCCTCGTCCGCGCGCTCTCCCTACAGCACCCATCAACCCATGCCCTGAGTGCGCCCTACCTGACAGCATGCCCCACAGCGCGGGGTCGCCAAGCCACTTGTCCACCACACCCCGTGCATCGTACAGGTGGCGCCACTCGCCTTCATCCTCGGGCTCCTGGAAGCCCTCTACCTCCTCCTCGTTTCCCCCTCACCAGCGCACCTTGTACCACAAGGAGGGTTTCTCACCTTACCAACTCTCCTTCCTCCATCAGAGCCTACTGTTCCTCCCGGCCACCTTCCTTCAGCGTTCCCCTCACCTGACAGCATGCCCCATAGAGCGGGGTCCCCAAGCCACTTGTCCACCACCCCGCGCGCGTCATACAGGTGGCGCCACTCCCCTTCATCTGGTGGCTCCTGGAAGCCCTCCACCTCGTCCTCCACGTCGTCCCCGTACGCCCCGTACTGCCGCCGCCGCCGCTGCCGCCCCGCCCCCACGCCCTGCACCGCCGCCAGGTACGGCGCAATGGCCGCTGGCGGCGCTGCTGGACCCGCGGGGGGTTGGGTCCCGTGGGGAAGGTTGCGGTAGGGGGAATGGTTGGGGGCGGAAGGGGAATGGTTGGAAGCGGAAAAAAAATGGCTGGGGTTGGAAGGAGTGTCCGTAGTGAGGATGGCAGGTGAAGAGGGACTGTGACGCGCAACGAGTGGCAACGTGGGGGTGAGCGGAGAGCGCAAGAGGAAGACACACTCACACGCATCAGTGAGCAATGAGACCAACGACTTACACGCATCAGACGCTTCAGCAGCCATGTCACCGCCCGACGGTTCTCCCTCCACCGCCACAGCTGCCGCCGGCAACTCGCCGCCCTGACCGTCGGTTTCGCTGCCGTCATCCCCGCCGCCTCCCACGCCACTGACCACGCTACGCCACCGCACTCCGCCCGTCGCCCAACCTACACCTGCTTCTCCGCGTGCAACCCTCAAGCATCTCGCATCAGGCGGAAGTGGCCGGCTATCGTCGAAGACGCGCGAAGGCGCTTGCGGAGGGCATGCGGCCGAGTCGCGAAGATCGGATCTCGTCGCGGGGGTGGCGCCAGGCGATGAGTGCGCGGAAGGGACGAGAGCTGCTGGCGAAGCGGCCGCCTGAGGCAAATGGCGGATGGATCTGCGGATCGACGCGCACGTGACGCGCCACATGAGGCTGGCTCGACGTACGCGCAGCGCTGGGGATTGACGAAGGCGGAGTTGCTTTCGGGTCGGGGAAGGCAAACAGAGGTGGAGTTGTAGGTGCTGTGAAATTGGGGTCTTTCTTTGAACTCGTTTCAGACCGAGCTTCCTAGCGAGCAATGCAACCAGGCCTCAAACGAGAATGTGTTTTTTGTCAATTTAAAATTACAAAGCGCCCATTTAGCATGGGGATGTAGCTCAGATGGTAGAGCGCTCGCTTAGCATGCGAGAGGTATGGGGATCGATACCCCACTTCTCCATCCCTTTTCCATTTGGTTCCAAAATACATTTTCATCCGAGATTGACGGAGCCACTCCAAACCTTTATCGCGCTCCGCCACCCTCGCGCCATTCCCCAACCCGAACTCATCTCCGCCGAGGCCTTCGCCCTTTTTTCCAATCGCCCGTTCTCCCCTGCGTCGTGCCCCCTCTGCGCCATTCCCCTCCCTCCGCATTTCCCGCAATGTTCCCATTCGCCTCCCCGTAGTTGCGCGCTTCCCTCGCCATTCGACTCCCCGCTTCCCCTAGCCGCGCGCCCTCCCCCGCCCGCCTCCTTTGCGCTCCCCTGCCTCTACGCCACTCTCGCGCTCGCTGCCTCTACGCCGCCGTGTCCTCCCCCTCCGCCTTTGTTCCTGGAGGCGGAGGAGGCGGGGGAAGTGGGGGCGGGGATGCGAATAACGAAAGGGAACCGAGCTAGGCGCGCGACAGTTTGACGACGCGGCGTGGGGGGAGAGGGGAGACGGAGGAAGAGGGGGTGGGTCGGGTTGACCTGTTGGCGCTGGCAGCAGAGGCGGGAAGGGAAGGGTGAGAAGGATGCGACGCTGTACCCGGCACTGGATGACAGGTGGGAGAGTGGGCGGGTGGGCGGGTGGGCGGGTGGGCGGGTGGGCGGGAGTGCGGGAGGGCGGGTGGGCGGGAGGGCGGGTGGACGGTATGCACATCTACTATCCCCCACCCCCACTCTGCTCTCCCGTTTCCCCCAGCTCCCCACTGGTGGCGCATACAGCAGCGCTGCAGCAGGCGAGGCGAGGGTGCAGGCAGAGCGCGCCGAGCAGTACCTGCAGTGCAGGTTGCATTGCTGGCAGCATTTTGAGGCGCCTCAAAACGCGGCGAGCAGTACCTGCAATGCAGGTTGCATTGCTGGCAGCATTTTGAGGCGCCTCAAAACGCGGCGAGCAGTACCTTCAATGCAGGTTGCATTGCTGGCAGCATTTTGAGGCGCCTCAAAACGCGGCGAGCAGTACCTGCCGTGCAGGTTGCATTGCTGGCAGCATTTTGAGGCGCCTCAAAACGCGGCGAGCAGTACCTGCCGTGCAGGTTGCATTGCTGGCAGCATTTTGAGGCGCCTCAAAACGCGGCGAGCAGTACCTGCAGTGCAGGTTGCATTGCTGGCAGCATTTTGAGGCGCCTCAAAACGCGCCGAGCAGTACCTGCAGTGCAGGTTGCATTGCTGGCAGCATTTTGAGGCGCCTCAAAACGCGGCGAGCAGTACCTGCAGTGCAGGTTGCATTGCTGGCAGCATTTTGAGGCGCCTCAAAACGCGGCGAGCAGTACCTGCAGTGCAGGTTGCATTGCTGGCAGCATTTTGAGGCGCCTCAAAACGCGGCGAGCAGTACCTGCAGCGCAGGTTGCATTGCTGGCAGCATTTTGAGGCGCCTCAAAACGCGGCGAGCAGTACCTTCAATGCAGGTTGCATTGCTGGCAGCATTTTGAGGCGCCTCAAAACGCGGCGAGCAGTACCTGCCGTGCAGGTTGCATTGCTGGCAGCATTTTGAGGCGCCTCAAAACGCGGCGAGCAGTACCTGCCGTGCAGTTTGCATTGCTGGCAGCATTTTGAGGCGCCTCAAAACGCGGCGAGCAGTACCTGCAGTGCAGGTTGCATTGCTGGCAGCATTTTGAGGCGCCTCAAAACGCGCCGAGCAGTACCTGCAGTGCAGGTTGCATTGCTGGCAGCATTTTGAGGCGCCTCAAAACGCGGCGAGCAGTACCTGCAGCGCAGGTTGCATTGCTGGCAGCATTTTGAGGCGCCTCAAAACGCGGCGAGCAGTACCTGCAGCGCAGGTTGCATTGCTGGCAGCATTTTGAGGCGCCTCAAAACGCGGCGAGCAGTACCTGCAGCGCAGGTTGCATTGCTGGCAGCATTTTGAGGCGCCTCAAAACGCGGCGAGCAGTACCTGCCGCGCAGGTTGCATTGCTGGCAGCATTTTGAGGCGCCTCAAAACGCGGCGAGCAGTACCTGCCGTGCAGGTTGCATTGCTGGCAGCATTTTGAGGCGCCTCAAAACGCGGCGAGCAGTACCTGCCGTGCAGGTTGCATTGCTGGCAGCATTTTGAGGCGCCTCAAAACGCGGCGAGCAGTACCTGCAGCGCAGGTTGCATTGCTGGCAGCATTTTGAGGCGCCTCAAAACGCGGCGAGCAGTACCTGCAGCGCAGGTTGCATTGCTGGCAGCATTTTGAGGCGCCTCAAAACGCGGCGAGCAGTACCTGCAGCGCAGGTTGCATTGCTGGCAGCATTTTGAGGCGCCTCAAAACGCGGCGAGCAGTACCTGCAGCGCAGGTTGCATTGCTGGCAGCATTTTGAGGCGCCTCAAAACGCGGCGAGCAGTACCTGCAGCGCAGGTTGCATTGCTGGCAGCATTTTGAGGCGCCTCAAAACGCGGCGAGCAGTACCTGCCGTGCAGGTTGCATTGCTGGCAGCATTTTGAGGCGCCTCAAAACGCGGCGAGCAGTACCTGCCGTGCAGGTTGCATTGCTGGCAGCATTTTGAGGCGCCTCAAAACGCGGAGAGCAGTACCTGCAGTGCAGGTTGCATTGCTGGCAGCATTTTGAGGCGCCTCAAAACGCGGCGAGCAGTACCTGCAATGCAGGTTGCATTGCTGGCAGCATTTTGAGGCGCCTCAAAACGCGGCGAGCAGTACCTTCAATGCAGGTTGCATTGCTGGCAGCATTTTGAGGCGCCTCAAAACGCGGCGAGCAGTACCTGCCGTGCAGGTTGCATTGCTGGCAGCATTTTGAGGCGCCTCAAAACGCGGCGAGCAGTACCTGCCGTGCAGGTTGCATTGCTGGCAGCATTTTGAGGCGCCTCAAAACGCGGCGAGCAGTACCTGCAGTGCAGGTTGCATTGCTGGCAGCATTTTGAGGCGCCTCAAAACGCGCCGAGCAGTACCTGCAGTGCAGGTTGCATTGCTGGCAGCATTTTGAGGCGCCTCAAAACGCGGCGAGCAGTACCTGCAGCGCAGGTTGCATTGCTGGCAGCATTTTGAGGCGCCTCAAAACGCGGCGAGCAGTACCTGCAGCGCAGGTTGCATTGCTGGCAGCATTTTGAGGCGCCTCAAAACGCGGCGAGCAGTACCTGCAGCGCAGGTTGCATTGCTGGCAGCATTTTGAGGCGCCTCAAAACGCGGCGAGCAGTACCTGCCGCGCAGGTTGCATTGCTGGCAGCATTTTGAGGCGCCTCAAAACGCGGCGAGCAGTACCTGCCGCGCAGGTTGCATTGCTGGCAGCATTTTGAGGCGCCTCAAAACGCGGCGAGCAGTACCTGCCGCGCAGGTTGCATTGCTGGCAGCATTTTGAGGCGCCTCAAAACGCGGCGAGCAGTACCTGCAGCGCAGGTTGCATTGCTGGCAGCATTTTGAGGCGCCTCAAAACGCGGCGAGCAGTACCTGCAGCGCAGGTTGCATTGCTGGCAGCATTTTGAGGCGCCTCAAAACGCGGCGAGCAGTACCTGCAGCGCAGGTTGCATTGCTGGCAGCATTTTGAGGCGCCTCAAAACGCGGCGAGCAGTACCTGCAGCGCAGGTTGCATTGCTGGCAGCATTTTGAGGCGCCTCAAAACGCGGCGAGCAGTACCTGCAGCGCAGGTTGCATTGCTGGCAGCATTTTGAGGCGCCTCAAAACGCGGCGAGCAGTACCTGCAGCGCAGGTTGCATTGCTGGCAGCATTTTGAGGCGCCTCAAAACGCGGCGAGCAGTACCTGCAGCGCAGGTTGCATTGCTGGCAGCATTTTGAGGCGCCTCAAAACGCGGCGAGCAGTACCTGCAGCGCAGGTTGCATTGCTGGCAGCATTTTGAGGCGCCTCAAAACGCGGCGAGCAGTACCTGCAGCGCAGGTTGCATTGCTGGCAGCATTTTGAGGCGCCTCAAAACGCGGCGAGCAGTACCTGCAGCGCAGGTTGCATTGCTGGCAGCATTTTGAGGCGCCTCAAAACGCGGCGAGCAGTACCTGCAGCGCAGGTTGCATTGCTGGCAGCATTTTGAGGCGCCTCAAAACGCGGCGAGCAGTACCTGCAGCGCAGGTTGCATTGCTGGCAGCATTTTGAGGCGCCTCAAAACGCGGCGAGCAGTACCTGCAGCGCAGGTTGCATTGCTGGCAGCATTTTGAGGCGCCTCAAAACGCGGCGAGCAGTACCTGCAGCGCAGGTTGCATTGCTGGCAGCATTTTGAGGCGCCTCAAAACGCGGCGAGCAGTACCTGCAGCGCAGGTTGCATTGCTGGCAGCATTTTGAGGCGCCTCAAAACGCGGCGAGCAGTACCTGCAGCGCAGGTTGCATTGCTGGCAGCATTTTGAGGCGCCTCAAAACGCGGCGAGCAGTACCTGCAGCGCAGGTTGCATTGCTGGCAGCATTTTGAGGCGCCTCAAAACGCGGCGAGCAGTACCTGCAGCGCAGGTTGCATTGCTGGCAGCATTTTGAGGCGCCTCAAAACGCGGCGAGCAGTACCTGCAGCGCAGGTTGCATTGCTGGCAGCATTTTGAGGCGCCTCAAAACGCGGCGAGCAGTACCTGCAGCGCAGGTTGCATTGCTGGCAGCATTTTGAGGCGCCTCAAAACGCGGCGAGCAGTACCTGCAGCGCAGGTTGCATTGCTGGCAGCATTTTGAGGCGCCTCAAAACGCGGCGAGCAGTACCTGCAGCGCAGGTTGCATTGCTGGCAGCATTTTGAGGCGCCTCAAAACGCGGCGAGCAGTACCTGCAGCGCAGGTTGCATTGCTGGCAGCATTTTGAGGCGCCTCAAAACGCGGCGAGCAG
Organism: Closterium sp. Yama58-4; assembly: GCA_947470075.1. Classification (NCBI taxonomy): domain Eukaryota; kingdom Viridiplantae; phylum Streptophyta; class Zygnematophyceae; order Desmidiales; family Closteriaceae; genus Closterium; species Closterium sp. Yama58-4. The sequence continues at coordinate 293,067 of CANIUD010000152.1, forward strand.
TACCTGCAGCGCAGGTTGCATTGCTGGCAGCATTTTGAGGCGCCTCAAAACGCGGCGAGCAGTACCTGCAGCGCAGGTTGCATTGCTGGCAGCATTTTGAGGCGCCTCAAAACGCGGCGAGCAGTACCTGCAGCGCAGGTTGCATTGCTGGCAGCATTTTGAGGCGCCTCAAAACGCGGCGAGCAGTACCTGCAGCGCAGGTTGCATTGCTGGCAGCATTTTGAGGCGCCTCAAAACGCGGCGAGCAGTACCTGCAGCGCAGGTTGCATTGCTGGCAGCATTTTGAGGCGCCTCAAAACGCGGCGAGCAGTACCTGCAGCGCAGGTTGCATTGCTGGCAGCATTTTGAGGCGCCTCAAAACGCGGCGAGCAGTACCTGCAGCGCAGGTTGCATTGCTGGCAGCATTTTGAGGCGCCTCAAAACGCGGCGAGCAGTACCTGCAGCGCAGGTTGCATTGCTGGCAGCATTTTGAGGCGCCTCAAAACGCGGCGAGCAGTACCTGCAGCGCAGGTTGCATTGCTGGCAGCATTTTGAGGCGCCTCAAAACGCGGCGAGCAGTACCTGCAGCGCAGGTTGCATTGCTGGCAGCATTTTGAGGCGCCTCAAAACGCGGCGAGCAGTACCTGCAGCGCAGGTTGCATTGCTGGCAGCATTTTGAGGCGCCTCAAAACGCGGCGAGCAGTACCTGCAGCGCAGGTTGCATTGCTGGCAGCATTTTGAGGCGCCTCAAAACGCGGCGAGCAGTACCTGCAGCGCAGGTTGCATTGCTGGCAGCATTTTGAGGCGCCTCAAAACGCGGCGAGCAGTACCTGCAGCGCAGGTTGCATTGCTGGCAGCGCCGCCGTGCGGGGGAGTGAGGGTGAACCGGAGATGGGTAAAATGGAAGAGGGCACGGGCAGAGCTCGACGAGCAGCGGCTGTAGGCTACCGTCAACGCCGCCGTGCGGGTGAGATAGAGGGGTGGTGGTGGGATAGAAAGGGGTGCATCACGACTGTTCACCAAGAATCCTGATCTGGACCCCTGGTGTCCGTCCAACCCTTGTTTCTCCCACCCGCACGCACTTACTAGTCCAGGATGGGGCAAGTGCGTGTGAGGGGCCACTAGGAGCCTACAGTCGTGTGAAGGTGCAGTATGGACGAGTAATGCGGGGTATCTCGCGCACGGCCCTGCACGGCAATACCAGTGCGAGCTTGTCCATCCATGGAGTCGGTGAGGTTGAGGTGAGGCGGTGAGCACGTGCAAGTGAGGCCACTATGGAGAGCATGCCGTTGCGCGTTGGTGTTACTGAATCAGCGGTCATGTTTGTTACAGCATGGTCGCTCCTTCGCCTGAATTCTCATTTCACACTTGTGTCTAGTATCTCCCGCATCTCTCCCTCACCCCTCCCAATCCCCACAAACTCCTCCCTCCCCACCAGACACCCTTATTATTCATTCCCCATCCCCACCCCAACCCCATCCCAATCCCCACGGCCGCCAAGGCGTGCAGCAACTGCATGTGGACCGTGCATCGCTGGGGGCAGCATCGCTGGGGGCAGCATCGCTGGGGGCAGCATCCCCCTGCTGCAAACCCTGGCTGCTTCACTTATATGTCGCGCTGCCACGTGGCAATGAAAGCCTTGTGCAGATCCACGCCACGCTGGCAGCTGCGCCACGTGTCATTGTGGGAGTGGTGGACGTGGCAGGGAGTGGTGGTGGGAGTGAGGTGGAGGAAATTGCGCGGGTGGAAGAGCAGCGGCTGCAGATGTATGTGAGGGTGTGGGGGGTGCAATGGGGGTCCTGAAGAGGAGGCTGTGAGGGAAGCAGCGATGAGGGAGACAGTGGGGGAGGTGGTGGGTGAGGCGGTGGGGTGGGGGAGGCGGTGGGGAAGGCGGTGGGGTGGGGGAGGCGGTGGGGAAGGCGGTGGGGGAGGCGGTGGGGGAGTGCATGGATGTCTACTTGCTGGCAGAAGGGCTGCAGACGCGCTTCCACATGGGTGCGTGGCAGGAGGAGTAGGACTCGAGGGCTGGTGGGGCTCGATCTTGCACCCATGGCCACATCGAGAACCTTCTCCCTCTCCCTCTCCCTCTCCCTCTCCCTCTCCCTCTCCCTCTCCCTCTCCCTCTCCCTCTCCCTCTCCCTCTCCCTCTCCCTCTCCCTCTCCCTCTCCCTCTCCCTCTCCCTCTCCCTCTCCCACTTCCCTACCTACCTCCCCACGCACCATGACAACCGGAGCAACAGCAGGGTCTGCACTTCATTCCTAACAATCCCTTCCCCCTCCTCTCCACCGCCCCCTCCCTCTCACACCCCGCCTGCGCGCAGCGGCGCAGAGGCAGCAGCAGGCGGACAGGGAGGCGCAGGTGAGGCAGTTGATGCTGGTGCAGGTGAGGCAGCAGGGAGTGGTGGGGCAGGCTCATCCTCACGGGGCAGCCGGCCAGTGGCAAGGTCCACAACATGCCGGACAGGCCAGGTGCGTACCCGGTGCAAGGGTGAGGTGGGGACACTGAAAGTGGTCCACGCTGCATGTGTGGGGAGGAGGCGATGCTGTGAGCGAGTGGCTCAATCTTGAGAGTGCGTGTATGAGGTGTTGATGCACCGAGGCGACTTTTGAGTCGACTCACAAGTCATTCAGTTGAAAGGGGTGCGTCAAGCACTATGGGCTTCAGTTGCATGCAAAACAGAACAGTCCATGGAGCATCGAGGCACATGGCAATCATTCCCTGGTATCCGGATGCTGCTCTTTTGATTCCACCACAAGCTCCAGAGAGAGAAGCCATGAGGTACAACGTACCAATAGAGGACACGTCATGCGTTCAGAGAAGTGATGAACAGGGTAAGGAAGTTGCAGGAGATTCTCCTTGCGCTCAGCCGGAAGTTGCAGGAGATTCTCCTTGCGCTCAGCCGGAAGTTGCAGGAGATTCTCCTTGCGCTCAGCCGGAAGATTATTGCAGTGGATTGGAGATCATTGTGGAACGCGTTTGCGTGCAGTCGGCGTCTGTGTGACTCGCAAGAAATAAAGAGCATTACCATGAAGCTTGTTGTGATGCAAGAGCTCTGTGACCTTTGCCTCTCTTTACCACTTGCAAGCACTTGCTCTCACAATCTAATTCACTATATTCTTGCATTGTCCCCTGTTCCTGACCTACCGTTTATTCCTTTCTCATTTTTTCAACAGCTGAGTCATAGTTCTCCTCCCGCCCATCTCCACTTACCCTGCTCCTCATCATCTCTCTTCCATTCATGTTCATCCCCGTCAATCCATACATCCCCGCACGCGCCAGGGAAGTCGAAGCTTGCTGAGTTCCTCTTCTAATACCTGCCTTTCCAGGCCTGGCTCGACTCCGAAGGGCCCCACCCGACCACCCCAAGGCAGTCGCCCACGTGGAGGAACAGTGCGCAGTGCTGGCAGCCGCCACATCAGCCGCCACGTCAGCACAGCCGACCCTGAAAGCGACGGAAGAGTGGCTGTAGGAGAAGTGTGGTTGCGCCTCCCCCACAGCAAGTGAACAGAGGAGCAGAGCGCCCTCAGGAGCGATACGATGTTGTTGCCAATGTGTCCGGGTGCCCCAAAGCACGTGCCCCAAAGCACGTGCCCCAAAGCACGTGCCCCAAAGCACGTGCCCCAAAGCACGTGCCCCAAAGCACGTGCCCCAAAGCACGTGTGGCAGAAGCTCCCGCAGCGGTAAGCTGGCACGCTGCCCCACCCCCCACCCAATGTGTCCTTCATCCTCACATTCAACGCGTGGACCGAGCACGTGCAGCAGCTGGTAACCCGCCTGTATGCGCACACACACGGGATGGCTGGGACTGGTGCACTGCCGGGCATCCGGGCGGAGATGCTGGGGGCATGAGGCAGGCGAAGGGGACCTTGGGGGTGCTGGCGCGCCTGGGCACTGCACTACCCCTCTCATGTTCAGCCACCCGGGGAAGGGGGTAGGCAGCGTTGCACGGGAGGGAGCGGTGGGATGAGGCTGCTGTGCGGCGAGGCAGGGCCGATGTCATGAGCGACTAGCACTCTGCTCGCGTGCCTGGCTCTTGGGCTACCACGTGGGTGGGTGGTGGGACAGCAGATGGGTGGGTGGTGGGATAGCAGGTGGGTGGGTGGTGGGATAGCAGGTGGGTGGGTGGTGGGATAGCAGGTGGGTGCTGGAAGCAACAGTCTGTAGCTGTTTATAGGTGTTTGCTATAGCTGTCAGGTGGGCGGTCACATGGGTGGTGGGTTGTCACATGGGTGGTGGGTTGTCACATGGGTGGTGGGTTGTCACATGGGTGGTGGGTTGTCACATGGGTGGTGGGTTGTCACATGGGTGGTGGGTTGTCACATGGGTGGTGGGTTGTCACATGGGTGGTGGGTTGTCACATGGGTGGTGGGTTGTCGCATGGATATATAAGCATGGCAAGGTTACGAGACGCTGTACATTACAACGGCCTAACGATTTCGCACATTGGCATGTTCCTCAGAGGAGCAAACAAAGGAACTTACAAGCGTACACAGGTTAGTATTTGGACTTGAATAAATACAAGAACGTATATTCTATATTGGTGGTGACACCATGTACAACCACCATCTCTTATCTATTTCTGCGCAAACTGACAGATCATGTCCTTTTTATATACATGATATACTGTAGTACATGGCGTTCACTTTATCCGCTCCTGTATTGACTGTTTTACGGTACCGTAATTGTTCCAGCTGAATGATACTATGCATCCAGCAGGTTCTAGGCCCTTGGTATATTTGCATTCCACACAAGGGTAGCCAGCAGCTGGGCCTCAAAAAGTCTTCCTCCTGTGGAGCAAAGGGGAGGTTACATGGAAGCATCCAAACCGTCTCGGAAGGCAGTCCAGGCCCTTCAAAAACAGCTGGTGCTGTCTCTCTGCTGCACTCGGTGCTGGCCAGCAACCCACAGCCTGAGTGGATTTCCCCAGCACAGTGTGAGGTCCTCTACGCCCGGGCTCGGTGAATTTAGACAACGCAGGTGCAGCAGAATGTTGGGCAGAAGAGCGTGAGATGTGGCATGCCTCCTCATCAGTGGAGCTAACCACGTGTTCCCCCTCCTGCTCATCGATGCTTGTAGCATCACAATCGCCAACATACCCCCTCCCATCCTCGTCCTCTTCCTCGTCATCCTCCTCCTCCCCCTCTACAGTCACATGCAGGCCTGCCAGTGTTCGGATGTTAGACAGAATGGAATGAAGCAGAAGAAGGCCTTCAGGTGTTTTCTCTGCAATTCTAACGTTAAGTGTTTCTAGCTGGGGCCACAAATGATCGCTGTTGAGTGCACCAGACAATTTGCATTTCCATTGTGACTGCAGAAGACCGGTCACTGCAGCCGAGTCAACCATACTTTGCCACGCCAGCGCACCCAGCCGCAAACTTTTCAACCCCGGGCAATTCCGCGCAAGCCAGGGCAGCGAAGAAACTTTGGGCACGCCCAACATGCTGCTGTTGGAAAAATAATCGAGTGAGAGCGACTCAAGCGTAGCCGAATTGGACGAGATTAAGGTTTCAGTGGCGGCCCAGTTGAGCGAACCCGCGCGGAGGTCGATCGACACGAGCCGGCTGGAGTGAGGAGCGGAGACAAGCAGGCAGTTGGCGGAAGCGACGGAGAGCTGGCGAAGGTTGGCCGCATCTCGGATGGATAGCACTCGAAGGAACATGTCGCGGTGAGAGAGTGTTTCGAGGGAGCGCGCGGAGTGAATCGTGACGGATTCTGCTCGGATGTAGGAGAGCGAGAGGTGCTGGAGGGACGGCGGAAGGCGCAGTTCTAGGCAAGGGGAACCCGAGGCCATGAAAATAGAGAGATGGCGGAGGTTCGGCGCGGCTTCAAGCACGGCGTGAAGTGCAGCTGGAGACGCGTGCAGCCAGGAGAGCGAGAGGTGCTGCAGGGCCGGCATGCACTGGAGAGCGGTGACTAGGGTCGGCGCGGAGAGGGACACGTGGCCCAAAGAGAGCGAGCGCAGATTGGTGCAGTGGCGGGAAATGTGTGCGAGATGGAGACTCGCGTCCTCCTCCTCCCACAAATTCACCACCACACTCCCACCACCGCTGTCGCTGGTGCCGCTGACGCAACAGTCGTTGTTGCCGTGAGGGCGCTTCGGGGAAGTAACGGTGGGAAGTGCGCGGGAGAGAGTGAGAGAGAGCAGAGACGCTCCGGCGTGGCGCATCCACGCGTCGAAGATGAACTCCCGCGGATGGCGGGGCGGGGGGAGGGGCGCAAACGCGCCAGGGGCGCAGCCATGCTGTCCGCACTGGCAGGCACAGCTTTCAGAGCCCCCTGGGTGTTCTGCTGACTCAGCAAAATCAGCGGGACTTCTGCAGGGAGTGGAAGGTACGAGGCTTGGGGAAACGGAGCGTGCACTGGGACCGGGACGCTCGCCTGAGTTTCCGTGACATCTGCCTGACGGCGCCTGGCTGGGGCAGCATGATGGTCCACCAACACTAGCAGGCGGTGCAGGTGGCGAGATGACGGTGAGGTGGTGCAGCGCTCGCGTGCGGAGGACCATTCGTGAGGCCTGGCGCTAACGTGACGGTGGGAGGGGGGGAGTGGGGAGTGGGGGGGAAGAGGGCGGGATGGAAGTGAAAGATTAGAATAGAAAGCGTGAGCTAAAAGAAAAGCAAAGAAATTGTATAAACGAATCATATCTCAGTCTTCTAATACACTGAATTTTGAGGAATTCAAGCCGCCGCTGACCCTTCCCTCATATGGCGCCATGTGGACTCACTGCGGTCTGGCAAACTCACCTCAAATGTCAAGAAGGGCGTCTCGTTAGTCGCCGCGCCGCTGCCACTCGGTCCCACGCACAGCGCCGGCAGGTTCCGCGTCACTTCGTTCCACCGCTGGCACGTCATCGCGGCCCGGGTGACGTCACGCGCCGCGCTGCCTACACGCGAAAGGATCGCGAGCAGCAGATCGTCGGGGAGACTCGCGAAGGGATCCATCGACGATCCGTCGCTGAGCCGTCGCTGAGCCGTCGCTGAGCCGTCGCTGAGCAGTCGCTGAGCTCAAAGCGATCAGCGGAAAAGGCGAGTGGGCTGGGAAGATGATGGTGGGTGCTAGTGTTGGCGATACGTGTGAGAAAGGCACTCAACCTCCGTTTGCACCTTGAAAGTGCAACTAGAAAACCGAATGATAAGCAGTGCTAGTGGCGATCAATTTAGGGAGCAGCATCCCTACTAGTTTCAGCTGCATACAACGGCGAGCTACTATCGAAACTTCGCAGACGTGACTCGAGTTTCAAACAAACGACTGGAGGAGAGCAGCGCGGGAAGCGCGGCGCGATAGCATTCGAGCAATCCGAACCGTCGCTCGTTTTTCGCAAAATGTATTTCCGAATCGGCTCTGGTGCCACAGCAGCACTCCTGGCAGGAGTTCCGTCAGAACTTGGATTGACGGTTCCTGTCGAAGACGACCTGGCGCTTCACAGGCGCGGTGCCACGTGGGCACACAGTCATCATTCCAACACCGCGATCAAGCATTTCTCGACCCAACACGTGGCTCCGCATCCAACAGCGTAATGCTTGGCCTCACAATCGCGTGCTCATGGCACCCTAAGCCCTCCAAAATCATGTCGTCTCTTACTAAATCCTTGGATTACAAGCGAATCTACATTCGTGGGGCATTTGCTATTGGCTGGCTGCAGGCGGAAAATCATTCACCTACGGCAATAAGGCGCAAAAACGGAGCTCTGCGAGCCAGAGAAGCAAAGGCGGTAATAACAGTGCCTAATCGTCGCGGCGACATGAACCTTCCTGTAGTTTACAAGCGAGAGGAAGGAAAATATCCAAGAGTCCTCCCAACAAGACTGGCGAATGCCAGGCTGAATGCTGTACCATAACAGCTGTTCGAAGCTCCGTGCGGTGCCCAATCAAGCCTGTCAAGTCGTTTCGCAGCACCCAGGTTTGGCCAATGTTACCCATAATGTTACAAGGTGTAAAAATTTTCTAATTCCGTACTCGTACGATTCCAACTTTCAGAGTTCCAGGCTCGGTCAGACGACCTCGCCCTCCGAACATACCTCGTCTCGCCTTTGGTTTCTGGCAACCCCTAGCCACCCAACTATTGCGTCTTAGGGGCCTTCGCCTCACTAGGCTTTCACTATACTTATGCTTGGTTCCGTTATTTATCTAGTTGCCGTAATCACGTCTGCGTTATTGTTAGAATCATAAGTGTTGTTGCATTGATGGTGGTTGGGGTACAAATAGCAAACCCTAACATTCTTACCCCCTAAGACACACCTCACTACACGCTACCGTCATTTGAAACACCCCCATAGCCTAAATGAGGGGTGTCTAGCAAAACCAAAAGAGTACGGTCATAAGACCAGTCACAAAGAAACAAAGCTCAGGGTGGATCACAACGTCACCACAAACTCTGAGCACAAGCAACAATGGCCACAAGGCCAGTCCAAGCAATAACAGAGATATATAGAAAGGGTACAAGCAAAGCAAGCAGTGAACTCAAGACTAAGTAAGCCGAAAACCAGTGTCAACAAGGCCTAACTGCACACAACACCTGTGGTGGTCACAAGGCGGAAGCGCCTTGGTGAAGATGTCTACAGTGTTGGCCTCAGACTCCACAAACTCGAAGCGAGCCTGTCCACGCCTCTGCAACTCTCGCAGAAGGAAGTACCTGACGTTAATGTGCTTCACTCTGCTCTCCAGTCGCGGCTCTCGACAAAGGAGAATGGATGTTTCGTTGTCAGTGAACAAGGTCGGTGCTGTTAAAATCGGAAGTGTTGTTTCATTGATGGTGGTTGGGGTACAAGTAGCAAACCCTAACATACGTACCCCCTAAGACACATCTCACTACAGGCTACCAACATTTGACACACCCCCATAGCCTAAGTGAGGGGTGTCTAGCAAAACCAAAAGAGTACGGTCACAAGACCAGTCACAAAGAAACAAAGCTCAGGGTGGATCACAACGTCACCACAAACTCTGAGCACAAGCAACAATGGCCACAAGGCCAGTCCAAACAATAACAGAGATATATAGAAAGGGTACAAGCAAAGCAAGCAGTGAACTCAAGACTAAGTAAGCCGAAAACCAGTGTCAACAAGGCCTAACTGCACACAACACCTGTGGTGGTCACAAGGCGGAAGCGCCTTGGTAAAGATGTCTGCAGTGTTGGCCTCGGACTCCACAAACTCGAAGCGAGCCTGTCCACGCCTCTGCAACTCTCGCAGAAGGAAGTACCTGACGTTAATGTGCTTCACTCTGCTCTCCAGTCGCGGCTCTCGACAAAGGAGAATGGATGCCTTGTTGTCAGTGAACAAGGTCGGTGCAGAGCTCGGCCACTCACCAAGGTCGGCGAGCAAGAACGTCAACCAACGCAACTCCTGTGCCGCCATGGCACCAGCGTAGATCTCAGCCTCAGCTGTAGAGGTCGAGACCGAAGAGGAGCGCGTGGACCGCCAGGAAACAGCTCCAGAACCCAGACTGAAACAGTACCCCTGAGTAGACCTGTGAGTCTCAGCGTCGTCAGCGTAAGAAGAGTCACAGTGACCAGTAAGTACAACAGACTGCTGCCCTCCAAGTACTAGCCCCACGCCTGATGTCGTCGCTAGGTACTTCGCCACCCTCACAGCTGCTGTCCAGTGAACAGGACGGTGTCTCCATGGCGCAACAAAGCGCGCAAGGATGCTGAGAGGGAAAGCGAGGTCCGGGCGAGTACACGTCATCAGGTACATGAGGCAACCCACAAGCTCTGCGTAGGGACCACTAGGCTCAAACGGCTCGTCAGGAAAGGGGCCAGTGAGTCTGTGGTCAACAGCAAGAGGTGTGCGCTGTACTGTGGAGTGCTGAAGCTCGAACCGCTGAAGGACCTGCTGCACCATGTGTGACTGTGAGAGTGTAATGGTGCGAGCAGCTCTGTCCCTGGTGATCTGCAGCCCAAGGTAATGGCGCAGCTCACCAAGGTCAGTGCACGTGTGTCTCTTCTGCAGTTCGGACTTCACGTCTGCCAAAGCAACCCTGTCAGCAGTGGCGAAAACTAGGTCGTCGACGTAAACCAGAACGAAGAACGGTGTGGAGCCACGGCGAACGAACAGCGACGGGTCGGCAGAAGACGGCTGGAACCCAAGGTCAGAGAGGGTAGAGCGAAGAGTGTCGTGCCACTCACGAGGTGCCTGGCGAAGACCGTAGACAGGTCGCCTCAGCCTCCACTGGGTCCCAGGAGGGAAAGTGCCAGTGAAGGCAGAGGGACGACGCAGCCAGACCTCCTCGTGTAGGCTGCCCTGAAGAAAAGCAGTGGAGAAGTCGAGAGAGTGTAACTCGTAGTCTCTCTGTGCTGCTACGTGCAGTAACACCCGAAGAGTGGTCATCTTCGGGGTCGGCGCGAAGGTCTGAAAGAAGTCAACTCCCTCGCGCTGACTGAAACCTCTAGCAACGTAGCGCGCCTTGAAGACTGGAGGAGATCCTGGTGGCCGCTTCACCCTGTAGATCCACATGCCATCGACTACGTTCGTCCCAGGGGGGGGAACCTCATCGACGTAGGTGCCTGTGGATCTGTAGGAGGCCATCTCTGCGTCCATGGCAGCTCTCCACTGAGAGGCCCAAGGCCCTGACACTGCCTCAGCGTAAGTGCGAGGAGTGGGAATGTCAAGGGCGTCGGGGTCACCCTCAGGGGTGAGGAGCATGGCACAGAGATGAGGGGAAGCGGCTGCCAGGAACTCTAGCTCAAACTGCCTGTCCTCTAGGACGTCACAGCCAAGGGCAGACACACCCCCGACGGCCAGAGGACTGGTAGGAGGAGCAGCCACAAGAGTGGTGGCGTAGTCAAGGCGGCGAGTAGAGGAAAACTCAGTGACCGCGGCAGTAAGAGCAGAGACAGAGGACAAAGAGGCACGAGGGTGGGTAACAAGAGAGGCGAGAACACGAGAGAGAACAGGATGGTACGTGCGGTAGTAGTCAGTGACAGGGGTAGAGAGAGAAGCTGTGAGGGCCGACTCAGGAGGAGAAGGAAGCACAGGAGGAGCCGAACGAGACGGACTAGAACGGAACAAGACAGTACGAAGGTCAGTGAAAGGAACAGGGGACGAGGGACGAGCACGAGGAGAGCGACGAGTAGCCCAAGTACGAGACGGAGGAGGAGAGGACAAAGGCGGAGAACTGGGGAAAACAGCGGGGGAGGAGTCAGGAGGAGGAAACGTGGGACCGGAGACAGGAGGAGAGGCGGGGGAGGGAGGAGAAGGAGAGGGGAGACCAAGGGTCCGAAGGCCCGAGACAGGAGGAGGAAGTGGCTGCTGCTGCTGCTGCTGGTGGTGCTGCTGCTGCTGCTGCTGCGGCTGCTGCTGGGACTGCTGCTGCTGCTGCTGCTGCTCCTGCGGCTCCAGCTGCTGCTGCTGCTGCTCCTCCAGCCGCTGTAACTCCCTCTCCTCTCTCTCCAACGCCAGCTGCTCCTCACGGGCACGGCGAACACGAGCCTGGTGCCTAGTCGGGTAGGGGTGGGGGGGCGGAGTAGTGTCCGGAGCAGCGGCAGCTCCAGAGTCCACCCCCGAAGGACCAGGCACACCACCCCCAGAGGCAGCACTAACACCAGCTCCAGACCCAGGCTCACCAGAACCTGAAGGAGGCGCACCCTCACCCCAAGACGGAGCACCTCCAGTGTCCGCGCGACCAGCACCAGCTCCCGGAAGACAAGAGTCCTCTGCACCCACCGGCTCAGCTCCAACTCCAGCACCCCCAGAACCAGAAACCGGTACAGGAACAGGCTCGGCACCAACCTCTCGAGAGCTAGCACCTGCGACACACTGCGAGGAGGACTGTGGGGAGGGAGGCTGTACCGGAGGGGCTACCGAAGGAGGAGGGGTAGCCTGGGACACACCTGACGGGGCTGGACCAGGGGGGGAGGCTGTACCGGGGGAGCAGGAGGGGGAGCGGCAGTCAGGAAGAGGGGGGGAGGAGGAACCGGGAGACCTCGACTGGGGTACCTGACGTAGTACGGGGTGGACTCCTCGAAACGGACGTCACGGGAGTCAAAGAACCGGTGAGAGGGAGGGTGGTAAAAGGTAAAGTCAGAGGAGTCCTCAGGGAAACCAAGGAAGACACAGGGGACGGCGCGAGGCGAGAGCTTGTCCGCAGAGGTGTCGCGGACAAGAGCCAAGCAACCCCAGACACGAAACCTCGACGCAACACCAGGGGACCCGGTCCAAAGACTGGTCGGTGAAGCCTCTGGCCGAGAGACGCGTGGCCAGAGGTTCAGCTGGTGCGCGGCGTACCGAACCGCGTAAGGCCACAGAAAATGGGGGGCACGGGCGTGAGTCAGGGAGGTGCGGGCGATCTCCATGACCAAGCCTATGCGGCGCTCAGCAACCCCATTCTGCTGCGGGGACTCTGGAAGCGTCCAGGACTGACGAATGCCCTGCTCGCGACAGAATCCAGCGAGAATGCCGGAGCGAAACTCACCCCCGCAGTCGGAGTGAAGACAGCTGACACGACGACCACGAGTGTCCGCGGTGGTGAGCAACCACCTGATCAGCGTAGAAGTCACCTCAGACTTCTTCGCCAGGGGGAACACCGTGGTGTAGCGGGAGTAGTCGTCAACAACCACCAGAAAGAAACGCTCACGCTCAGGGCCAAGGCGAGAGGCGGGGCCCCAGACGTCCAGGTGAAGCGTCTCAAACGGCTCGGTGGCCGGACGAAGGGAGGAGGAGTGAGGGGTGGCGCGCAGCCGACCCTCGACGCAAGGACCGCACGGTGGTGCAAGGGACGGCGGCAGCGACGGCAAGACACGCGGGAGACCTAAGACCAGACGCTGACTAGACATAGCACGCAGACGTGGAAGAGAAGGGTGTCCCATCCGGTGGTGCCACAGAACGGTGGGGTGGGCAAGCGACCGACAGGAGCAAGACGCAGCGACTGGACTAGACGCGACAACCTGAGGGGACGGAACCACCTGGTGAGACGCAGGGAGGAGACTAGGGGGAGGGACAGGAACTGGGAGTAGGGGCTGCTGCGACGGCGGCCGCTGCGGCTGCTGCTGCTGCTGCCGCTGCTGCTGCTGCTGCTGCTGCTGCTGCTGCCGCTGCTGCTGCTGCTGCTGCTGCGTCCGCTGCCGTGCGCGCGGGCCAGTGTGAAGAGTGTAGAGACCGGAACCCGGCTCAGCAGCAAAGGTGGCCAGAGGCTGGTAAGAGTCACCGTCAACACACACCGCAGTCTCCCCAGAAGGCTCAAACCACATCCCCACGTGCTGACTCACGAGGGGTCGCACACCCACCAAGTTCCGGGAGAACGAGGGGACATGAAACCCAGTGAGGGACCCGGAGGGAGCAGCAGGACACGGCAAAGTGGTAGTGTGACGCGCGGTGACTGGTCCCGAGGTGGGATCAGCCAGTGCCACAGAGACAGGCGCAGGAAGTGGCGTAAGTGTCGTGCTGTCACGAAAGAAGCAGTGCGAGGCTCCAGAGTCCAGCGTGAAAGACAGTGAAGTGTCCTCCGAGGTAGCCGCTGGACTAGTGTCTACACAAGAACCTACACTAGCAACAGGCAACTGAGCAAGGCTAGTACCTAAGCTAACAACACCAGAGTAAACAGAGTCAGAAACACTAGAGTCAACAACAGCATACATAGCATGAGGAGTTCCAATCAGATCAGCTAACTGCTCAGCAGACATGTCCCACAGAGCGGAACCGTAACGCTGAACAAGGGGAAACCAGTCAGGGGCAGGACCGCCAACCCCGTAAACCAAACGAACCGTGTCAGTGAGCTGAGCAAAACACTGACCAGGGGGGTGAAGGCGGCCACAAGGGTGGCCCCGGCGAGCACCTGTCAGAACCTGATAGGCGCAGGGAGGGTAAACAGCACCACGCTGCGGCTGACGCGGCCCCGACCCCGAAGCCAGCTGCGGCCGCTGCTGCTGCGGAGGCTGCTGGGAGGAGAGGGGCTGCTGCTGCTGCTGAAGCTGCTGCTGACGCTGGGCCCGGTACCACGCCGCTGCTCCACCCACCGGGGCTGGCAGTACAGGGGGCGACTGACGAACGCGGGCGTCGCCACCACCAGCAGTCGCAGTGGAGTCACCGGTCGCTGCACGAGACGTCTCTCCAGGCCCTGCACTCCCACCACCGCCAGTCGCAACGCCACCCCCACTACCTCCGCCTCCACCAACGCCGCCGCCAGCACCGCCCCTCTTGCCACCCCTACCGCGGGACCGCGACGAAGTCGTAACAGCAGCTGCGGTCGCGTCAGTAGCGGCAGTGGCGAGAGAGGCAGTAAAGGTGGGCAACTGCGGAACTGTGCACCCGTGGAAGAGCGGAGGGGGCACAGCACCAGAGGCAGCGGCGACGGAGCGGAGGTTGCTCTCGACGTCCTTGAGAGCAGACTCAAGGACGTCAATAGTGAGCTCGCTAGGGTGCTTCAGGAGAAGCGCGTCACGAACGGAGGCAAGGCGGTCGGGGAGGCTGGTGGCGATAAAATAGATAGTAATCGCCATGGGAGGAGGAAGCAGTGCGAGCTGGGCCTCAGTGCAAGCAGCGCGGTAACTAGAGTCGAGCGAGCGGAGGTGAGCAATCAAGTCAGCAGAGCGCTCAAATGAGGCGAGATCAGGGAACAGGAACGGGAGGAAAAGGCGGCCAAGAGAGACAGCAGCAGGAGTGGAGTAGCGGGCCTTAATCGCAGTCAGGTACTCAGCAGCAGTGCGAACCTGAGCAAAGTGAGCCTCCTCAGACTCAGGGAGAAGGGTGCTGAGCGCGATGCAGGCCGCAGCGTCACGCGACGTCCAAGCTGTCAGGTCAGCGCGCTGGCTAGCAAAGCGAGCTCTAGCGGCGTCGTCAGGGGCAGGACCTAAAGGCGTAGGGTCGGGGGGCGCAGGGAGGGCACCAGCAGCGTGCGCCCAGAGGGTCTCGCCTGACTGGACCTGACTCTCTAACTGACGGCGAGCGCGCAGAAGCCAGAGCGAAAAGTCAAGGGGTCTACCGTCAGCGTCGAAGCGAAGAACACGCGGAGTCGCCATCGTTAAAACCGACGGAAAAGCGGAGGCAGGAAACCCTAAACGAGATGGCGTGGCGAAAATCGGGCGGGCAAAGGGCGAAGCGGGAAACACTAAACGAGGCAGAGGCGCAGCTAAACGGGGGGGGCGTTAAGGGGCAGCCGCACGGGGGCTAAGGGCAGCCGCGCGGGCGCGGGGGCGGGCGTTAAGGGGCAGCCGCGCGGGGGCTAAGGGCAGCCGCGCGGGCGCGGGGGGCGGGCGTTAAGGGGGAGCCGCGCGGGGGCTAAGGGCAGTCGCACGCGCGACGCGACGAGCAGCGAAGGCGGGCGCCGCTGCGACGGGCGCAGGCTGCGGCGGGCGACGGGGGAAGGCGCAGCGGTGGCGCGCGTAAGGGGGGGACGGGCGACGGGACGACGGGCGGGGAGAGCTCGATTCGACGGGCAGCAGGGGGGGAAACGCGACTCGACGGGCAGCGGGGGGAAAAACGCGACTCGACGGGCAGCGGGGGGAAAAACGCGACTCGACGGGCCTCGGAGGGGGGAAAACGCGACGGGCCAGCAGGGGGGAGGAAGGTCGCTACGCTACTCGAGTAGGGGATCGGCAGAACGGGCAGTAACGAAGGAACGGGACGAGAGCGGGCCGGCGCTAGGCTCGGGCAAGACGTGCGTAAGTAATACGAGAGAGGGAGACAGGCTCGGGCGATACGAACGAGGTCGGGAGGAACGGGATCCTACAGGATCCTAACCTAGGTGATACCATGTTAAAATCGGAAGTGTTGTTTCATTGATGGTGGTTGGGGTACAAGTAGCAAACCCTAACATACGTACCCCCTAAGACACATCTCACTACAGGCTACCAACATTTGACAGGTGCAGAGCTCGGCCGCTCACCCAGGTCGGCGAGCAAGAACGTCAACCAACGCAGCTCCTGTGCCGCCATGGCACCAGCGTAGATCTCAGCCTCAGCTGTAGAGGTCGAGACCGAAGAGGAGCGCGTGGACCGCCAGGAAACAGCTCCAGAACCCAGACTGAAACAGTACCCCTGAGTAGACCTGTGAGTCTCAGCGTCGTCAGCGTAAGAAGAGTCACAGTGACCAGTAAGTACAACAGACTGCTGCCCTCCAAGAACTAGCCCCACGCCTGATGTCGTCGCTAGGTACTTCGCCACCCTCACAGCTGCTGTCCAGTGAACAGGACGGTGTCTCCCTGGCGCAACAAAGCGCGCAAGGATGCTGAGAGGGAAAGCGAGGTCCGGGCGAGTACAAGTCATCAGGTACATGAGACAACCCACCAGCTCTGCGTAGGGACCACTAGGCTCAAACGGCTTGTCAGGAAAGGGGCCAGTGAGTCTGTGGTCAACAGCAAGAGGTGTGCGCTGTACTGTGGAGTGCTGAAGCTCGAACCGCTGAAGGACCTGCTGCACCATGTGTGACTGTGAGAGTGTAATGGTGCGAGCAGCTCTGTCCCTGGTGATCTGCAGCCCAAGGTAATGGCGCAGCTCACCAAGGTCAGTGCACGTGTGTCTCTTCTGCAGTTCGAACTTCACGTCTGCCAAAGCAACCCTGTCAGCAGTGGCGAAAACTAGGTCGTCGACGTAAACCAGAACGAAGAACGGTGTGGAGCCACGGCGAACGAACAGTGACGGGTCGGCAGAAGACGGCTGGAACCCAAGGTCAGAGAGGGTAGAGCGGAGAGTGTCGTGCCACTCACGAGGGGCCTGGCGAAGACCGTAGACAGGTCGCCTCAGCCTCCACTGGGTCCCAGGAGGGAAAGTGCCAGTGAAGGCAGAGGGACGACGCAGCCAGACCTCCTCGTGTAGGCTGCCCTGAAGAAAAGCAGTGGAGAAGTCGAGAGAGTGTAACTCGTAGTCTCTCTGTGCTGCTACGTGCAGTAACACCCGAAGAGTGGTCATCTTCGGGGTCGGCGCGAAGGTCTGAAAGAAGTCAACTCCCTCGCGCTGACTGAAACCTCTAGCAACGTAGCGCGCCTTGAAGACTGGAGGAGATCCTGGTGGCCGCTTCACCCTGTAGATCCACATGCCATCGACTACGTTCGTCCCAGGGGGGGGAACCTCATCGACGTAGGTGCCTGTGGATCTGTAGGAGGCCATCTCTGCGTCCATGGCAGCTCTCCACTGAGAGGCCCAAGGCCCTGACACTGCCTCAGCGTAAGTGCGAGGAGTGGGAATGTCAAGGGCGTCGGGGTCACCCTCAGGGGTGAGGAGCATGGCACAGAGATGAGGGGAAGCGGCTGCCAGGAACTCTAGCTCAAACTGCCTGTCCTCTAGGACGTCACAGCCAAGGGCAGACACACCCCCGACGGCCAGAGGACTGGTAGGAGGAGCAGCCACAAGAGTGGTGGCGTAGTCAAGGCGGCGAGTAGAGGAAAACTCAGTGACCGCGGCAGTAAGAGCAGAGACAGAGGACAAAGAGGCACGAGGGTGGGTAACAAGAGAGGCGAGAACACGAGAGAGAACAGGATGGTACGTGCGGTAGTAGTCAGTGACAGGGGTAGAGAGAGAAGCTGTGAGGGCCGACTCAGGAGGAGAAGGAAGCACAGGAGGAGCCGAACGAGACGGACTAGAACGGAACAAGACAGTACGAAGGTCAGTGAAAGGAACAGGGGACGAGGGACGAGCACGAGGAGAGCGACGAGTAGCCCAAGTACGAGACGGAGGAGGAGAGGACAAAGGCGGAGAACTGGGGAAAACAGCGGGGGAGGAGTCAGGAGGAGGAAACGTGGGACCGGAGACAGGAGGAGAGGCGGGGGAGGGAGGAGAAGGAGAGGGGAGACCAAGGGTCCGAAGGCCCGAGACAGGAGGAGGAAGTGGCTGCTGCTGCTGCTGCTGGTGGTGCTGCTGCTGCTGCTGCTGCGGCTGCTGCTGGGACTGCTGCTGCTGCTGCTGCTGCTCCTGCGGCTCCAGCTGCTGCTGCTGCTGCTCCTCCAGCCGCTGTAACTCCCTCTCCTCTCTCTCCAACGCCAGCTGCTCCTCACGGGCACGGCGAACACGAGCCTGGTGCCTAGTCGGGTAGGGGTGGGGGGGCGGAGTAGTGTCCGGAGCAGCGGCAGCTCCAGAGTCCACCCCCGAAGGACCAGGCACACCACCCCCAGAGGCAGCACTAACACCAGCTCCAGACCCAGGCTCACCAGAACCTGAAGGAGGCGCACCCTCACCCCAAGACGGAGCACCTCCAGTGTCCGCGCGACCAGCACCAGCTCCCGGAAGACAAGAGTCCTCTGCACCCACCGGCTCAGCTCCAACTCCAGCACCCCCAGAACCAGAAACCGGTACAGGAACAGGCTCGGCACCAACCTCTCGAGAGCTAGCACCTGCGACACACTGCGAGGAGGACTGTGGGGAGGGAGGCTGTACCGGAGGGGCTACCGAAGGAGGAGGGGTAGCCTGGGACACACCTGACGGGGCTGGACCAGGGGGGGAGGCTGTACCGGGGGAGCAGGAGGGGGAGCGGCAGTCAGGAAGAGGGGGGGAGGAGGAACCGGGAGACCTCGACTGGGGTACCTGACGTAGTACGGGGTGGACTCCTCGAAACGGACGTCACGGGAGTCAAAGAACCGGTGAGAGGGAGGGTGGTAAAAGGTAAAGTCAGAGGAGTCCTCAGGGAAACCAAGGAAGACACAGGGGACGGCGCGAGGCGAGAGCTTGTCCGCAGAGGTGTCGCGGACAAGAGCCAAGCAACCCCAGACACGAAACCTCGACGCAACACCAGGGGACCCGGTCCAAAGACTGGTCGGTGAAGCCTCTGGCCGAGAGACGCGTGGCCAGAGGTTCAGCTGGTGCGCGGCGTACCGAACCGCGTAAGGCCACAGAAAATGGGGGGCACGGGCGTGAGTCAGGGAGGTGCGGGCGATCTCCATGACCAAGCCTATGCGGCGCTCAGCAACCCCATTCTGCTGCGGGGACTCTGGAAGCGTCCAGGACTGACGAATGCCCTGCTCGCGACAGAATCCAGCGAGAATGCCGGAGCGAAACTCACCCCCGCAGTCGGAGTGAAGACAGCTGACACGACGACCACGAGTGTCCGCGGTGGTGAGCAACCACCTGATCAGCGTAGAAGTCACCTCAGACTTCTTCGCCAGGGGGAACACCGTGGTGTAGCGGGAGTAGTCGTCAACAACCACCAGAAAGAAACGCTCACGCTCAGGGCCAAGGCGAGAGGCGGGGCCCCAGACGTCCAGGTGAAGCGTCTCAAACGGCTCGGTGGCCGGACGAAGGGAGGAGGAGTGAGGGGTGGCGCGCAGCCGACCCTCGACGCAAGGACCGCACGGTGGTGCAAGGGACGGCGGCAGCGACGGCAAGACACGCGGGAGACCTAAGACCAGACGCTGACTAGACATAGCACGCAGACGTGGAAGAGAAGGGTGTCCCATCCGGTGGTGCCACAGAACGGTGGGGTGGGCAAGCGACCGACAGGAGCAAGACGCAGCGACTGGACTAGACGCGACAACCTGAGGGGACGGAACCACCTGGTGAGACGCAGGGAGGAGACTAGGGGGAGGGACAGGAACTGGGAGTAGGGGCTGCTGCGACGGCGGCCGCTGCGGCTGCTGCTGCTGCTGCCGCTGCTGCTGCTGCTGCTGCTGCTGCTGCTGCCGCTGCTGCTGCTGCTGCTGCTGCGTCCGCTGCCGTGCGCGCGGGCCAGTGTGAAGAGTGTAGAGACCGGAACCCGGCTCAGCAGCAAAGGTGGCCAGAGGCTGGTAAGAGTCACCGTCAACACACACCGCAGTCTCCCCAGAAGGCTCAAACCACATCCCCACGTGCTGACTCACGAGGGGTCGCACACCCACCAAGTTCCGGGAGAACGAGGGGACATGAAACCCAGTGAGGGACCCGGAGGGAGCAGCAGGACACGGCAAAGTGGTAGTGTGACGCGCGGTGACTGGTCCCGAGGTGGGATCAGCCAGTGCCACAGAGACAGGCGCAGGAAGTGGCGTAAGTGTCGTGCTGTCACGAAAGAAGCAGTGCGAGGCTCCAGAGTCCAGCGTGAAAGACAGTGAAGTGTCCTCCGAGGTAGCCGCTGGACTAGTGTCTACACAAGAACCTACACTAGCAACAGGCAACTGAGCAAGGCTAGTACCTAAGCTAACAACACCAGAGTAAACAGAGTCAGAAACACTAGAGTCAACAACAGCATACATAGCATGAGGAGTTCCAATCAGATCAGCTAACTGCTCAGCAGACATGTCCCACAGAGCGGAACCGTAACGCTGAACAAGGGGAAACCAGTCAGGGGCAGGACCGCCAACCCCGTAAACCAAACGAACCGTGTCAGTGAGCTGAGCAAAACACTGACCAGGGGGGTGAAGGCGGCCACAAGGGTGGCCCCGGCGAGCACCTGTCAGAACCTGATAGGCGCAGGGAGGGTAAACAGCACCACGCTGCGGCTGACGCGGCCCCGACCCCGAAGCCAGCTGCGGCCGCTGCTGCTGCGGAGGCTGCTGGGAGGAGAGGGGCTGCTGCTGCTGCTGAAGCTGCTGCTGACGCTGGGCCCGGTACCACGCCGCTGCTCCACCCACCGGGGCTGGCAGTACAGGGGGCGACTGACGAACGCGGGCGTCGCCACCACCAGCAGTCGCAGTGGAGTCACCGGTCGCTGCACGAGACGTCTCTCCAGGCCCTGCACTCCCACCACCGCCAGTCGCAACGCCACCCCCACTACCTCCGCCTCCACCAACGCCGCCGCCAGCACCGCCCCTCTTGCCACCCCTACCGCGGGACCGCGACGAAGTCGTAACAGCAGCTGCGGTCGCGTCAGTAGCGGCAGTGGCGAGAGAGGCAGTAAAGGTGGGCAACTGCGGAACTGTGCACCCGTGGAAGAGCGGAGGGGGCACAGCACCAGAGGCAGCGGCGACGGAGCGGAGGTTGCTCTCGACGTCCTTGAGAGCAGACTCAAGGACGTCAATAGTGAGCTCGCTAGGGTGCTTCAGGAGAAGCGCGTCACGAACGGAGGCAAGGCGGTCGGGGAGGCTGGTGGCGATAAAATAGATAGTAATCGCCATGGGAGGAGGAAGCAGTGCGAGCTGGGCCTCAGTGCAAGCAGCGCGGTAACTAGAGTCGAGCGAGCGGAGGTGAGCAATCAAGTCAGCAGAGCGCTCAAATGAGGCGAGATCAGGGAACAGGAACGGGAGGAAAAGGCGGCCAAGAGAGACAGCAGCAGGAGTGGAGTAGCGGGCCTTAATCGCAGTCAGGTACTCAGCAGCAGTGCGAACCTGAGCAAAGTGAGCCTCCTCAGACTCAGGGAGAAGGGTGCTGAGCGCGATGCAGGCCGCAGCGTCACGCGACGTCCAAGCTGTCAGGTCAGCGCGCTGGCTAGCAAAGCGAGCTCTAGCGGCGTCGTCAGGGGCAGGACCTAAAGGCGTAGGGTCGGGGGGCGCAGGGAGGGCACCAGCAGCGTGCGCCCAGAGGGTCTCGCCTGACTGGACCTGACTCTCTAACTGACGGCGAGCGCGCAGAAGCCAGAGCGAAAAGTCAAGGGGTCTACCGTCAGCGTCGAAGCGAAGAACACGCGGAGTCGCCATCGTTAAAACCGACGGAAAAGCGGAGGCAGGAAACCCTAAACGAGATGGCGTGGCGAAAATCGGGCGGGCAAAGGGCGAAGCGGGAAACACTAAACGAGGCAGAGGCGCAGCTAAACGGGGGGGGCGTTAAGGGGCAGCCGCACGGGGGCTAAGGGCAGCCGCGCGGGCGCGGGGGCGGGCGTTAAGGGGCAGCCGCGCGGGGGCTAAGGGCAGCCGCGCGGGCGCGGGGGGCGGGCGTTAAGGGGGAGCCGCGCGGGGGCTAAGGGCAGTCGCACGCGCGACGCGACGAGCAGCGAAGGCGGGCGCCGCTGCGACGGGCGCAGGCTGCGGCGGGCGACGGGGGAAGGCGCAGCGGTGGCGCGCGTAAGGGGGGGACGGGCGACGGGACGACGGGCGGGGAGAGCTCGATTCGACGGGCAGCAGGGGGGGAAACGCGACTCGACGGGCAGCGGGGGGAAAAACGCGACTCGACGGGCAGCGGGGGGAAAAACGCGACTCGACGGGCCTCGGAGGGGGGAAAACGCGACGGGCCAGCAGGGGGGAGGAAGGTCGCTACGCTACTCGAGTAGGGGATCGGCAGAACGGGCAGTAACGAAGGAACGGGACGAGAGCGGGCCGGCGCTAGGCTCGGGCAAGACGTGCGTAAGTAATACGAGAGAGGGAGACAGGCTCGGGCGATACGAACGAGGTCGGGAGGAACGGGATCCTACAGGATCCTAACCTAGGTGATACCATGTTAAAATCGGAAGTGTTGTTTCATTGATGGTGGTTGGGGTACAAGTAGCAAACCCTAACATACGTACCCCCTAAGACACATCTCACTACAGGCTACCAACATTTGACAGGTGCAGAGCTCGGCCGCTCACCCAGGTCGGCGAGCAAGAACGTCAACCAACGCAGCTCCTGTGCCGCCATGGCACCAGCGTAGATCTCAGCCTCAGCTGTAGAGGTCGAGACCGAAGAGGAGCGCGTGGACCGCCAGGAAACAGCTCCAGAACCCAGACTGAAACAGTACCCCTGAGTAGACCTGTGAGTCTCAGCGTCGTCAGCGTAAGAAGAGTCACAGTGACCAGTAAGTACAACAGACTGCTGCCCTCCAAGAACTAGCCCCACGCCTGATGTCGTCGCTAGGTACTTCGCCACCCTCACAGCTGCTGTCCAGTGAACAGGACGGTGTCTCCCTGGCGCAACAAAGCGCGCAAGGATGCTGAGAGGGAAAGCGAGGTCCGGGCGAGTACAAGTCATCAGGTACATGAGACAACCCACCAGCTCTGCGTAGGGACCACTAGGCTCAAACGGCTTGTCAGGAAAGGGGCCAGTGAGTCTGTGGTCAACAGCAAGAGGTGTGCGCTGTACTGTGGAGTGCTGAAGCTCGAACCGCTGAAGGACCTGCTGCACCATGTGTGACTGTGAGAGTGTAATGGTGCGAGCAGCTCTGTCCCTGGTGATCTGCAGCCCAAGGTAATGGCGCAGCTCACCAAGGTCAGTGCACGTGTGTCTCTTCTGCAGTTCGAACTTCACGTCTGCCAAAGCAACCCTGTCAGCAGTGGCGAAAACTAGGTCGTCGACGTAAACCAGAACGAAGAACGGTGTGGAGCCACGGCGAACGAACAGTGACGGGTCGGCAGAAGACGGCTGGAACCCAAGGTCAGAGAGGGTAGAGCGGAGAGTGTCGTGCCACTCACGAGGGGCCTGGCGAAGACCGTAGACAGGTCGCCTCAGCCTCCACTGGGTCCCAGGAGGGAAAGTGCCAGTGAAGGCAGAGGGACGACGCAGCCAGACCTCCTCGTGTAGGCTGCCCTGAAGAAAAGCAGTGGAGAAGTCGAGAGAGTGTAACTCGTAGTCTCTCTGTGCTGCTACGTGCAGTAACACCCGAAGAGTGGTCATCTTCGGGGTCGGCGCGAAGGTCTGAAAGAAGTCAACTCCCTCGCGCTGACTGAAACCTCTAGCAACGTAGCGCGCCTTGAAGACTGGAGGAGATCCTGGTGGCCGCTTCACCCTGTAGATCCACATGCCATCGACTACGTTCGTCCCAGGGGGGGGAACCTCATCGACGTAGGTGCCTGTGGATCTGTAGGAGGCCATCTCTGCGTCCATGGCAGCTCTCCACTGAGAGGCCCAAGGCCCTGACACTGCCTCAGCGTAAGTGCGAGGAGTGGGAATGTCAAGGGCGTCGGGGTCACCCTCAGGGGTGAGGAGCATGGCACAGAGATGAGGGGAAGCGGCTGCCAGGAACTCTAGCTCAAACTGCCTGTCCTCTAGGACGTCACAGCCAAGGGCAGACACACCCCCGACGGCCAGAGGACTGGTAGGAGGAGCAGCCACAAGAGTGGTGGCGTAGTCAAGGCGGCGAGTAGAGGAAAACTCAGTGACCGCGGCAGTAAGAGCAGAGACAGAGGACAAAGAGGCACGAGGGTGGGTAACAAGAGAGGCGAGAACACGAGAGAGAACAGGATGGTACGTGCGGTAGTAGTCAGTGACAGGGGTAGAGAGAGAAGCTGTGAGGGCCGACTCAGGAGGAGAAGGAAGCACAGGAGGAGCCGAACGAGACGGACTAGAACGGAACAAGACAGTACGAAGGTCAGTGAAAGGAACAGGGGACGAGGGACGAGCACGAGGAGAGCGACGAGTAGCCCAAGTACGAGACGGAGGAGGAGAGGACAAAGGCGGAGAACTGGGGAAAACAGCGGGGGAGGAGTCAGGAGGAGGAAACGTGGGACCGGAGACAGGAGGAGAGGCGGGGGAGGGAGGAGAAGGAGAGGGGAGACCAAGGGTCCGAAGGCCCGAGACAGGAGGAGGAAGTGGCTGCTGCTGCTGCTGCTGGTGGTGCTGCTGCTGCTGCTGCTGCGGCTGCTGCTGGGACTGCTGCTGCTGCTGCTGCTGCTCCTGCGGCTCCAGCTGCTGCTGCTGCTGCTCCTCCAGCCGCTGTAACTCCCTCTCCTCTCTCTCCAACGCCAGCTGCTCCTCACGGGCACGGCGAACACGAGCCTGGTGCCTAGTCGGGTAGGGGTGGGGGGGCGGAGTAGTGTCCGGAGCAGCGGCAGCTCCAGAGTCCACCCCCGAAGGACCAGGCACACCACCCCCAGAGGCAGCACTAACACCAGCTCCAGACCCAGGCTCACCAGAACCTGAAGGAGGCGCACCCTCACCCCAAGACGGAGCACCTCCAGTGTCCGCGCGACCAGCACCAGCTCCCGGAAGACAAGAGTCCTCTGCACCCACCGGCTCAGCTCCAACTCCAGCACCCCCAGAACCAGAAACCGGTACAGGAACAGGCTCGGCACCAACCTCTCGAGAGCTAGCACCTGCGACACACTGCGAGGAGGACTGTGGGGAGGGAGGCTGTACCGGAGGGGCTACCGAAGGAGGAGGGGTAGCCTGGGACACACCTGACGGGGCTGGACCAGGGGGGGAGGCTGTACCGGGGGAGCAGGAGGGGGAGCGGCAGTCAGGAAGAGGGGGGGAGGAGGAACCGGGAGACCTCGACTGGGGTACCTGACGTAGTACGGGGTGGACTCCTCGAAACGGACGTCACGGGAGTCAAAGAACCGGTGAGAGGGAGGGTGGTAAAAGGTAAAGTCAGAGGAGTCCTCAGGGAAACCAAGGAAGACACAGGGGACGGCGCGAGGCGAGAGCTTGTCCGCAGAGGTGTCGCGGACAAGAGCCAAGCAACCCCAGACACGAAACCTCGACGCAACACCAGGGGACCCGGTCCAAAGACTGGTCGGTGAAGCCTCTGGCCGAGAGACGCGTGGCCAGAGGTTCAGCTGGTGCGCGGCGTACCGAACCGCGTAAGGCCACAGAAAATGGGGGGCACGGGCGTGAGTCAGGGAGGTGCGGGCGATCTCCATGACCAAGCCTATGCGGCGCTCAGCAACCCCATTCTGCTGCGGGGACTCTGGAAGCGTCCAGGACTGACGAATGCCCTGCTCGCGACAGAATCCAGCGAGAATGCCGGAGCGAAACTCACCCCCGCGGTCGGAGTGAAGACAGCTGACACGACGACCACGAGTGTCCGCGGTGGTGAGCAACCACCTGATCAGCGTAGAAGTCACCTCAGACTTCTTCGCCAGGGGGAACACCGTGGTGTAGCGGGAGTAGTCGTCAACAACCACCAGAAAGAAACGCTCACGCTCAGGGCCAAGGCGAGAGGCGGGGCCCCAGACGTCCAGGTGAAGCGTCTCAAACGGCTCGGTGGCCGGACGAAGGGAGGAGGAGTGAGGGGTGGCGCGCAGCCGACCCTCGACGCAAGGACCGCACGGTGGTGCAAGGGACGGCGGCAGCGACGGCAAGACACGCGGGAGACCTAAGACCAGACGCTGACTAGACATAGCACGCAGACGTGGAAGAGAAGGGTGTCCCATCCGGTGGTGCCACAGAACGGTGGGGTGGGCAAGCGACCGACAGGAGCAAGACGCAGCGACTGGACTAGACGCGACAACCTGAGGGGACGGAACCACCTGGTGAGACGCAGGGAGGAGACTAGGGGGAGGGACAGGAACTGGGAGTAGGGGCTGCTGCGACGGCGGCCGCTGCGGCTGCTGCTGCTGCTGCTGCTGCTGCTGCTGCTGCCGCTGCTGCTGCTGCTGCTGCTGCTGCGTCCGCTGCCGTGCGCGCGGGCCAGTGTGAAGAGTGTAGAGACCGGAACCCGGCTCAGCAGCAAAGGTGGCCAGAGGCTGGTAAGAGTCACCGTCAACACACACCGCAGTCTCCCCAGAAGGCTCAAACCACATCCCCACGTGCTGACTCACGAGGGGTCGCACACCCACCAAGTTCCGGGAGAACGAGGGGACATGAAACCCAGTGAGGGACCCGGAGGGAGCAGCAGGACACGGCAAAGTGGTAGTGTGACGCGCAGTGACTGGTCCCGAGGTGGGATCAGCCAGTGCCACAGAGACAGGCGCAGGAAGTGGCGTAAGTGTCGTGCTGTCACGAAAGAAGCAGTGCGAGGCTCCAGAGTCCAGCGTGAAAGACAGTGAAGTGTCCTCCGAGGTAGCCGCTGGACTAGTGTCTACACAAGAACCTACACTAGCAACAGGCAACTGAGCAAGGCTAGTACCTAAGCTAACAACACCAGAGTAAACAGAGTCAGAAACACTAGAGTCAACAACAGCATACATAGCATGAGGAGTTCCAATCAGATCAGCTAACTGCTCAGCAGACATGTCCCACAGAGCGGAACCGTAACGCTGAACAAGGGGAAACCAGTCAGGGGCAGGACCGCCAACCCCGTAAACCAAACGAACCGTGTCAGTGAGCTGAGCAAAACACTGACCAGGGGGGTGAAGGCGGCCACAAGGGTGGCCCCGGCGAGCACCTGTCAGAACCTGATAGGCGCAGGGAGGGTAAACAGCACCACGCTGCGGCTGACGCGGCCCCGACCCCGAAGCCAGCTGCGGCCGCTGCTGCTGCGGAGGCTGCTGGGAGGAGAGGGGCTGCTGCTGCTGCTGAAGCTGCTGCTGACGCTGGGCCCGGTACCACGCCGCTGCTCCACCCACCGGGGCTGGCAGTACAGGGGGCGACTGACGAACGCGGGCGTCGCCACCACCAGCAGTCGCAGTGGAGTCACCGGTCGCTGCACGAGACGTCTCTCCAGGCCCTGCACTCCCACCACCGCCAGTCGCAACGCCACCCCCACTACCTCCGCCTCCACCAACGCCGCCGCCAGCACCGCCCCTCTTGCCACCCCTACCGCGGGACCGCGACGAAGTCGTAACAGCAGCTGCGGTCGCGTCAGTAGCGGCAGTGGCGAGAGAGGCAGTAAAGGTGGGCAACTGCGGAACTGTGCACCCGTGGAAGAGCGGAGGGGGCACAGCACCAGAGGCAGCGGCGACGGAGCGGAGGTTGCTCTCGACGTCCTTGAGAGCAGACTCAAGGACGTCAATAGTGAGCTCGCTAGGGTGCTTCAGGAGAAGCGCGTCACGAACGGAGGCAAGGCGGTCGGGGAGGCTGGTGGCGATAAAATAGATAGTAATCGCCATGGGAGGAGGAAGCAGTGCGAGCTGGGCCTCAGTGCAAGCAGCGCGGTAACTAGAGTCGAGCGAGCGGAGGTGAGCAATCAAGTCAGCAGAGCGCTCAAATGAGGCGAGATCAGGGAACAGGAACGGGAGGAAAAGGCGGCCAAGAGAGACAGCAGCAGGAGTGGAGTAGCGGGCCTTAATCGCAGTCAGGTACTCAGCAGCAGTGCGAACCTGAGCAAAGTGAGCCTCCTCAGACTCAGGGAGAAGGGTGCTGAGCGCGATGCAGGCCGCAGCGTCACGCGACGTCCAAGCTGTCAGGTCAGCGCGCTGGCTAGCAAAGCGAGCTCTAGCGGCGTCGTCAGGGGCAGGACCTAAAGGCGTAGGGTCGGGGGGCGCAGGGAGGGCACCAGCAGCGTGCGCCCAGAGGGTCTCGCCTGACTGGACCTGACTCTCTAACTGACGGCGAGCGCGCAGAAGCCAGAGCGAAAAGTCAAGGGGTCTACCGTCAGCGTCGAAGCGAAGAACACGCGGAGTCGCCATCGTTAAAACCGACGGAAAAGCGGAGGCAGGAAACCCTAAACGAGATGGCGTGGCGAAAATCGGGCGGGCAAAGGGCGAAGCGGGAAACACTAAACGAGGCAGAGGCGCAGCTAAACGGGGGGGGCGTTAAGGGGCAGCCGCACGGGGGCTAAGGGCAGCCGCGCGGGCGCGGGGGCGGGCGTTAAGGGGCAGCCGCGCGGGGGCTAAGGGCAGCCGCGCGGGCGCGGGGGGCGGGCGTTAAGGGGGAGCCGCGCGGGGGCTAAGGGCAGTCGCACGCGCGACGCGACGAGCAGCGAAGGCGGGCGCCGCTGCGACGGGCGCAGGCTGCGGCGGGCGACGGGGGAAGGCGCAGCGGTGGCGCGCGTAAGGGGGGGACGGGCGACGGGACGACGGGCGGGGAGAGCTCGATTCGACGGGCAGCAGGGGGGGAAACGCGACTCGACGGGCAGCGGGGGGAAAAACGCGACTCGACGGGCAGCGGGGGGAAAAACGCGACTCGACGGGCCTCGGAGGGGGGAAAACGCGACGGGCCAGCAGGGGGGAGGAAGGTCGCTACGCTACTCGAGTAGGGGATCGGCAGAACGGGCAGTAACGAAGGAACGGGACGAGAGCGGGCCGGCGCTAGGCTCGGGCAAGACGTGCGTAAGTAATACGAGAGAGGGAGACAGGCTCGGGCGATACGAACGAGGTCGGGAGGAACGGGATCCTACAGGATCCTAACCTAGGTGATACCATGTTAAAATCGGAAGTGTTGTTTCATTGATGGTGGTTGGGGTACAAGTAGCAAACCCTAACATACGTACCCCCTAAGACACATCTCACTACAGGCTACCAACATTTGACAGGTGCAGAGCTCGGCCGCTCACCCAGGTCGGCGAGCAAGAACGTCAACCAACGCAGCTCCTGTGCCGCCATGGCACCAGCGTAGATCTCAGCCTCAGCTGTAGAGGTCGAGACCGAAGAGGAGCGCGTGGACCGCCAGGAAACAGCTCCAGAACCCAGACTGAAACAGTACCCCTGAGTAGACCTGTGAGTCTCAGCGTCGTCAGCGTAAGAAGAGTCACAGTGACCAGTAAGTACAACAGACTGCTGCCCTCCAAGAACTAGCCCCACGCCTGATGTCGTCGCTAGGTACTTCGCCACCCTCACAGCTGCTGTCCAGTGAACAGGACGGTGTCTCCCTGGCGCAACAAAGCGCGCAAGGATGCTGAGAGGGAAAGCGAGGTCCGGGCGAGTACAAGTCATCAGGTACATGAGACAACCCACCAGCTCTGCGTAGGGACCACTAGGCTCAAACGGCTTGTCAGGAAAGGGGCCAGTGAGTCTGTGGTCAACAGCAAGAGGTGTGCGCTGTACTGTGGAGTGCTGAAGCTCGAACCGCTGAAGGACCTGCTGCACCATGTGTGACTGTGAGAGTGTAATGGTGCGAGCAGCTCTGTCCCTGGTGATCTGCAGCCCAAGGTAATGGCGCAGCTCACCAAGGTCAGTGCACGTGTGTCTCTTCTGCAGTTCGAACTTCACGTCTGCCAAAGCAACCCTGTCAGCAGTGGCGAAAACTAGGTCGTCGACGTAAACCAGAACGAAGAACGGTGTGGAGCCACGGCGAACGAACAGTGACGGGTCGGCAGAAGACGGCTGGAACCCAAGGTCAGAGAGGGTAGAGCGGAGAGTGTCGTGCCACTCACGAGGGGCCTGGCGAAGACCGTAGACAGGTCGCCTCAGCCTCCACTGGGTCCCAGGAGGGAAAGTGCCAGTGAAGGCAGAGGGACGACGCAGCCAGACCTCCTCGTGTAGGCTGCCCTGAAGAAAAGCAGTGGAGAAGTCGAGAGAGTGTAACTCGTAGTCTCTCTGTGCTGCTACGTGCAGTAACACCCGAAGAGTGGTCATCTTCGGGGTCGGCGCGAAGGTCTGAAAGAAGTCAACTCCCTCGCGCTGACTGAAACCTCTAGCAACGTAGCGCGCCTTGAAGACTGGAGGAGATCCTGGTGGCCGCTTCACCCTGTAGATCCACATGCCATCGACTACGTTCGTCCCAGGGGGGGGAACCTCATCGACGTAGGTGCCTGTGGATCTGTAGGAGGCCATCTCTGCGTCCATGGCAGCTCTCCACTGAGAGGCCCAAGGCCCTGACACTGCCTCAGCGTAAGTGCGAGGAGTGGGAATGTCAAGGGCGTCGGGGTCACCCTCAGGGGTGAGGAGCATGGCACAGAGATGAGGGGAAGCGGCTGCCAGGAACTCTAGCTCAAACTGCCTGTCCTCTAGGACGTCACAGCCAAGGGCAGACACACCCCCGACGGCCAGAGGACTGGTAGGAGGAGCAGCCACAAGAGTGGTGGCGTAGTCAAGGCGGCGAGTAGAGGAAAACTCAGTGACCGCGGCAGTAAGAGCAGAGACAGAGGACAAAGAGGCACGAGGGTGGGTAACAAGAGAGGCGAGAACACGAGAGAGAACAGGATGGTACGTGCGGTAGTAGTCAGTGACAGGGGTAGAGAGAGAAGCTGTGAGGGCCGACTCAGGAGGAGAAGGAAGCACAGGAGGAGCCGAACGAGACGGACTAGAACGGAACAAGACAGTACGAAGGTCAGTGAAAGGAACAGGGGACGAGGGACGAGCACGAGGAGAGCGACGAGTAGCCCAAGTACGAGACGGAGGAGGAACAGGAGGGGGAGCGGCAGTCAGGAAGAGGGGGGGAGGAGGAACCGGGAGACCTCGACTGGGGTACCTGACGTAGTACGGGGTGGACTCCTCGAAACGGACGTCACGGGAGTCAAAGAACCGGTGAGAGGGAGGGTGGTAAAAGGTGAAGTCAGAGGAGTCCTCAGGGAAACCAAGGAAGACACAGGGGACGGCGCGAGGCGAGAGCTTGTCCGCAGAGGTGTCGCGGACAAGAGCCAAGCAACCCCAGACACGAAACCTCGACGCAACACCAGGGGACCCGGTCCAAAGACTGGTCGGCGAAGCCTCTGGCCGAGAGACGCGTGGCCAGAGGTTCAGCTGGTGCGCGGCGTACCGAACCGCGTAAGGCCACAGAAAATGGGGGGCACGGGCGTGAGTCAGGGAGGTGCGGGCGATCTCCATGACCATTTCAGCAACCCCATTCTGCTGTGGGGACTCTAGAAGCGTCCAGGACTGACGAATGCCCTGCTCGCGACAGAATCCAGCGAGAATGCCGGAGCGAAACTCACCCCCGCGGTCGGAGTGAAGACAGCTGACACGACGGCCACGAGTGTCCGCGGTGGTGAGCAACCACCTGATCAGCGTAGAAGTCACGTCAGACTTCTTCGCCAGGGGGAACACCGTGGTGTAGCGGGAGTAGTCGTCAACGACCACCAGAAAGAAACGCTCACGCTCAGGGCCAAGGCGAGAGGCGGGGCCCCAGACGTCCAGGTGAAGCGTCTCAAACGGCTCGGTGGCCGGACGAAGGGAGGAGGAGTGAGGGGTGGCGCGCAGCCGACCCTCGACGCAAGGACCGCACGGTGGTGCAAGGGACGGCGGCAGCGACGGCAAGACACGCGGGAGACCTAAGACCAGACGCTGACTAGACATAGCGCGCAGACGTGGAAGAGAAGGGTGTCCCATCCGGTGGTGCCACAGAACGGTGGGGTGGGCAAGCGACCGGCAGGAGCAAGACGCAGCGACTGGACTGGACGCGACTACCTGAGGGGACGTAACCACCTGGTGAGACGCAGGGAGGAGACTGAGGAGAGGGACAGGAACTGGGAGTAGGGGCTGCTGCGACGGCGGCTGCTGCTGCTGCTGCTGCTGCTGCGGCGGCGGCGACTGCTGCGGCTGCTGCTGCTGCGACCGCTGCCGTGCATGCGGGCCAGTGTGAAGAGTGTACCGGAGCCCGGCTCAGCAGTAAAGGTGGCCAGAGGCTGGTAAGAGTCCCCGTCAACACACACCGCAGTCTCCCCAGAAGGCTCAAACCACACACCCACGTGCTGACTCACGAGGGGTCGCACGCCCACCAAGTTCCGGGAGAACGAGGGGACATGAAACCCAGTGAGAGACCCGGAGGGAGCAGCAGGACACGGCAAAGTGGTAGTGTGACGCGCAGTGACTGGTCCCGAGGTGGGATCAGCCAGCGCCACAGAGACAGGCGCAGGAAGTGGCGTAAGTGTCGTGCTGTCACGAAAGAAGCAGTGCGAGGCTCCAGAGTCCAGCGTGAAAGACAGTGAAGCGTCCTCCGAGGTAGCCGCTGGACTAGTGTCTACACTAGCACCTAAGCTAACAACACCAGAGTAAACAGAGTCAGAAACACTAGAGTCAACAACAGCATACATAGCATGAGGAGTTCCAATCAGATCAGCTAACTGCTCGGCAGACATGTCCCACAGAGCGGAACCGTAACGCTGAACAAGGGGAAACCAGTCAGGGGCAGGACCGCCAACCCCGTAAACCAAACGAACCGTGTCAGTGAGCTGAGCAAAACACTGACCACAAGGGTGGCCCCGACGAGCACCTGTCAGAACCTGATAGGCGCAGGGAGGGTAAACAGCACCACGCTGCGGCTGACGCGGCCCCGACCCCGAAGCCAGCTGCGGCCGCTGCTGCTGCGGAGGCTGCTGGGAGGAGAGGGGCTGCCGCTGCTGGGAGGAGAGGGGCTGCTGCTGCTGCTGAAGCTGCTGCTGACGCTGGGCCTGGTACCACGCCGCTGCTCCACCCACCGGGGCTGGCAGTACAGGGGGCGACTGACGAACGCGGGCGTCGCCACCACCAGCAGTCGCAGTGGAGTCACCGGTCGCTGCACGAGACGTCTCTCCAGGCCCTGCACTCCCACCACCGCCAGTCGCAACGCCACCCCCACTACCTCCGCCTCCACCAACGCCGCCGCCAGCACCGCCCCTCTTGCCACCCCTACCGCGGGACCGCGACGAAGTCGTAACAGCAGCTGCGGTCGCGTCAGTAGCGGCAGTGGCGAGAGAGGCAGTAAAGGTGTGCAATTGCGTGACTGTGCACCCGTGGAAGAGTGGGGGGGGCACAGCACCAGAGGCAGCGGCTACGGAGCGGAGGTTGCTCTCGATGTCCTTGAGCGCAGACTCAAGGACCTCAATAGTGAGCTCACTAGGGTGCTTCAGGAGAAGCGCGTCACGAACGGAGGCAAGGCGGTCAGGGAGGCTAGTGGCGATGAAATAGATAGTAATCGCCATGGGAGGAGGAAGCAGTGCAAGCTGTGCCTCAGTGCAAGCAGCGCGGTAACTAGAGTCGAGCGAGCGGAGGTGAGCAATCAAGTCAGCAGAGCGCTCAAATGAGGCGAGATCAGGGAACAGGAACGGGAGGAAAAGGCGGCCAAGAGAGACAGCAGCAGGAGTGGAGTAGCGGGCCTTAATCGCAGTCAGGTACTCAGCAGCAGTGCGAACCTGAGTAAAGTGGACCTCCTCAGACTCAGGGAGGAGGGTGCTGAGCGCGATGCAGGCCGCAGCGTCACGCGACGTCCAAGCTGTCTGATCAGCACGCTGGCTAGTAAAGCAAGCTCTAGCGGCGTCGTCAGGGGCAGGGCCTAAAGGCGTAGGGTCGGGGGGCGCAGGGAGGGCACCAGTAGCGTGCGCCCAGAGGGTCTCGCCTGACTGGACCTGACTCTCTAACTGACGGCGAGCGCGCATAAGCCAGAGTGAAAAGTCAAGGGGTCTACCGTCAGCGTCGAAACGAAGAACACGCGGAGTCGCCATAGTGAAAACTTACGGGAACGCGGAGGCCGGAAACCCTAAACGAGGTGGCGTGGCGAAACTCGGTGGAGTGGCGGCCAGCGCGGCACGCAAGCACGCATGGAGAAAGGGAGGCACGGGCGCAGCGAGCGAGCGGGCAAAGGGACGCGCAGGCGGGCGGAGAGGCCTAGCGCTATGCAACGGGGGGGCGTTAAGGGTAGCCGCGCGGGGGCTAAGGGCAGCCGCACGGGCGCGGGGGCGGGCGTTAAGGCAGCCGCGCGCTACGTGCGCGGAGGCGCTCAGCTGCGGCGGGCGCAGCGGCGGCGGGCGCAGGCTGCGGGCGCAGCTACGGGCGCAGCTACGGGCGACGGGAGCGGGCGCGGCAGCAACGCGCGCGGAGGCGGGCTGCGGCGGCGGGCCTCGCGGCGACGGGCGCAGGCTGCGGGCGCGACGGCGGGCGACGGCCGCGGGCGCGGCAGCGACGTGCGCGGGGGCGGGCAGCGGCGGCGGGTGTCGCGGCGGCGCGCTTAGGAGGAGGGACGGGCGATGGGACAGGCGGGGAGAGCGCGACGCGACGGGGGGCAGGGGAAGGCGCGATTCGACAGGCAGAAGGGGGGGAAACGCGACTCGACGGGCAGCGGGGGGGGAAAACGCGACTCGAAGGGCAGCGGGGGGGAAAACGCGACTCGACGGGCAGCGGGGGGGGGGGGGATACGCGACGGGCAGCAGGGGGGAGGAAGGTAGCTACACTACGCGAGTAGGGGATCGGCGGAACGGGCGGTAACGAAGGAACGGGACGAGAGCGGGCCGGCGCTAGGCTCGGGCAAGACGTGCGTAAGTAATACGAGAGAGGGAGACAGGCTCGGGCGATACGAACGAGGTCGGGAGGAGCGGGATCCCACAGGATCCTAACCTAGGTGATACCATGTTAGAATCACAAGTGTTGTTGCATTGATGGTGGTTGGGGTACAAATAGCAAACCCAAACATTCGTACCCCCTAAGACACACCTCACTACAGGCTACCATCATTTGACAGTTATTACATTCATGCGCACACTTCGTAGTACAACTCATAACTCTTCGTGTCAGAGTTACTTTCCTAAGTTACACTCGCGTTTCTGGGGTAGTTTGTGCAGTAGGAGCGATAAAATCGGTGGGCTATGAAATGATTGGCCCGTAAAATACATACGACTATTTCACTCGGCTACGTTATTGTTCGCGCTTTCGTAAAAAATGCAATTTGCTCTGCCTGTCCAGCGAATCCTCGTAAACATGGACATGGCGTTGAACGACATGATGCAACAATTTCGGGCGATGCTGCCCAACATGCACACATTGTCTGCGGAGGTTGAGCGTCTAAGGGTGGAAATCTCCGAGTTACACGAAGTGAAGTGAAGCGCGACAGAATTCGCCCTTCATGGATAAAACAAGTAGCAACTCTATAGTCAATTTGATAAGGGGGAACCATTGGGAATGTGTAATGGCTTGTCGGTTATTCCAACAAGCGGCATTGAAAAATTCCTCTGCACCAAACATCCATGCGGAAACAATGACGAACTTGTCACTTAGGTTGAACGGGGCCGGGTCTCCGGCTTGTTGGGAATTCTGTTGCCATCGGCATTGTCGCTCCTAGTGTTGCCGGTGTCGGTGTGGCCTCGTGCCGTGGCGTCCGCCTTTCTTGTGCAACATCCATCGAGCCTTCGAGACTGCAGACATCGAGTCTATTCTTGTCTGAATTCGACAATTTCCCCCACCTCGCCAGTTGCCCACCTGGCTAGTTGCCCACATGCCCTGATGCCCACTGTTCCCGACGAGTCTTGCCACCAGCCGCCTTCTCGTGCTGCCACTGCCAGGCTGTACGTTGCCTCTATCAGTGCCAACACCGCACGTCAAATGCGCCGAACTCACCCCGCTGGCACGAAACTTGCCAACTCATTTGGCACATTCGTGCCAGCGCATGGCAAACAGCTGCATTTGCAGCACAAATAGCCCTCTGTGCGCGTCGAGGTTAGGATATGGATGGCATGGTGGCAACTTCTAGCAGAGATGGGAATGTTCATGCATGCGACGCGATTTGGTTGATCCCCCGGCACTTCCCGTATCTTGTGGGGTCTTCTTTTTACCCTTTTTGGCAAGAGCCAGCCAGTCTGTTCTGACAGAATCCCAGCCACTAACCACTGGGATAAAAGGGCTTGTTTGTGTGGCGGGTGAGTGCGCCCATAACCCCCCAGGCCAACGTGCCTGTAACCCTTCCCTAGGATCAACGGGGATCACCAGTGGACCTCTGACACCCCCCCGCACTGGGATGCCCGAAGTGCATACACCGGGATTCGAACCCGAGACCTTCGCTCTGATACCATGTTAAAAGCCTAAGTTGACTTAGGACTTGGGTTGAGGGTAGAACGAGAGTTACGAGAGGAAGGGGTCGAGAGATTTGCCAAAAGAGGATGTTCACTATAGAGCGAGCAGTACAAATAGGTAAGAATCAGGAAAGGTGCACCACCAATCAGAAAGTTATATGACTACAGTATTCTACACTACAGGCAGTTATAGAACAATATATAGAAATATATATTATTCTGACACGCCCCCATAAGTGCCATAGGGAATAATGTGCAGTCAATGCCCCCATAATGGGGTACACCAGACAGGGTGCAGCGGAAAAAACAGTGGCAGGCAAAAGCAGTGGTAACCAGTGCAGAAGTGGCAGAAACAGCTGTAGCCAACCCTCAGCCAAGGAAGAAGCAGTAACAGGTGTGGGAGGCGGCAGGTCGCATGAGGAGCAGGCTCTGTGGCTGCAACAAGCAGCAGGACAGCAGCGGCTCGACGGCAGCACCTGCAGGCCCCAGCAGCAGAAAACAGAAAACAGGGCAGGTGGCGACAGGGGCGACAGCTGGAGGTGCCACAGTAGCAGCGGGCGGCAGCAGCAGATACCCGGCTGTCTTCCGCCACCCTCTCTCACCCTCCCCCCCACAGTGGCACGCGTGACAGTGAGAGAGAGAGGAGGAAGGGCGGCTGCTGGCTTGGCAGAATGTCTCTCGCCACCCCCTCACACTCCCCCCCTTCCCCCATAGCGACAGGCGCTGCAGGGAGAGAGAGGAGAGAGGAGGGCGGCGGCTGGTTCCTGCGGGTACACTCCCGCCACCCCTGCACCCTCCCCCCCACAGCGACAGTCGCGTATGGGGCGATAAAGGGCGACGGCAGGCGCTGCTGGCGTCTCACAGCGGTCACCCCGTCACGCCACCTCCCCCACTGTCTGCCACCGCCGCCACTTTTCCTCCACTGCCCACCACCCTCACGACATTCCCTCACAGCAGGAGCGCTCGCGGCAGCTGTAGCGGGGCCGGTGGGAGGGAGGGCGGGGACAGTTGCACAGGGGGCCGAAACGGAGGTGCGACGAAACGGCGACGGGGCGGCATGGCCGCAAACGACGGGCGGAGCCAGCGCGACGGCCGCCCAGCTCGTCGCCACGACAGCCGCGCTCTTCGTCGCGAATGTTGCGACTTTTACAGCAACAAGCGCGCGACGGGTAGGGCGAACGAGCGGGACGACGCAGGCCGCAACGGAGGGTGCCATTACAACAAAAGAAACCACAGGCTAGTATCGAAGCATGCTCTGTACCATGTCAGAATCCCAGCCACTAACCACTGGGATAAAAGGGCTTGTTTGTGTGGCGGGTGAGTGCGCCCATAACCCCCCAGGCCAACGTGCCTGTAACCCTTCCCTAGGATCAACGGGGATCACCAGTGGACCTCTGACATGTTCAACCTCGATGGCCTCTGACTCTCGCATGGATGCCCCTCCTTCATCCACTCTGCATGCTTCACCTCCCCCTTCCAGTGCGTTGCCACGCCCACGTACTGGCCTTGATTTCCTTACCGGGGGGTGTTTCACCTCAAAACCAGTTTCAGTTGTTCCTGTTGCTCCTGTAGTCAGTAAAAATGAGTAACCCAGTTCTCTCGAGCAGCCTTACCCTGGCGCAGAGATGGATGCCGAGTCGCTTATACCGTTTTCTTCCATTCGATCACCGAGCTCAACTAGTCTCCATGGGGGATCGTCATCAGGTCAACCTGTCACATCCGGTTTTCCTGGTGAAAAAAAAAAATCGCTTCAAATCTCGCTCGCCTCTCCTTCCGCCGCGGTTTCCGCGCAAGACAAAGTATGTGCAATATAAGCTTCTTTTTTCGAAGCTCCCAAGCCCTTCTCCTGAGGGAAACAAGCTACCAAGGATGATGGATGCACGAGCCGTGGAGCAGAGAAGCCCAGTCCTGGGATTATGACTCTGTAAAAGGTGCAGCTAAAAGCCAAGGAACAGTGGCATCGCCACTTCCCATGGCTTATCACCAGCGAGAACTCCAAAGGTCGTCCTTGCATGAGGTGTAAGATCTGCACGATGTATGCAGATCCAAATTTGGGGATCAGAGTGCAGAAGCGCATCGGTAGATTAAGTTGTTTTTTACTGTGCGTTTCATTTGCAAATCTGACACCCACATAGCCCTGTTCATGACACTCGTGCAGTTCATGGCGGAGATGGGAACACCAGATATGCTAGTGAAGGACCAAGGGACCTACTGTTACAACGTAGGTCTATAATGTTTTTTGAACAGCTCTATGTGAACAACTCTATGTACTGATATTTTGTTCTACTCTTTGACGCAGGTACGATTCCAAGCAGCTGGTCGAGACGCTCATGTGCTACTTGAAGGCGAAGCAGATTCAACACATCAGTGAAAGCCCCTTCATTGGCCTTCAGCTGGACGAAAGCACCAACAGAAGGCGTGGCAAACGCATGATTGTGTATGCCACGTTTCTGCGTGGCATGGCGGTGGTGACCGAGTTCTTTGCCAACCTATCTGTCGAGAAGTGCGACGCCGGGTCGCTTGAGGCCGTCCTCCTCACACACCTTGCTGCTTGCGGCCTCGAGCTGACCAAGATCAGCACATTGTTCTGACAGAGCGAGCGTTGTTGCGCGCTTACGCACACGGGTTCCGGACATTGTTCTGTGCCATTGCGTTGCCCACAGGTTGTTTCTGTTTATCTCTCGCAGCTTGCAGCTTGTGTTATTACATCTTTCATCTTGCTCACTAATCCGTTGCGTGCTACTTTTGCAGGGAGGCTCTTGCTGCAAAGAATGCCACGCTCGAGTTCCCAGAGTTCAACGTGGTTGACAAAGCCGTCAGAGCCTTCGCGGACATCCTCGGCCGCTCCATCGTGCAACATGCGTGATTCAAGATGCTGCAGGAGGTGATAACTCGCACCAACCTGGAGATGCAAGGCATCAAGGAAGTCCGGTAGCTTTCATGCGGGGACGCCATCGCGTGATTTGCTTACGTGCTGCCGGCTGCCATCGTCCTACTGTATGAATACGATCGGGCTTCTTACACCCTTGTAACCAATTTGAAGTTTCAATTCTTTCTCTTCTTCCTAGTTAATGTACTTTAGGAGCTGAACAACATCAATCTCAAAATTCTGCGACGACAGGTAAGGACGTGATGTGTAACGTCTCCCCTTATACATCAATTTTGGAGACTAACTTGGTTTCCGTTATATCTTTGCAGCTTGATGTGACGCAGGTTCTGCCGATGGTGTAACGCACCACCCTGACGTTGACCAATCGCAACGTTGAGTACGGCTCCTTCAGCGACAACAGTGGCTGCCCGACAACCATCCTGAAGAAGCACGTGAGCCCAGAGCATCGCGAGGTGAAGGTCGAAGGGATCGATGCGCGGGAACACTCGTGACTCACACCTACGTGCTGCACGAGGACTACATTGAGAAGGAAAAGTTCGGGGGGGACTCGGCGTCAGACAAATGTAGGTCATTAAGACTTACTAACAAGCTTCATAGAATTTTTTAGACCAGTGCTCAATATTCGTCTGAAATGTAAGACTTAGCTTCAGGTTTTGTCTGACAATTAGACAAGGAGTCAACACCTCGTATTTCGGCCGGACAGGTCATTAGACTCAAGTTATCCCCGGATACAATGTATAGAGAATGTTTAATGGGAGAATGTGTCAAGGGAACGCAAGTACCGTACAAAGTGCCATCATCCCTAAAACCTATGCCTGTTGTAGCCTGTAACATACATAAATATGATTTGACACCATTTAGCTATAAATTGTGACTGTAGTGTGTGACAAAATCTCTGACTCATGATTGCATTTTGAAAAAATATGCCATAAAAAAACCAAAGTGGAACTCGATAACATGTGATACAATCTGAACCGTCTTATAGGATCGTCTCAGGTTGATCGCACGAAAGTGTAGCAGCGGAAGATTGCTAGGCATTGTTGGGTACGGACTCTGTCAGAACAAGGAGATTTGAATCTCGACACAAGTGACTAATACAATGCGGTACAAGGGTTTATATAGGAATACGGTGGAGTACAAAAGGTCCTAGCTAGCCATGTACTCTGAGGGGGTACATTCCCCTTAGGGCTAATCTAGATGCAGGAAACAAACCGTGCGACTCGGTAACCGTACGCGGTCCGGTAACCGTTTGAACTTTCCCCCCGCGCTTTTCATTTCGAATTCTTCCTCTTGTAACTGTCTTCGACAATTGTCTTTGTCGCTTGGTCTTTCATCCTATCTGCAGTCATTCTTCGCGTTGGATTCGTTACTCAAGAATGTTTTGTTCAATTATTCCATATCGTAACATTCCCCTTCATTCCTGGAGTGGCAACGTCTTGACGCGCTTGGTTACACCGCAGATGGTTTCGCAGTGGTGGTACTGTTGACGTTGCAGTTTCTTGGTGAGGAGGTCGGCTGCCATGTCACCAGGGGGGCAGTAAGTCAAGATGACATTGCCTTTGTCAACTTCGTCTTTGACGAAGAAGTAGCGGAGTGCGATGTGCTTGGTGCGGTTGACGAAGCCAGGCTTGTTCGCGATTTTGATCGCGCTCTGGTTGTCGCAGTGCAGTTTGAAGCTCGCGGACGTCGCAATTTTTGCCTCCTGGAGTAGAACCTGCAGGTAGACTCCTTCGCGAACAGCTGACGTGGCGGCGATGAACCCAGCTTTGGCGGAGGAGAGCGCCACCATTTCCTGCTTCTGGGAATTCCAGGAAATGGGTCCAGTGGGCTCGAGGCGGAAGAGGAAGCCGGTTCGGGACCGTCGATTTGCAGGATCGGAGGCGTGATTTGTGTCCACGTATCCAACGAGGCTGAATGAGCGAGTCGTGAGAGTGGAGTAGGTGAGGCTAATGTGCGGTGTGGAGATGAAGTAATGGAGGGCGTGCTGTAAGTCCAGCATGTGCTCCTCTTCAGGCCGCTTGGCATATTGAGCGAGCTGGCTCGAGATGTAGGACAAGTCAGGCCTACATGTCACTGAGGCGAAGAGAAGACAGCCGAGTTGCTGTTGGTACAGCTGATGTTCGGTGGGGTTGAGTGGGGTTGTAATGACGGTGGAAGGAGTGGCTGGTGTGCGATAAGGAGTAGAGAGGATGGCTGGCTTGATGTTGAATTTGGCAAAGAGAGATTCTGCATTCTTGGGGCAGAGAGATGGATGTCATCGGCAGCATAGGAGATGTTGAGCCTCAGGAATTGTGCTACGAAGTTGTTGCTGGTGATTTCGACGCGGTTGCTGAGGTTTTTCTCAAACTGCGCGAGGAGGTCGTTGTTAGTGCCGGTGTAGAGTAGGTCATCCACATAGGCGTGGGGCTTGTTTGATGCCGTACAGTGATTTTCGGAGTTGACACACGCGATCGTCGCCATCGCCGTAGGTGTGCGGTTGCTCGACGAAGATGAGCACGTCCACTGGTGCGTAGAGGAAGGCGCTTTTTACGTCGATTTGGCTTAGCGGGGGATGCTTTGCTGCTGCGATGGCAAGGAGGATGCGGACGGAGGTGTGGCGGCTGACTGGGGCGAAGGTCAGGTCAAAGTCAACGCCTTGGCGCTGATCGAAGCCGCGGACGACCCAGCGCGCTTTGAAGCGTTCGACGGTGCCGTCAGCGGTGGTCTTGACGTGGAAGACCTATTTTTCCGAGAGAACGCATCTCCCCTTCAAGGCTGCGCAATTGGCGAGAACTCATGTGTCACGAGCCTCGAGTGCGGCGACTTCGGCATCCATCGCGGCGCGCCATTCCGTAGCGTAAGGCCAAGTGAGGGCTTGGCGTGGGGTTTTGGGTTCAACGGCCTTGGGTGGGCGGGAAACAGCAGTGTGGAGGTCGAGGATGTGAAGGCCCCAAATGCTAGGGCTGTGCCGTTGGTTGCTGGTGACTTCCACCACGTCATCGTCCGAGTCGTGGCCGCTGGATGGTGTCGGACTGAGGAAAGAGTCCCGCAAGGAGTCGAGGGGAGCGTTGTCCTCGTCCTCGTCGTCATCACTCCATGGGCGGGGGCCTGGGTGGGGATCTGTGGGATCTTGATCCGTGAGTGCTGCTTTTGCTTTGTCTTCAGGAGTGAAGAAGCTGCGTGGGGGGCAGTCGTAGTCCGCAACGTTAGTTTCCCCTCTGGTGCGGTCGACGTGGCGGTCATACTGGAACTTGAGGATCGTGAGGTCTTCGTAGAAGATG
Source organism: Closterium sp. Yama58-4 (assembly GCA_947470075.1). Lineage (NCBI taxonomy): Eukaryota > Viridiplantae > Streptophyta > Zygnematophyceae > Desmidiales > Closteriaceae > Closterium > Closterium sp. Yama58-4. The sequence continues at coordinate 335,164 of CANIUD010000152.1, forward strand.
ACATGGCGCGCCGCGACCACTCGGGATGTATCATGATCGAGGATGTTCCAGGCGTTGTGTTCGAGGCTGGTGCCGAGGTGCACGCCCTAGCAAGCGCGACGTTCAAACTTCCCTGTGGTCGCCGTTGAGGCCAGTCTGGGTGGGAACGAGGAAGTCGCTGTAGACTTTTTGGAGCTTTTCGTAACGGTTTGTGCCGGGCTCTAGGAGCTTGAAGGGCTGATGGGCCAGTGCGACTTCTGGGCAGATGGTGCATTCGGTGCACTGAGTGGTGTTAACGGGAAGGGGTGTGCCATCAGGGTGGAGAAGGGTGCATGGGAGGAAGACCTGCGCGCGGATGCAGTTGTTGAGGACCTCCTGGGAGGGATGGCCGAGGCGTCTGTGCCAGAGGTCAGGTTGAGCGCGTATAGCGGGTGAGCGGGCGTAAAAGGCTATGAGTTTGGCGATGTTTGTGGGTGTGGGCTCTGGGATGGGTTGGGGTGAGATTGACAGTTTGAGAGCGAGGATGATATCATGAGCAGTGGTAGCTGTTGGTGTGTCATCTGTGTCGGCTGTTTCTTCGGGAAGATGTGGGCGAGGCATGTGGTGAGATGGTAAGCTATGGGGTCTGAAGGTTGAGGTGAGTCGGTAGGGCCAATGGGCATAGATTCATTGTGTAGGGGGCTCGGGGATAAGTGCTATAGGGCAGTATAGTATCGCAGTCTGTGGATGGTCGAGAATCTGCTGAGGAGCCCTAGGAATCAGTGGTGCGTGAGGTGCCTGAGGGAGGAATACCGAGAGGGCGAGAGGAGCCGTAGGGTCCTACGGCTTCTACGGCAGCTTCTGCTTCGGTGCGCGCGATCTCCACTACGATCGGTTCTTCCTCTTCGCGTGACGGTGTTCCCCAGGTGGGCGCGGTGCCTGTTAGAATACTAGGAGTGGGGCCTAGGCTTAGTAGCCTAGGCCCACACATAGAGTAGGTGCGTTGTGCCCTAGAACTAGGGTTTGGGGTATACGAAGGAGAATTGGATTAGAGGAATGGAGAATGGATGATTGAATTAGCAAGCAGAAGGATACAAATAGGAAACCCTAAGGGGTTGTACTCACTATTGAGCACCCCACTGCAGGCTAGACAAATAACATAATCTGACACACCCCCATAGCCAAAGTGGGGTGTAATCAGCACAATGAGCAGGCATAGTAATAGTTCACAAGGACAAGCAAAGCTAGAGGCATTCACAAAGGGCAAGTGAGGAGGAGGAGGCGAGACTGTAAGAGGAGAGGAGATAGGAGGCGACGGCTGAAGCTGCAGACACACGGGCAACAGGAGTCAGACTAGCACAGTGGCTACCGGAACATCGACACGGAGTACAGGAGTAACTGGCTCCGCGGCTAAGACGAGCGGCAGGAGCAATGGACCCACGGGCGACTGGCGCAGCTGGCTACGACTGGGCTACCAGGACAGCGCCCCGGACTACAGGTGCTGCTGACGACAAGACGGCAGCCTCCGCTCAACCTCCCCCAACTGTCCCACCCCCCTGTCACACACCCCTTGCTGTACCCCTAGCTCCACTCCCACGTCACCCCCCTAGCACCACTCCTTCGGCTCCCACACACCCACCCCCCTCAGCGGCAGCTGCAGCAGCGGGAGACGAAGGAGGAGGAAGGGACGACGCACACGGAGCACCCCCATACCCGTCACCCCCACAATTCTGTCCAGGGGACCGGGGGGGGGGGGCACAACAGAACAGAACAGAGCGCACGAGGGTGCGAGCAGAGCGGAGCGCACGAAGCACAAGGCACAAGGCACAAGGCACGAGGCACAAGGTACGAGGCACAAGGCACAAGGCACGAGGCACGAGGCACAAGGGGCGCAGCGCAGGTAGGCAGGGCGCGCGCAGAGGCGCAGCGCAGGTAGGCAGGGCGCGCGCAGAGGCGCAGCGCAGGTAGGCAGGGCGCGCGCAGAGGCGCAGCGCAGGTAGGCAGGGCGAACGAACAAATGTCAGAATGAACAGGCAGGAATGTGGGTACAAGTATGAAACCCTAAGTTTGTGTACCCTCTAAGGCTAAACCCACTATAGCCTACACAATATAAACATACAATGTTTGACACACCCCCATAGGCAAAGTGGGTGACAACCAGAGGGTCACAAGACCAGTCAAAGCAAAGCAAAACAGGCTCAGGGTGGATCTCAAGGATACCACACAAATTCCGAGCACAAGCAAGCGGTCACAAGACCAGTTCACATGCAGTTTGATAATATAGCAAGAGATACAGTGATCGCAACCTAGCAAGTGTAAGCATGCAGGTATATATATAGAGATCACAGTACAAACAGAGTCAAGAAGTAAGCAAGTGAGGTCCAGCAGGCACAAGGCCTAGAAGAGTACAGAAGCGCTGATGGTCACAAGGCTGAAGCGCCTTGGTGAACACATCAGCAGTGTTGGCCTCAGTGGCCACGTAACGCAGACAAAGCTGACCGCGCTGCTGCAGCTCTCGAGCAAGGAAGTACCGCAGGGCGATGTGCTTCGTTCTGTGCTCCAGTCTGTGCTCCTCACACAAGGCAATGGCAGCCTTGTTGTCGACGTACAGCACTGGAGGAGAACGAGGCTGCTCTCCCAAGTCGGTCAGCAGGTAGGTCAGCCAGCGTAGCTCCTGGGCCGCCATGGCTGTGGCGTAGATCTCAGCCTCACAACTGGAGCTGAGAACAGAAGAAGAGCGTGTGGAACGCCAAGAAACTGAGCCGGAGCCAAGGCTGAAGGTGTAACCCTGAGACGACCGCTGAGTAGCCTGGTCGTCCGCCCAAGAAGCGTCTGAGTGACCAGTGAGTACAACTCGGTCTCGCCCTCCAAGCACTAGCCCCATGCCCGACGTACTGCACAAGTAGCGCAACACCCTCTTAGCAGCATCCATGTGCTCCTTCCTATGACGGCCAGGAGCGACATAGCGTGCAAGGATGCTAAGAGGGTATGCAAGGTCAGGTCGAGTGCAGGTCATCAGGTACATGAGGCAGCCCACAAGCTCTGGATACGGGCCACTCGGCTCTACGGACTCATCCGAAGGCAGAGCTGAGAGCGAGTGACCTGTAGGCAGAGGAGTGGACTGTGGCGAGGAGTACGTGAAGCGGAAGCGCTGGAGAACCTGCTGCACCATGTGTGACTGAGTCAGGGTGATGGTGCGCCGTGCTCTGTCCCGGGTGATCCGCAAGCCAAGATAGCTTGTCAGTTCACCTAGGTCTGTGCACGTGTGTCTCCTCTGCAGCTCCGACTTCACGTGGGCGAGTGCCGCGGTGTCAGCAGTGGCAAAGACCAAGTCGTCGACATACACGAGGATGTAGAACGGCGGCAGCGAAGTGTCGGTGCGCAGGAACAGCGACGGGTCAGCTGTAGAAGGCGCGAACCCAAGAGCCGCAAGTGTAGTCCTCAGTGTGTCGTGCCACTCACGCGGTGCCTGGCGGAGACCGTAGACCGGCCGCTGAAGCCTCCACTGGGTACCAGGAGGAACCGACCCAGTGAAGCCAGGAGGGCGGCGCAGCCAGATCTCCTCGTGCAGGCTGCCCTGCAAGAAAGCAGTGCTGAAGTCAAGTGAGTGAAGCTCGTAGTCGCGCTGAGCGGCTATGTGCAGCAGCACCCGAAGAGTGGTCATCTTCGGGGTGGGGGAGAAGGTATGAAAGAAGTCAACTCCCTCTCGCTGACTGAAGCCTCGAGCCACGTAGCGCGCCTTGAAGACAGGAGGAGAACCCGGTGGCCGCTTCACCCTGAAAATCCACATGCCACTGACGATGTTCGCCCCAGGTGGGGGAACCTCGTCGACGTAGGTGCGTGTGGACTTCCAGGAAGCCATCTCGGCGTCCATGGCTGTCTGCCACTGAGAGGAGTAGGGACCCGCCATCGCCTCAGCGTAAGTGCGCGGGGTCGGGATGTCTGGTGCATCCGGGTCTCCCTCAGGGGCAACTAGCATGGACACGAGGTGGGGCAAAGCAGCAGAAAAGTACTGGAACTCCTCCTGTCTGTCCTCAAGGACGTCCGTGCCAAGAGCACACTCACCCCCGACGGACGGAGGACAGACAGACTCAGACTCAGCAACAAGGCTAGCGGCATAGTCTAGACGACAGCGGGCAGCAAAGTCTATCAACTCAGCGACTAGAGCAGACGCAGCAGAGGACTCAAAGGTAGGGTCAGTGACAACAGTTGACAGTGGGACTGGCAGCACGACGGGAGTCAGACTCCGGGTCAGGAAGAGTAGGCAGAGAGGAAGCAGGAGGAGACGGTAGCGGGACACGCTGAGGAGCAGTGGAGGGATGCAGAGTCATGTAGTGAGTGCCAGGGACAGGAGGAGGACGCTCACGTGGGACATGACGACCAGTGCGAGCAGTACGAACAGGCGACGCAGGACGAGACTCAGGCTCACGACGCTCTGTAAGACCTCCTGTGGGACCAGCGTAAGGAGAGGGAGCAGGGAGAGGCGAGGCAGGCGGGAACTGTGACTGCGACTGGACAGGCGGAGGACACTCTACGGAGGGAGGAGGACAAGGAGGAGGAGCCTGACCAAGAACCTGCTGAAGAAGTGGTACGAAGTACGGTCGCGGCCGCGCAGCGTCTCCAGAACCAGCAGAGACACCAGCGGCAGGGTCCTCAGTACCAGCAGCAGCTCCAACTCCCGGGTCCTCAGCTCCAGCAGTAGCTCCAACGCCCAGGTCCTCAGCACCAGCAGCAGCGCCACCGCTCGGGTCCTCAGCACCAGCAGCAGCGCCACCGCTCGGGTCCTCAGCACCAGCAGCAGCTCCACCACTCGGGTCCTCAGCACTAGCAGCAGCGCCACCGCTCGGGTCCTCAGCACCAGCAGCAGCTCCAAAGCCCGGGTCCTCAGCACCAGCAGCAGTGCCACCCCCAGGGTCCGCAGCACCCGGAGCACCACTCCGAAGACTGCAGCGTCGCGTGTACCACTCTCGGATCTGCTGAATGGGGGGGAGCTCCTGGGTAGGAGGGGAAGTACCGGGACGAGCTCCAGCAGCACCTCTCCGGAGGCGGCAGTACTCGAGGTACCTCTCCTGCAGCTGCTGGGAGGAGAGGGCTCCTCCAGGTGTAGCACGCTCAGTCTCAGTACCCCCAGACTCCGCACCCCCAGGCTCAGCACCTCCAGGCTCCACACCTCCAGGCTCAACACCCCCAGGCTCCGCACCTCCAGGCTCAGCACCCCCAGGCTCAGCACCCCCAGACTCAGCACCCCCAGGCTCAGCACCCCTAGACGCAGGACGAGAGTCAACAGCTACCTCGACAGGCTCACCCGGGTCTACTTGGGACACACCTGAGGGAGCGGCACCCTGAGGGGGGAGGGGGTCTGGTACCTCAGCACCTGGAGCGAGGAAGAGAGGCGGGGGGGGGAGCGGGGCAGTGCGGTAGGGGAAGAGGCGGTAGTAGGGGACGGACTCGTCAAAAGTGACGTCCTGAGAGGCCAGGACACGCCGCGAGGTGGGGTGGTAGAACTGCCAACCAGGGGCGTCCGGGACAAAGCCAAGGAAGACGCAGGGGACAGCGCGACGGGAGAGCTTGTCCGCGGACGTGTCGCGGACAAAAGCTCGGGATCCCCAGACCCGAAAACGCGACGCATCGCCGGCCTCTCCCGTCCAACGCAGTGTCGGAGAAGTCTCGGGCAAGGAGACACGGGGCCAGAGGTTGAGCTGATGCGCAGCGTATCGGACTGCAAACGGCCACAGAAAGTGGGGGGCAGCCGCATGAACCAAGGAGGTACGAGCGACCTCCATGACCAAGCCAATGCGGCGCTCAGCAACCCCATTCAGCTGTGGAGAGGCCGGAAGCGTGAACGACTGCTCAATGCCCTCCTGCTGACAGAAGGCCTCCAAGAGGCCAGAGGAAAACTCTCCACCTCTGTCAGAGTGCAGACGCAGGACAGGGAAGTCGGAGCGGAAACGCTCACTAAGCTGGAGACGAGATCTGCGGATCCAAGGGATCAAGACATCAGGGACGTCACCCTTGGTGCGCAAGGGGAAGACCGTGGTGTAGCGCGAGAAGTCGTCAACAACAATCAGGAAGTACCTCTCCTGACCCTGACCACGGACGCGGGCTGGGCCCCACACGTCCATGTGGAGTGTCTGCAAAGGAGCAGTCGTCGGGGAAAAGGAGGAGGAGTGAGGAGCGGCGCGCTGCCGCCCCTCGACACAGGGAAGACAGGGAGGAGCAGGTGAGTCGGGAAGGGGAGGGAGCACCCTGGGAAGACCAGCAACAAGGTCCCGTTTGTGCATGGCCCGAAGGCGCTGCACAGACGGGTGACCAAGGCGGTGGTGCCAAAGGACAGTCTCATGCGCCAGAGAGCGACACGAGCAGGGGGCGGACAGCTGACCTGACGCAGACGCAGACGTAGACGCAGACGCAGCTACCTGAGGGGACTCAGTGGTCAGTGTGTACAGGTCCGACCCCGGCTCTCGAGTGAAAGTAGCCAGGTGGCGACCCGTCCGAGCACACGTGCAGTGTGTCACGCGCTCGTAGGCAGGGGTGAACTGGTGAACACCCGAGTCCTGGAGCGCACAACCCGCCACCAAGTTCGTAGAGAACGAGGGGAGGTAGAGACCTGACAGTGTGCCGGACGGGACCGCAGGACAAGGAAGGACAGTGGAGGAGGTCGCAATGACCGGACCCCCAGAGGGGTCAGCAAGGGAGACAGCAACTGGCCGAGCGAGTGGCTCAAGGACAGTGCGGTCACGAAAGAAAGAGCGAGAAGCACCTGAGTCCAGGGTGAAGGTGTGCAGTGCTGCAGTCGACTCAGTACCAGGGGGCACAGACGCACTAGCACCTAGGGCAGCAGCCTCACCATCACCTGGGGTAGCAGACACGCGAGCACCTGGAGCAGCAGACGCACTAGCACCTAGAGCAGTAGGCTCACCAGCACCTGGAGTAGCAGACACGCGAGTACCGGGAGTGGTAGCCTCACCTGCACCGAGGGCAACAGACGTACTGGCACCGAGAGCGGCTGCCTCACTCACAGAGCGACTACCACTACGGCCACCCCGATTGCTCAAACCTGCGTACCACTCACGAGCCTGCTGGAGCAGAAGAGGGCACGGCTGCTGCACCTGTCCACTACCTGAGGCTCCCGAACGACGGACGCCAGAGCGACTACCACTACGGCCACCCCGACTGCTCAAACCGGCGTACCACTCACGAGCCTGCTGGACCAGAAGAGGGCACGGCTGCTGCACCTGTCCACTACCAGGGGCTCCCGAACGACGCACGCCAGAGCGACTACCACTACGGCCACCCCGACTGCCCAAGCCGGCGTACCACTCACGAGCCTGCTGGAGCTGCATCTGGCCACGTCAGGAGCAGCAGCAGTAGCGGCAGCAACAGCAGGAGCAGTAAAGGCAGTAGCAGCAGCAGTAACGGTAGCAGTGCTAGCACGGCAAAGCTCACCAGTGGTTGGTGCGGCGGGCGCAAGACAGTGGCGACAGCGTGGCCGCTGCAACAGCGGGGCGGGGCCAGGTCGTAGCAGGGAGCTCCGCGGCAGCTGCTGCAGGTCGAGCGGCGGCTGCTGCTGCAAGCTCGGCGGCGGCAGCTGCTGCAGGTCGGCGGCGGCTGCTGCTGCAGGCTCGGCGGCGGCAGCTGCTGCAGGTCGGCGGCGGCTGCTGCTGCAGGCTCGGCGGCGGCAGCTGCTGCAGGGTCGGTGGCGGCTGCAGCTGCAGGCGCGGCGGCGGCAGCTGCTGCAGGTCGAGCGGCGGCTGCTGCTGCAGGCTCGGCGGCGGCAGCTGCTGCAGGTCGAGCGGCGGCTGCTGCTGCAGGCTCGGCGGCGGCAGCTGCTGCAGGTCGGCGGCGGCTGCTGCTGCAGGTTCGGTAGCGGCAGCTGCTGCAGACGAAGTCGAAGCCGCGAAGGGGCGGCTGAGGGATTGCGACGGGCGGCTAAGGGGCCGCGATGCGTGGGTAAGGAGCCGCGACGGCGGCTGAAAGGGCCGCCACGAGCGGGTAGGGAGGTGACGACGCCACGGGAAAGGCGACGCGGCGGGCGGCGAGAGCCTGCAGCGGCGGGCAGCTCGCGGGCAGTGCGCGGAGCCGCACAAGGCTGCGACGGGTCGCGTGACAAACCCTAAGCCGCGCGCGGGCGGCTAGCTGGTCGCGCGCACGAAGAATCGGCCGCGCGCGGGCGGCTAGCGAGGCGCGCGCGCGAAAAATCGGCCGCGCACGGGCGGCTAGCGAGTCGCGCGCGTTAAAAACGAGCCGCGCGCGGGTGGCTAGCGGGCTGCGTGCGCGCGGTAGGTAGAGGCGCACGAGGGCGCGCGGTAGGTAGAGGCGCACGAGGGCGCTAAGGCGCACGAGGGCGTGCGGTAGGTAGAGGCGCACAAGGGCGCTAAGGCGCACAAGGGCGCTCGGTAGTGAGAGGCGCACGAGGGCGCACGAGGGCGCACGAGGGCGCACGAGGGCGCACGATAGGTAGGTAGGTAGGTAGGTAGCGGTGGGCCCTAGGAGCGGTCCTAGCAAAGGACCTGCTCTGATACCATGTCAGAATGAACAGGCAAGAATGTGGGTACAAGTATGAAACCCTAAGTTTGTGTACCCTCTAAGGCTAAACCCACTATAGCCTACACAATATAAACATACAATGTTTGACAACAAATACACGAGCAAAACGAACGAACACAAAGCGGGCAAGAAATGACACATACAGCACGAGAGGAACAAGACTACGGATAACAGGAAAAGGAGGCGGCTGCACCGGGACCAGGAGCGGCGTCGCATGCAGCTGCAGGGTCGGCGCCGTGGGCTGCTGCAGAGGCGGCTGCTGCAGGGGCGGCTGCTCGGGTCCAGGGGCAGCTGCAGCAGTGGCGGCTGCTCCAGGGGCCAGGGGCGGCTGTTTCAAGGGCGGCTGCTCCAGGGGCCAGGGGCGGCTGCTGCAGGGGCGGCTGCTCCAGGGGCGGCGTCGCGGGCCCAGGGGCGGCTGCACCAGGGGCGGCTGCACCAGGGGCGGCTGCTGCAGTGGCGGGCGACTCCAGGGGCGGCTGCTGCAGTGGCGGGCGACTCCAGGGGCGGCTGCTGCAGTGGCGGGCGACTCCAGGGGCGGCTGCTGCAGTGGCGGGCGGCTCCAGGCAGAGCGGAGGCGGCTGCACCGGGACCAAGGGCGGCGTCGAGCAGGGACGGCGCCCAGTGGGGCGCCGCAACGAGCAGGAGCGGCACCAGGGGCGGCTGCTCCAGGGGAGGGGCGCGCGGGTCCAGGGGAGGGGCGCGCGGGTCCAGAGGAGGGGCGCGCGGGTCCAGGGGAGGGGCGCTCGGGTCTAGGGGGACGGGCGCGCGCGTCCCCAGGGGCGGCGCGCGGCTCCCCTGGGCGCCGCGACGGGGCAGCGGGGGGCCGCGCGCAGCTCCTCATGGCGCCGCGACAGGGAAACAGGGGCCGCGCGCAGCTCCCCAGGGCGTCGCGCAGGGCAGCGGGGGTCGCGCGCGGCTCCCCCACGGCGTTGCGACGGGCAGTAAGGGGAGGGGGGGGCCGCGCGCGGCTCCCAGGGCGACGGGCAGCAGCGGGGGGGCCGCGTTGGGCGAGGAGCAGAGCAGCGCGCGGGTCCCCGGGGTGACGCACGAGGGAGGAAACCGCCGCGCGCCTCGGGGCACACGGCGGGCAGAAAACCGCCGCGCGCCCCGAGCGCACGGCAGGAAGGAGATGGCGCGCGTCCGAGGCGCGCGAGAAGCAGAACAGCAGCGGAAGCAGTTAGGTGGCGGGCCCATTGAGGTAAGCGGCAGGAACGTGCTCGCTCTGATACCATGTCAGAATACTAGGAGTGGGGCCTAGGCTTAGTAGCCTAGGCCCACACATAGAGTAGGTGCGTTGTGCCCTAGAACTAGGGTTTGGGGTATACGAAGGAGAATTGGAGAAGAGAGAATGGAGAATGGATGATTGAACTAGCAAGCAGCAGGATACAAATAGGAAACCCTAAGGGGTTGTACTCACTATTGAGCACCCCACTGCAGGCTAGACAAATAACATAATCTGACAGTGCCTCCCCATCCAACTTCTTAATTTCCGCTCCCCCAGCCGCCAGCTGCTGCTGCTGCTGTTGCCTGAGCTTCTTCGTCCGTGCAGCAGCGTCGCTCTTCATCTTCGTGGCGTTGAAACTCCTCGGTTGTCATGGTGCGTTCGGACGTGGGGTGAGCTACACGGTATGTCTCCCAGGTTAGGGAAAGTGGGTTGTCGTTTGAAACAAACGCATTAGGGCCAGTGTAGCGGGTGAGGAGATCGAGGCGATCGTGGACGGTGGGGTCGGTTCGAGTCTTGCGATGCTGGAAAACGGTGAGTGCTGCAGCAAGTTCTCCATCCCTCATGCCTGTTGGGTGAGGGGTTTGCCACTCAGCTTCTTCGACGATGTCCAGAGCGGATGTCTGAGGAAAAGGCGCGGTCTCCGCAGAGGGCTCCGCTTGTGCAGCTTCGACGGCTGCTGCGGCAGCAAGTCTTCGTGCAGCTGCGGCGGATGATTCCCCTTCGTCAGCTGCTTCTTTCCGTTTTCCTTGCAAGGGCGGCTTCGGCTTCTTCGTTCTGTCTTCTGTGGAGGAGGCAGTTGGTGTGCGGCAGTTTCGGCAAAGTCTATCAGGTCCAAGGGCGTGGAGGTCAATCTCCCTTGGGTGAGCGTGGTGCTTAATCCGTCAGGGTGAGTTGGCTTGTGTGACCATGCCACGTCCTGAGGTAGGAGATCGATGAGATCTCCTGAGTCGGCGCTGCAGTCGGGGATGTCAAAATCGATGATATAGACGTCGTCTTCAGAGTTGGATCTGCCGATTTATCGCGGTGTGCTGTTCGGTGTGCTGTAGTTCTTCCAGTGCATGATGATGTCGCCCGTCTCAGAATCAGTGTGCATGAGGACTCCGCTTTGAACGAGTTGATCGTTAGAAAGCAGGTTGTACTGCAAATCCCGCACGATGAGGACGTCGTTGGACGTGATGTGAATGTCGATGTCGTGGGCTTTGAGAACGATGATGCCGCATGCTCGTGCGTTGAGCTGCTGTGCGTTGGCTACAGTAATGATGGTCGCCTGAGGGATGGGGTATGCATTGGAGATGTAGCGCTTGGAGCCGACCATGTGTTGTCCGCAGCAGCTGTCGAGGAACCATGTGTTATGGCAATTTCCGCGACGTTGAGTAGAGAGCGCGAGGTTCGGAGTGTTGCGGAATGGGATGCGTTTGTCGTCAGCAGCGTGGTAGTTGTCGAGGGGGTGAGTATCAATGTTATGACCGAAGTAGTAGGTTGTGATTGACGGTGAGTTGAGGAAATCTCCGTCGTGAGGTGTTGACTCCAGCACCGGTGTTGGCAAGTTCCAATCTTGCTCGTTTTCGTCGGAAATGAATTCTTCGTCCTCTGTGAACGGGTTGTTATATGGGTTGAACTGAACTTCTTGCCCAAGCGGAGGAGGTGAAACGTATCGGAGATGTCTCCGGTTGGTGCGCCGAGTGCGGCGATGAACGAGCATCGCCATGTTGCCCATGACGTGGAGGACAGTGTTGTTCTGTAGTGGCCGCTGTGAGTCTGGTTGCGTTGGTTGGCGCGAGGCGAACCGATGGTCCGAAGACGGTCGGTTGGCCTGGCGTGTATGATCTGAGGTATAGGCAGAGTTGTTGCGCGGCGCGGAGTTGGGGCGTGGTCCGGATCGGCATCGTTCGGTCGAGTGACCGAAGGCTTTGCAGTTCTTGCAATAGTATTGTCAAGGCCATGTGTCACGATTCCTTCGGTGGTCGCGATCAGAGTAAAAGGCGATTTGTACGCGGCGCGTCCCTTTTTCTTGATTGAAGTCCATGTCACACTGTTAGTGCAGCAGAGTGGCGCAAAGGCGCGCTTTGGAGATTATGCCCTGCTGGCGGAGTAGGGCCTTACAGGGATTCTAGTGTGGGCCAAGTCCTCGGAGGAAGATATTAACAAACATGGCTTCAGGAGTTGGTCGTGGACGCTGCGGCAGCGATTGATGTAAGTATTCGCCTTCTCGCTAGGTGCCATTCTTACTTCCATGAGTTTTTGGAGCAGGCGGCTGGATGACACGGAGTCCTTGGGTTGGTAAGTCTTAGTGAGGTAGTTCCAGGCGGCGAGGGCGGGGGCTGGATATGTCTTGTAGGGGCGTAGGCCAAGTTGTTCGGCCGGCACCATGTTGCGAAGGAGGACGCTATACTCCATGAGCGACTCCTTGTAGTACTGCGCTTTCACGTCATCGGTGTCGCTAGTGGGGCCAGCGTAGCTTCCATCAAAATAGCAGAAGATTTCCGCGTTTTGGAGTAGTAGTTCGAGCTCGAAGCTCCAAGTGTAAAAGTCACGTCCGCTAAACACGGCACTGGTTCGAATCTTGGAGATGGTCAGAAACTTGTTATGAGCTGCGAGCACGGCTTCGCCACTTGATCCGAGGAGCCGTTGGAGCAGAGGAGTTTGATCCGAGGTCGAAAGTGGTTGGGCTTGGTTCCTTGGTTGGAGCGGCCGGTTGATCTGGTTGTTGCGTGGTTCAAGGGTTGTCATTCTTCAATTGTTGAATTCCAGATTCCAGCGTGGTGATTCGCTGGATGAGTTGCTCCAGAAGCGCATTGCTGACGGTAGTGGTTCCCGCGGAATTCGCGGTTGGGTTGGCGGGAGGTTCGGCAGTGTTGGCCGCTTGTCCACCAGATCCTCCAGCCATGTTTCGGCGGGAGGGCGTATTGGATGCCACCTTGAATTTGAATTTAAATCAAATGTGGTGGTGCGAAGAATCCTGAATGGCTCTCATACCATGATACAATCTGAACCGTCTTATAGGATCGTCTCAGGTTGATCGCACGAAAGTGTAGCAGCGGAAGATTGCTAGGCAATATCGGGTACAGACTCTGTCAGAAGAAGGAGATTTGAATCTCAACACAAGTGACTAATACAATGCGGTACAAGGGTTTATATAGGAATACAGTGGAATACGAAAGGTCCTAGCTAGCCATGTACTCTGAGGGGGTACATTCCCCTTAGGGCTAATCTAGATGCAGGAAAGAAACCGTGCGACTCGGCACCCGTACGCGGTCCGGTAACCATTTGAAATCTTCCCGCGCTTTTCATTTCGAGTTCTTCCTACTTGTAACTGTCCTCGCCAACTGTCTTTTTCGCTTGGTCTTTCGTCCTCGCTGCAGTCATCTTCGCGTTATAGATTCGCTACTCCAGAATGTTTCTTCAACTATTCCATATCGTAACAACATGAATGGTAGAAAAGTATGATACTGTTACTGTATCGGGTTCTCTGACAGGGTTGGTAAGTGGGGTCACGGATTGAGTCACTAACAACAAGTGTAAAATCATGCGAATTGTCACTCATGTAAATGCCACAAAAAAAAAATATATATTAAAACTCTACAATGTTCCCGTTGACGCCAACCAATCAGATAACTTCTGAAGAAAACTAATTCCCAATCGGAATCGAATGCGGTTGGGAATGGATCTGTTACGATATGGAATGATTGTACATTCCTAAAGTAACGAATCCTTAACGCAAAGATGACTGCAGTGAGGACGAAAGACCAAGCGTCAAAACAGTTATCGAAGACGGTCAAAATGAAAAGTGCGGGAAAAGTTCAAACGGTTACCGAACCGCGTACGGTTACCGAGCCGCACAGTTGCGATCCTGCATCTAGATTAGCCCTAAGGGGAATGTACCCCCTCAGAGTACATGGCTAGCTAGGACCTTTCGTATTCCATTGTATTCCTATATAAACCCATGTACAGCATTAAGTTATTCACTTCTGTCGAGATTAAAATCTCCTTCTAATGACAGAGTCCGTACCCGATAGTGTTCAAACCTTCCGCTGCTACACTCCGTGCGATCAACCTGAGACGATCCTATAAGACGGTTCAGATTGTATCATACGAATAGTAATATTTAATATTACTGTGCACTCCTCACCGCAGCAAAGAGAAGCACGCAGTAACGAGAATGAACGCGAAGCGTCAGACGGTTGGAATTGACTCGAAGCGACGGACAGTTGGGACGCATCTGGACCGTCGGAGCAGACGGCATCGGGCAGCTACAGGCAGGATGGTTTTGGCGGGAACAGTTACAAAACTGTACGCGCCGCACGGTTGGGAGTGAATTTGAATAAGGGAATGTACCCCTTAGAGTACATGGCTAGATAGGTCGTTTCGCATTCCCTTGTACTCTTATTTATATCACTTTGTTTGCATGTTTTTGTTATCTCAAGCATTTACATTCACTCTGCTATTGAGGTCAAGGGCCCACCAACTATTTTCCTGCGTGCGAACCTTCCTGGGTAGATCCTGGGCTACGATCAATCTCTGATCGCAGCATGGTATGAGAGCGGCTCAGGAATCCTTCGCACAACCACTCCCAAAAATTGCGACATTCGGAAAGTGGCGTCCGGCACACGCTCACGAGTGAAGATGGCCGGAGGATCTGGTGGTCAAACTAATCTGACGGCTGAAGCGCAACCCAATCCGGCTGCGACAAGCGAGAACACGACGACAATCAACTCCGAAGTTCTCGCACAACTTCTTCAGCGACTCACCAGCTTGGAGCAAGGGCTCCAAACATTGCGGAATGGCGATGCGGGAACATCCTCGCAACCATCTCAACCGGCCCCGACTGGCCAGAACGCCACCCCGCAAACTTTCTCCCTCGACACCAATGGCTCAACCCCCAAGACTCCCCGTCCCAGTGAAGAGGCAATTCTCTCCGCTCAATCAAGGTTTCTCAGCATATCAAAAATAAAGACAAGTACCTGTTTTGACGGCAGAGACTTTTACACCTGGAGCTTCGAGCTGGAGCTCCTGCTTCAGAACGCCCAGATCTTCCACTACTTCGACGGGAGCTACGCGGAGCCTGCTGAGGACACCGACGACGCCAAGGCGCGGTATTACAACGAGTCGCTGATGGCGTACGGGGTGCTCCTGCGGAATATGTCGGCGGCGGAGCAGCTCAACATTCGTTCATACAAAACCACAGCTGCTCCAGCCCTTAACGCCTGGAGGCACCTGACGGGAGTCTACCAGCCCAAGGACTCTGTCTCTTCGAGCCGACTACTCCAGGAACTCCTGGAAACCAAGATGACCGCAGGGGAGAAGGTCAACAACTACCTTAATCGCTGTCGGAGACATCGCGATCAAATCGTGAAGCTGGGAAGCACGATCTCAGAAGAGATTTTCGTCAACATTGTGCTTCAAGGGCTCGGCCCAGAGTGGCGGCCCTGCAAGGCGCTTCTCCGACAGCAGGGGGTCATCTCGGAGGCCGCCCTTTGCGCCGCCCTTCTCGTCGAACAGAGGGATATGGATCAGCAGCGACCAGCGCCGCGACGAGAACGCGAACGGCTCGCCTTCTACGCCGACAACACTGAAGAGCGAAAGCCACGGCGCCTCTACTGCAAAATCTGCAGAAACTTCGGGCATCTAGCGGATCGATGCAAGAATCGATCACGCCCTCGCCAGACCAATCCGAGCACCTGGTCCGGCCGTCAAGACGCACGAGGCGACGTGCGTCCAGCCCAGGGGTATCAGCCCCCTCCCGCGCGCAACCTGAACCCAGCGGTTCAGCATCAGCAGCAGCAGCCGTCATCGACTGCCCCAGTTCGCAACGTCATGAGCAGCATGGCCATGACAGGCGAGTCGCGTCGTCGCCGCGTTCGCTCACCGTCACCTGAGCCGGCACCGCACCCGATTGGCGCGTTCACCAACAACAACCCGTTTAGCCCGCGCCACGACTTCACCGACGACGACGACCAAGACTGGAATCTTCCAGTTCCGCTGCTTGAAAGTCCCCCGCACGTACCTGATATGCGGGTGGCGCCACTTGACTGGCTCTCGCGCGAACCGTTTTTTAAGTTCGACACTCCGCACATCGTCACGCCGCGACTGGCGCTGCTCGCACGTGACGACAACAAGCGCTACAACACCTGGTACCTGGACAGCTGCTGCGGCCAGCACATGGTGGGCTCCGAGCGTTACATATCCAACGCCGTCGCCACCCCCACAGTCACTTACGTCACCGTGGCGAACAACACACGCCTGCGCGCAAGCGCGCAAGGCATCGTCGTGCTCAAAGCACGCGGGAGCCGCACGCACATCACGCTTAACGATGTGCTGATCGTCCAGAACCTGCGCTTCAACCTCCTGTCCGCCGCACAGCTCATGGACTGCGGCGTCGACCTCAGCACGGACCGCGCGACGCGAGATATCCTGCTGCACTATGAGGCGCGCAACTTCCCCCGCAGGCAGATCGGACGAGCACACTCCGAAAATGGGGTGTACGTCCTGGATTTCGACATCCCCGACTGCAGCGGCGATTCGCACGAGCTAATCGATCTCGTGCCACTGCGCTTCGAGCACATCCACCGCAGGGATTGGAAGCACCCTGACGGCAGGCCGTGGGTGCCGCATCATCCCCACCCACGCGAAACGGCGCTTCACAACCCCGACCTCGATGGGATCTGCAGGGATTGTCACACGCCGACGACATCAACGAGCGCGATCGCGGGACGCGGACTAGCCGCCATCGCTGAAGCAGAGCGCCACGCGCCACCAGAAGAAGGGATGTCGCAGCTCGAGGTCGAGGAGACAGACAACTCGCCGCGTGTTCGGCACCGACCAAAGCCCCCACGCTGGACCTCCCTCCCAGCGGCTCGACACTATTCTGCGCGGACAACGCCGCGGAAGTCTGGACTCACGAGGAGTCCCGCGCCCCTACACTCTCGAGGAGTTCGAAAGGTGTATCCTCACCGACTCGACCCCGCGGCGAAACTCACCGTGGAGCAAGAAGAGGAGTTGGCGCAACGCGAAGCTGAGGAGCTTCGCCAGCAAAGCCTCGCCGAAGCGCGCGGCACCTTCGCTTGCGGCGCATGGGGAGCCGAAGCGGAAGAGAGCGCCTCCAATGAAGGGGGGTGGGGAAGCGCTGGAGGCTGGGGAACAAGCGACACCGGCGGTTGGGGAGACAACGGCGGAACCTGGGCCAACGCGAGCGGCGGATGGGGCACCGCATCTGGCGCCGACGACGGCGGCTAGGGCACTTCCCGTGAATAACGAAGGGGGGAAGAGGAAGAAGCCGCGAAAACTGAGGCAACACCTGTAGTCGTTCCTCTCGGTCGTCCCCCGCGCCACATCCCGCTCGCACCACCTCCTGCAGACATTCCCCCGCATCGCGACCCGTGGGACACCATCATTTGGGGCAACGAGCCGTCAACCCCGCGTCGCACTGTCTACGGACCTGCCCCTGAACCTCGCCAACCCACTCTCGTCCCTGGAACTATCCCTGGGACCAACATCCCACTCTCTGACATTCGCGACAGAGAGTTCTTGGCGCTGATGCTGACTACCGCGGCAGAAGAAGAAGAAGTAGAAGAAGTAGCAGCAGAACCTGCTCCTGTACCTGACGAAGACCCTGAGGAAGCGCGCGCGCGCTATATGCGCACCTCCGGTTTTCGCGCTGACGATGCACTCTGGCATCAGCACCTCGGACACCCTTCCCGCGCGACGCTGAAAAACTGCATCGACGCTGGCGTCTTCGCTCCTGGCGCACTCCTGCGCCCTGATGGCTCCGAAGTGAGTGGCGCGACAAGCCCGCGCAACTGCACCGTCTGCCCCGAAGCTGCGCTGAGCCACCAACCATTCCCGCTGCTCGAACCTGGAACGAACCGCTACCCCAAGCTGCACAAGGTGTACAGCGATTTCCTGAACGTGGGGCATTGCGGAGTCGAAGACGAGCTATACACGCTCACCTTCATCGACGCTGGAACGCGCTACGTATGGGTCGTGAACGTGGAGTCGCGTGACAGAGCCTACGAGGTGTTTCGCCTCTGGCTGCCGCACGCGGAGCGGCAATCTGGGAAGAAGCTTGTAAATTGGCAATCTGACGGCGCAGCAGAATTCAGGAGCAACCAGATGCAGACGTTCCTGACGCAAAAGGGGATCGAGCATCACATCTCCCTCCCCTACGCGCACCAGCAGCAGGGCGTAGCCGAGCGGACAAATCGCACCCTGATGACGAAGGTGCGCGCGCTGATGAAGCAGTCGAAATTGCCGCCGATCTACTGGACCTACGCTATGCACCACGCCGTGCGGGTGCATAACCTGCTTTCAACCACCGCCATCACCGGCAATCTGTCCCCGCACGTCAAGTGGACCGGGACTAAGGGGGACACATCGATGCTGCGCGTATGGGGATGCATGGTTCAATACCGCCCGCCTACATCAACGATCGGAAAAGTTCGCCAGTCGCACGCGCTGGGGGATTCACCTCGGTATCAGCCACGAATACAAGGCCTGGACCGTGCTGGACCTCCTCAGCCAGAAGACCGCCCATGCTCGCGACGTAATTTTCTACGAGCGACTCTTCCTCGACCAGTTCCACCACGACCAAGAAATGAACGCAAATCGCGTTTACGCCAACGACGGCCACAGCTATGCCACGCCAGAACACGAAGCTGCTGCAGCAATCCTGGAGCAGGACACAAGGGGAGAATTCACATGGGAGGACCGGCGCAGCAGCGATGACGACGACGATGACTCCTCGGGAGGAGGAGCAGGCGGAAGCGGAACAGGCGGAAGCGGCGGAGGCGCAGCACCACCAGCACCACCTGAACCTGAAAGCGACGACGACGACGTGCAGGAAGTCGTCCCGCAACATCGCCACGACAGCACCATCTCGGGGCTGCAGCTGCTCGGACTTCACGCTGCAACCTCGAAAGCGCCGCGCGTCATCGAGCCCCGAAATCCGCGCGAGGCTCTCTCTGGACCACACAGCAAGGAGTGGCGCGAGGCGATGGACGCGGAAATCAAGGCACTGGAGTCACGCGACACCTGGGTGCTCGTTGACCGCGCAGCAATCAAAGGTGCAAGGGTCCTCTCGGGGAAGTGGGTCTTCCGCGTGAAGACCGCAGCGGATGGGACGATCGAGCGATTCAAGGCGCGCTGGGTGGTTCGCGGCTATGACCAGAGGCATGGGATCGACTTCGACCAGACATTTGCCCCAGTCAGCCGCCACACCTCCGTCCGCATCCTGCTCGCCATCGCAGCCGCAAGGCACCTGCCACTCCGTCAAATCGACGTGAAGAATGCGTTCCTGTACGCGCTAGTAGACGCCGTGATCTACGTGGAGCAGCCACACACCTACGGTGAAGGAGACTCGCGTGTGTGTCAGCTGCGAAAGTCTCTCTACGGCATCAAGCAGGCTCCAAGGCTGTGGCAGCAGTACCTACACAACATCCTGCTTGAAATCGGGTTCAAGCAGATGCCGCACGATCCAGGGATGTACCGCCGCGATTTCCGCGGCGAATACATTCTCCTCACAGTGTACGTCGACGACTTGCTCTACACAGGATCGAACAACAAGCTTTTTGAGCAGTTCGAGAAAGCCTTGGCAGGGCGCGTCGACATCACGTGCAACTACGAGGTGAAGCAGTTCCTGGGCCTCAACATCTCCTACGCTCCTGAGGCCATTCACCTTTCAGCGGCTAAGTACGCAGAGGAGTTAGGGAAGCGGTTCAACATCTCACCGGCATCCCTCTCAACTCCCTATCGCACCCCCGGACCGAACCACAAACCTGACAACAAAGCCCTGTCCCCTGCTGGGATTCAGACTTACCAGCAGCAGTTGGGATGCCTCCTCTTCGCCTCTGTCACCTACAGGTCAGACCTCTCGTACATCGCTAGTCAGCTGGCGCAGTACTCACGCAAACCAACGGCCGAGAATCATCTGGACCTGCAGCGGGCTCTCCAATTCTTCATTTCAACGCCCAAGATTGGGCTGTGCTACTCAACTGCACCAACTCCATCCTTCAACCTCATCGGCTACGTGGACGCCGATCACGCAGCAGACCCTGATAATCGACGGTCCAGGACCGGCTTCCTGTTCCGACTCGAGCCATCGGGACCAATCTCCTGGAATTCACAGAAGCAGGAATTGGTTGCCCTGTCATCTGCCGAAGCGGAATTCATCGCAGCAACCGCAGCAGTTCGCGAGGGCCTCTATCTGCAGGAACTTCTGCAAGAGGCGAAAATTCCGACTTCGCCGACCTTCCGCCTTCACTGCGACAACCAGAGCGCGATTCGCATCGCGAACAAACCTGGTTTCGTCAACCGCACCAAGCACATCGCGCTGCGGTACTTCTTCGTGAAGGACGAGGTGGACAAGGGCAAGGTCAACTTGACCTACTGCCCGACGGGTGACATGGCAGCAGACTTCCTCACGAAGCGACTGCCACGCCAGCAGTACCAGCACTGCTCCGAACTCAGCGGCGTGGTCAAGCAGGTCAAGTCGAGCTACGGCCAGGAGTGAAGGGGGGTGTTACGAATAGTAATATTTAATATTACTGTGCACTCCTCACCGCAGCAAAGAGAAGCACGCAGTAACGAGAATGAACGCGAAGCGTCAGACGGTTGGAATTGACTCGAAGCGACGGACAGTTGGGACGCATCTGGACCGTCGGAGCAGACGGCATCGGGCAGCTACAGGCAGGATGGTTTTGGCGGGAACAGTTACGAAACTGTACGTGCCGCACGGTTGGGAGTGAATTTGAATAAGGGAATGTACCCCTTAGAGTACATGGCTAGATAGGTCGTTTCGCATTCCCTTGTACTCTTATTTATATCACTTTGTTTGCATGTTTTTATTATCTCAAGCATTTACATTCACTCAGCTATTGAGGTCAAGGGCCCACCAACTATTTTCCTGCGTGCGAACCTTCCTGGGTAGATCCTGGGCTACGATCAATTTCTGATCTCAGCACAGATTGTATCAGGATCAACCCTAAACACCACCTGGCGAGTTGCGTTTAGGGTTAATTCATCCGAAAATGCATCCAGGTTCATTTTGTTTTGTTTTGATTTTTTTTTTTGCGGGAGTTTTATCTATAACCATTCACGTGATTTTTTTACCAGTTGTAAGGAAAATTCCTTTTCCTTACTTCGCGTCCCTGCTCAGCGCGTACAGCACTGTTCCCGCCAACAGCACCCAACAGTAATCCGTTACCACTCGCGACACTCGCCTCGGTACTGTTCCCGCCACTGTTCACGACGCGACCCAACCTCACGGCTCGGTTGGTAACCCGCGCTCCGGACCTTCGCCTCGACAATTCCCAACCACGGCGCTAGGCCCGTCGCGCACCCCATTTTCACACATTACCGTTACCACTGTAGTTTCGCTATATAATCCTTCGCTCATGCCTTCGCTCATTGTACTCTTGCTTCGATAGTGCATGTCAGAGGTCCACTGGAGATCCCCGATGATCCTAGGGAAGGGTTACAGGCACGTCGGCCTGGGGGGTTATGGGCGCATTCACCCGCTACACAAACAAGCCCTTTTATCCCAGTGGTTAGTGGCTGGGATTCTGACATGGTATCAGAGCGAAGGTCTCGGGTTCGAATCCCGGTGTATGCACTTCGGGCATCCCAGTGCGGGGGGGTGTCAGAGGTCCACTGGAGATCCCCGATGATCCTAGGGAAGGGTTACAGGCACGTCGGCCTGGGGGGTTATGGGCGCATTCACCCGCTACACAAACAAGCCCTTTTATCCCAGTGGTTAGTGGCTGGGATTCTGACAGTGCAATCTTCGTTCGCTCCCTCAATTGCACTCGTAACACTTGGTATTCAGAGCCTACGATCTCTTCTCGGACCGCACCCACACCTTCGCTTCCCCACTATCTCAATTTTTGGGGGGGGTAGACGTCTCTCAGCGACACAGCACCGCCGCTCGTAGTGCTCTCTCGTAAGCACGCACGGCCACGACAGAGGCTCTCGCTGAGCTCGCCCGACACCCCCGCCATGGCCGAATTCAATCTCGCGACTCTGACGCAGGAGCAGCTCGACCGCCTGGTGCGCCAAGTTGAAGAATCGGCGCTCGAAATCGCGACGCTCACGGCGGAACGTGACTCCGCGCGTCAGCAAGCCACGGCGAGCAACCCAGCACCGCAAGATGTACCTGCACCGTCGGAGGAGCCAATCGTCATTTCATCTGGCACACCAACACAGCACGACAGCGTGGGACAGCGCTCAGGAGCAGCCAGTGATAGCGCCGCCCAACCAATGCCTGGCATGGGGAGAAACCGGGCCGCGCCAAGCTCTCAGGAGCCTCGCGAAGCCCGTCGGCACGTGGAGTTTGCGGCAACAAGCGCCGATCAGGCAATCATGGCGCCAATGCCACTCAAGCCGCAGCGTCCGCCCTGTTTCGACCCGAGCCAGCGTGGGGGTCCGACGGTTCAATCGTGGATCTTCACGATGAACGTCTTCTTCGACGCGAATTACGTCGAGTCGGACGCAGCGAAGATCCGATACGCCGTTTCGCTGCTGAGGGGCCCCGCTATGGACTGGTGGCGAGTCATCGTGACGTCGCCACGCGCCTACGAGCCACCGTCGCAAGAGGAAGGGCCCGCGGGTCCAGCAGTCACCTGGAGCTCGTTCGGCGAAACCGCCCAGTACAGCACGTGGGATGCGTGGTGCGTAGGGCTTCGGGCGCGCTTCGAGCCGATCGCGGCTTCTATTTCGGCGCGTCAGAAACTGCGCACTTGGCGGCAGCTCGGATCGGTCCAAGACTATACGAGCGGTTTTCTCGCATTATGCGAGCAGGTCGGCTACATGCACGAAGCGGAGCGGGTGGACCGTTACGTCGGAGGGCTGAAGCCGGAAATCTCGCAGGAAATCATGCTACGCGGGCTCTCGAACTTCAACGAGATTCTCGCGCTCGCCGAGAAAATCGACATTTTGCACCGACCAAGACCGGGGTCCTACTACGGACATCGTCCTCGGGGATCGATCGAGCACGCCACCGTACACGCCGTTGCGACGAATGCAGCTGCCGCGCCGTTTAAGGGGCGCTGCTTTGCTTGCAACAGGCCGGGCCATCGCAAGAGTGAGTGCCCAGAGGAGCTGAGGCGCCGCGGAGCAGAGCAGGGGAGGGAGTCTCAGAGACAGGGAAACGCCAGCAGTCAGTAGAAATTGGGCCAACTACTGACGAGACTGCCTGCTCGCCCAACCGCACCGACCCTCACCGAGTCACAGTACCGATTCACGCCATCGATCGGGCTCGGATGAATAAGGAGGGTACAGCGACGGATTGCCCAATACTGATCTACGGGAAAATACAGGGAGCAGCAGTGAAGATTTTTATCGACGGAGGAGCAAGCCATAGCTTAGTTAATACTGCAACCGCACGGAAACTGCAACTGACACTCAGCCGGTGCTTACCTGAGGTAGACGCACGCTTAGTCGACGGCACGCCGCTGGCCATACGGGAAAAGGTGGAGAGGGTAAAAGTTCGCTGCGGGAGGAACTTTGGGTTTACACAGGAAATGCTCGCGACGACACTGGATGGGCACGATATTTTACTAGGACGTGATTGGCTGCGACGGTATAACTTGCGAATCGACAGGACGACAGGCAGCTGCACTGTGCGAAGTAGTGGAAACTGGGTCGAACTACCACGCTGGCAGTCGCCTGAGTCTTCAACGGTCCACGTCAACGCCATCACCATGAAACGGGCAGTCGCCGCTGGAGCTGACGTGTACGCAGTGGACATCGCAGTAGTGGGAGAAGCCGAGCAGCCGAGCGATTTTCAGAAACTGCTGGCAGCGGTACCGCCCGAACTACAGGAGCTGTTGAAACGGTACCCGGGGATATTTCCCGACGACTTACCAGCGGGACTGCCACCTCAGCGGGCGCACGATCATAGGATAGAACTAGAACCGGGGGCACAGCCAACCGTACAGCGCCAGTTCAGACTGACACAACCAGAGCTCGGCGAACTGAGGAAACAGTTAGATTACCTGTTAGAGAAGCAGTTTATCCGACCGAGTTCGTCACCGTTCGCCGCACCGATACTGTTCACACCGAAAAAAGACGGAGGGTTTCGCATGTGCATCGATTACCGAGCGCTCAACAGGGTTACAGTTAAATCGCGATATCCCATCCCCCGCGCCGACGAACTGATCGACCAACTGCGAACAGCACGGGTTTTTTCGAAATTCGATCTACGGGGAGGTTACCACCAGATTCGGGTCGAACCATCGGACTGTGCCAAGACAGCTTTTAGGACTAGATACGGGTCGTTCGAGTACACCGTAATGCCCTTCGGGCTGACCAACGCACCTGCGACATTTCAAATGACCATGAACGAGGCGTTTAGGCCGCTTTTAGATAAGTGCGTGATAGTCTACCTCGACGACATCCTCGTCTACAGTCGCGATAAGCAGCAACATTTAGCGGACCTCGAAGCCGTGTTTAAGATTTAGAGGAGCATAGGTTACTGACCAAGGGGTCTAAGTGCGAATTCTTTCAGGATAGGTTAGAGTTTCTGGGACACGTCATTTCGGAGGCTGGAATTGAGATTGACCCACGGAAGCTGGATACGGTCAAGGCATGGCACCCCCCGACCAACATCACCGAGCTGCAGAGTTTTTTGGGGTTTGTTAATTACGTCCGTCGGTTCGTCCCCGACATGGCCCGCTTAACAGCCCCACTGACGGATTTGCTGCGGAAGGGGGTCGTTTTTACGTGGGGGGAGAAAGAGCAAGCTGCCTTCTCTGCCCTGAAAACTGTTCTCTGTTCACCGCCCGTCCTGCGCATTGCCGACCCACACCGCCCATTCGAAGTAGTTACAGACGCGAGTGACATCGCTATTGGAGCAGTATTGCTACAAGATTTCGGCAACGGCCTACAGCCCATCGCATACGAGTCACGAAAACTGCATCCGCCCGAGAAGAATTACCCGATACACGACCGCGAAATGCTCGCGATCGTGCACGCGTTCAAAGTGTGGCGCTGCTACCTGACCGGCGCAGACGTCACAGTACAGACAGACCACAAATCACTACAGTACCTTCGCGCACAGCCTCACCTCAACCCACGACAGATTCGCTGGCTCGATTTCCTCGAGTCCAATTTTCACTACACGGTCACCTACAAAAAGGGAGCATCCAACCTCGCAGACGCACTGACCCGCCCCACCGCCCACATCCACGCAATCCTACTCGCCCAGACCAGCCCACTGTTAACAGGACTATTTACCCACGGTTATCAAACAGACCCTTTCTTCATCGGAGGAAACTCTCAGCAGTTCGCAATAGCACGAGGAGTCTATTACGTAAAAACCGGAACTGACCGCATTTGGGTACCAGGGTACACTCTGCTACGGGAATTACTGCTACAGGAGGCACACGACGGAGTTACCTCGGGACATTTTGGGGTAGAAAAAACACGGCAGCAGCTGCAGCGGTATTATTACTGGCCCGAGATGTTGACCGACGTACAGCGACACGTGGCATCGTGTCCCACTTGCCAGCTCATGAAGTCGTCACGGAAGCGGCCGGCAGGACAGTTGCAGCCGATACCACCCCCAGAGCGTGCGTGGCAGCAGGTGACGATGGACTTCGTCACGGGGTTACAGTCGGAATCCACAGACAGGAATGATTAAACTAGCAGTGAAATCAGTACAAGTACCTAACCCTAGAATTGTGTACCCCCTATAGGCTAACCCACTGTAGCCTAAACAAACACAACATATATAATGTTTGACACACCCCCATAGGCAAAGTGGGGGAGAGCAAGGGGTCACAAGACCAGTCAAAGCAAAGCAAAACAAGCTCAGGGTGGATCTCAAGGATACCACACAAATTCCGAGCACAAGCAAGTGGTCACAAGACCAGTTCACATGCAGGTTGATAATATAACAAGAGATACAGTGATCACAACCTAGCAAGTGTAAACATGCAGGTATATATATATATCACAGTACAAGCAGAGTCAAGAAGTAAGTAAGTGAGGTCCAGTAGGCACAAGGCCTAGAAGAGTACAGAAACGCTGATGGTCACAAGGCTGAAGCGCCTTGGTGAACACATCAGCAAGGTTGGCCTCAGTGGCCACGTAACGCAGACGAAGCTGACCACGCTGCTGCAGCTCTCGAGCAAGGAAGTACCGCAGGGCGATGTGCTTCGTTCTGTGCTCCAGTCTGTGCTCCTCACACAAGGCAATGGCAGCCTGGTTGTCGACGTACAGCACTGGAGGAGAACGAGGCCGCTCTCCCAAGTCGGTCAGCAGGTAGGTCAGCCAGCGTAGCTCCTGGGCAGCCATGGCTGTGGCGTAGATCTCAGCCTCACAACTGGAGCTGAGAACAGAAGAAGAGCGTGTAGAACGCCAAGAAACTGAGCCGGAGCCAAGGCTGAAGGTGTAACCCTGAGACGACCGCTGAGTAGCCTGGTCGTCCGCCCAAGAAGCGTCTGAGTGTCCAGTAAGTACAACTCGGTCTCGCCCTCCAAGCACTAGCCCCATGCCCGACGTACTGCACAAGTAGCGCAACACCCTCTTAGCGGCATCCATGTGCTCCTTCCGGTGACGGCCAGGAGCGACATAGCGTGCTAGGATGCTAAGAGGGTATGCAAGGTCAGGTCGAGTGCAGGTCATCAGGTACATGAGGCAGCCCACAAGCTCTGGATACGGGCCACTCGGCTCTACGGACTCATCCGAAGGC
Organism: Closterium sp. Yama58-4; assembly: GCA_947470075.1. Lineage (NCBI taxonomy): Eukaryota > Viridiplantae > Streptophyta > Zygnematophyceae > Desmidiales > Closteriaceae > Closterium > Closterium sp. Yama58-4. The sequence goes on from CANIUD010000152.1 coordinate 361,578, forward strand.
AGAGCTGAGAGCGAGTGACCGGTAGGCAGAGGAGTGGACTGAGGCGAGGAGTACGTGAAGCGGAAGCGCTGGAGAACCTGCTGCACCATGTGTGACTGAGTCAAGGTGATGGTGCGCCGTGCTCTGTCCCGGGTGATCCGCAAGCCAAGATAGCTTGTCAGTTCACCTAGGTCTGTGCACGTGTGTCTCCTCTGCAGCTCCGACTTCACGTGGGCGAGTGCCGCGGTGTCAGCAGTGGCAAAGACCAAGTCGTCGACATACACGAGGATGTAGAATGGCGGCAGTGAGGTGTCTGTGCGTAGAAACAGTGACGGGTCAGCAGTAGAGGGAGCGAACCCAAGAGCCGCAAGTGTCGTCCTCAGTGTGTCGTGCCACTCACGCGGTGCCTGGCGGAGACCGTAGACCGGCCGCTGAAGCCTCCACTGGGTACCAGGAGGAACCGACCCAGTGAAGCCAGGAGGGCGGCGCAGCCAGATCTCCTCGTGCAGGCTGCCCTGCAAGAAAGCAGTGCTGAAGTCAAGTGAGTGAAGCTCGTAGTCGCGCTGAGCGGCTATGTGCAGCAGCACCCGAAGAGTGGTCATCTTCGGGGTGGGGGAGAAGGTCTGAAAGAAGTCAACTCCCTCTCGCTGACTGAAGCCTCGAGCCACGTAGCGCGCCTTGAAGACAGGAGGAGAACCCGGTGGCCGCTTCACCCTGAAAATCCACATGCCACTGACGATGTTCGCCCCAGGTGGGGGAACCTCGTCGACGTAGGTGCGTGTGGACTTCCAGGAAGCCATCTCTGCGTCCATGGCTGTCTGCCACTGAGAGGAGTAGGGACCCGCCATCGCCTCAGCGTAAGTGCGCGGGGTCGGGATGTCTGGCGCATCCGGGTCTCCCTCAGGGGCAACTAGCATGGACACGAGGTGGGGTAAAGCAGCAGCAAAGCACTGGAACTCCTCCTGTCTGTCCTCAAGGACGTCCGTGCCAAGAGCACACTCACCCCCGACGGACGGAGGACAGACAGACTCAGACTCAGACTCAGCAACAAGGCTAGTGGCGTAGTCTAGACGACACCGGGCAGCAAAGTCTATCAACTCAGCGACCAGAGCAGACGCAGCAGAGGACTCAAAGGTAGGGTCAGTGACAACAGTAGCGAGGAGACGCGTGACAGTGGGACTGGCAGCACGACGGGAGTCAGACTCCGGATCAGGAAGAGTAGGCAGAGAGGACGCAGGAGGAGACGGCAAAGGGACACGCTGAGGAGAAGTGGAGGGACGCAGAGTCATGTAGTGAGTGCCAGGGACAGGAGGAGGACGCTCACGTGGGACACGACGACCAGTGCGAGCAGTACGAACAGGCGACGCAGGACGAGACTCAGGCTCACGACGCTCTGTAAGACCTCCTGTGGGACCAGTGTAAGGAGAGGGACCAGGGAGAGGCGAGGCAGGCGGGAACTGTGACTGCGACTGGACAGGCGGAGGACACTCTACGGAGGGAGGAGGACAAGGAGGAGGAGCCTGACCAAGAACCTGCTGAAGAAGTGGTACGAAGTACGGTCGCGGCCGCGTAGCGTCTCCAGAACCAGCAGAGACACCAGCGGCAGGGTCCTCAGCACCAGCAGCAGCTCCAACGTCCGGGTCCTCAGCACCAGCAGCAGCTCCACCGCTCGGGTCCTCAGCACCAGCAGCAGCTCCACCGTCTGGGTCCTCAGCTCCAGCAGCAGCTCCAACGCCCGGGTCCTCAACACCAGCAGCAGCGCCACCGCTCGGGTCCGCAGCACCAGCAGCAGCTCCAACGCCCGGGTCCTCAGCACCAGTAGCAGCGCCACCCCCAGGGTCCGCAGCACCAGGAGCACCACTCCGAAGACTGCAGCGCCGCGTGTACCACTCTCGGATCTGCTGAATGGGGGGGAGCTCCTGGGCAGGAGGGGAAGTACTGGTACGAGCTCCAGTAGCACCTCTCCGGAGGCGGCAGTACTGTAGGTACCTCTCCTGCAGCTGCCGGGAGGAGAGGGCTCCTCCAGGTGTAGCACGCTCAGGCTCAGCACCCCCAGACTCAGCACCCCCAGACTCAGCACCCCCAGGCTCAGCACCCCCAGGCTCAGCACCTCCAGGCTCAGCACCCCCAGACTCAGCACCCCCAGGCTCAGCACCCCCAGGCTCCGCACCTCCAGGCTCCGCACCCCCAGGCTCCGCACCCCCAGGCTCCGCACCCCCAGGCTCAGCACCCTCAGACTCCTCACGGTCAGGCTCAGCACCCCCAGCAGGACGAGAGTCAACAGCTACCTCGACAGGCTCAACCGGGTCTACCTGGGACACACCTGAGGGAGCGGCACCCTGAGGGGGGAGGGGGTCTGGTACCTCAGCACCTGGAGCGAGGAAGAGAGGCGGGGGGGGGAGCGGGGCAGTGTGGTAGGGGAAGAGGCGGTAGTAGGGGACGGACTCGTCAAAAGTGACGTCCTGAGAGGCCAGGACACGACGCGAGGTGGCGTGGTAGAACTGCCAACCAGGCGCGTCCGGGACAAAGCCAAGGAAGACAAAGGGGACAGCTCGACGGGAGAGCTTGTCCGCGGACGTATCGCGAACAAAAGCTCGAGATCCCCAGACCCGAAAACGCGACGCATCGCCAGCCTCTCCCGTCCAACGCAGTGTCGGAGAAGTCTCCGGTAAGGAGACACGGGGCCAGAGGTTGAGCTGATGTGCAGCGTATCGGACTGCAAACGGCCACAGAAAGTGGGGGGCAGCCGCATGAACCAAGGAGGTACGAGCGACCTCCATGACCAAGCCAATGCGGCGCTCAGCAACCCCATTCTGCTGTGGAGAGGCCGGAAGCGTGAACGACTGCTCAATGCCCTCCTGCTGACAGAAGGCCTCCAAGAGGCCAGAGGAAAACTCCCCACCTCTGTCAGAGTGCAGACGCAGGACAGGGAAGTCGGAGCGGAAACGCTCACTGAGCTGGAGACGAGATCTGCGGATCCAAGGGATCAAGACATCAGGTACGTCACCCTTGGTGCGCAAGGGGAAGACCGTGGTGTAGCGCGAGAAGTCGTCAACAACAATCAGGAAGTACCTCTCCTGACCCTGACCACGGACTCGGGCTGGGCCCCACACGTCCATGTGGAGCGTCTGCAAAGGAGCAGTCGTCGGGGGGAAGGAGGAGGAGTGAGGAGCGGCGCGCTGCCGCCCCTCGACACAGGGAAGACAGGGAGGAGCAGGCGAGGGTGGGAGGGGAGGGAGAACCCTGGGAAGACCAGCAACAAGGTCCCGTTTGTGCATGGCCCGAAGGCGCTGCACAGACGGGTGACCAAGGCGGTGGTGCCAGAGGACAGTCTCATGCGCCAGAGAGCGACACGAGCAGGGGGCGGACAGCTGACCTGACGCAGACGCAGACGCGGACGCAGCTACCTGAGGGGACTCAGTGGTCAGTGTGTACAGGTCCGACCCCGGCTGCCGAGTGAAGGTAGCCAGGTGACGGCCCGTCCGAGCACACGTGCAGTGGGTCACGCGCTCGTAAGCAGGGGTGAACTGGTGAACACCCCCGTCCTGGAGCGCACTACCTGCCACCAAGTTCGTAGAGAACGAGGGGAGGTAGAGACCTGACAGTGTGCCTGACGGGACCGCAGGACAAGGAAGGACAGTGGAGGAGGTCGCAACGACCGGACCCCCAGAGGGGTCAGCGAGGGAGACAGCAACTGGCCGAGCAAGCGGCTCAAGGACAGTGCGGTCACGAAAGAAACAGCGAGAAGCACCTGAGTCCAGTGTGAAGGTGTGCAGTGCTGCAGTCGACTCAGTACCAGAGGGCACGGACTCACTAGCACCTAGAGCAGCAGCCTCACCAGGACCTGGGGCAGCAGACTCACTAGCACCTAGAGCGGCAGCCGGACTGGTCTGAATGCCCGGGTCGGGCGGAACACGCAAGTACTGAGCACCCTCTCCACTAGTAAACATCGCATACATGGCAGTGAGAATAGCATCAAAGTCTAAAGCCCAGATATCAACTCCCTTCTTCTCCAGATCAGCCCAGCGGGGCAGCTCAGTGGCATCAGGAAACTGGGCACGCCACGCGTCAGTAAGGCGCGCGAAACAGCGCTGTGTGGGATGCGGCCTCCCACACTGCTGGCCAGTGCGGTCACCAGTGCGAATGACGTACGTGCAGGTAAAGCCACGCTGCGCATACCACTCACGGGCGGCCTGAAGCGACGGGGCGGGCTGCTGACTCTGGCCACCGCCAGCGCCTCCACGACCACCACTGCCGCCGCCACCGCCTCGGCCACCTCCACCCCTGCCGCTGCCACGACCACCTCCGCCTCCGCTGCCGCCTCCACCCCTGCCGCCACTCCCGCCGCTGCTGTCACCACCCCCACTGCCGCCACTAGCCTCCCCAGCCGCTCCTCCACTCCCACCGCCTCCACCCCCACCTCCTCCGCCGCCACCTCCACCCTTGCCCCCTTTGCTCTTGCGGCGCCCGCTCGAAGCAGACGCGGCCCCGACCTTCTCAGCACCAAGGAGGTCGACAGCAGCAGCAGAGGCGACAGAGGGGAGGAGAGGGGAAGGGGAACACCCCTCAAAGAACGGGGTGCGGGGGTCGCCACGAGAGGTGCCTACAGCGACGATGCTCGCCTCAGCTGCAAGCAGTTCCTTCTCGAGGAGGGCAATGGTGAGTTCAGTGGGGGAGCGAGAGAGGAAGTGGTCCCTGACTGTGCGCAGGGAGTCGGGGAGGCGGGTGACTATGTGGTAGAGAGTGATCCAGAGCGGGGGGGGGGTTGCTGGTGAGGAACTCGTCAGGCATAGCAGCGCGAAAGCGGGCCTCACTGGTCTTAAGGTGGGTGATGAGGTCAGCAACTGTCTGAAAGGAGGCCAGGTCGGGGAACAGGTAGGGGAGAGTGAGGCGGCCTAGTGTGGCAGAAGCGGGGGAGGAGTAGCGAGCGACTACAGCAGTGTACAGGTCCTTAGCAGTTTTGTGCTGGCCAAAGTGCTCGCGCTCGTCGATCGGTAGGGAGTTACGAATAGCGAAGCGAGCGTGGGCGTCACGAGTCTGCCACTGTGAGCGCTGAGTGCTGTCAGCAGTGGTAGGAGGGGCAGTAGCGTTGCCTAGGGCGTGATCGTACAGTGAAACGTCCTCCTTAGCAGTGAGCTGTAGAAAGAGGTGGAGGTCATCGAGCCAGGTTTCGAACTTCACTGGACGGCCCTCAGCATCGAAAGTAAGTACAGTAGGAGTAGCCATAGCGGCAGTAGCAGTAGCGGTAGAAACAGTAAGAATGAGGCCGCAGGGAAGCTGTGGGCAGTGTCAGCACACGGGCGGCAGCAGCTGATGCGCACGGGCGGGAGCGGCAGTGGGCGCAGAAGCGGCGGCCGCAGTGGGAGCGAGTGCAGCAGCGGCAGCGGTAGCAGGCGCAACAGGAGCGCACGGGCGGTAGCGGCCGCGGCGCACGAGCGGGAGCGGCTGCGGGCGACGCGCAGGCGGTAGCTGCAGCGGCGGGCCCGTGGTAGCGGCAGCTGCAGCGGGCGACAAGCAGGCGGCAGCTGCAGCGGGCGACGAGCGGGCGGCAGCAGCAGCGGGCGACGAGCGGGCGGCAGCTACAGCATGCGACGTGCGGGCGGCAGCAGCAGCGGGCGACGAGCGGGCGGCAGCTGCAGCGGGCGACGAGCGGGCAGGCGCTGCAGCGGGCGACGAGCGGGCGGCAGCAGCAGCGAGCGACGAGCGGGCGGCAGCTGCAGCGAGCGACGAGCGGGCGGCAGCAGCAGCGGGCGACGAGCGAGCGGCAGCTGCAGCGGGCGACGAGCGGGCGGCAGCAGCAGCGGGCGACGAGCGGGCGGCAGCTGCAGCGGGCGACGAGCGGGCAGGCGCTGCAGCGGGCGACGAGCGGGCGGCAGCAGCAGCGAGCGACGAGCGGGCGGCAGCTGCAGCGGGCGACGAGCGGGCGGCAGCTGCAGCGGGCGACGAGCGGGCGGGCGCTGCAGCGGGCGGGCGGCAATGTGCAGGCCTGCGGGGCCGCTGCGGGCTGCGCTATAGCGGTGCGAGCGGCGCACGGGCGGCTAGCCGGTCGCGCTCAAAAGAAATCGGCCGCGCGCGTGCAGCTAGCGGGTCGCGCGCGGTTAAAAAAAAAAAAAAAAAAAAAAAAAAAAAACGAGCCGCGCGCGATTGGCTGGCGGGCTGCGCGCGCGCGGTAGGTAGGAGGCGCACTGGGGCGCGTAGGCGCACGAGGGCGCACGGTAGGTAGGTAGGTAGGTAGGTAGGTAGGTAGGTAGGTAGCGGTGGGCCCTAAGAACGGTCCTAGCGAAGGACCTGCTCTGAAACCATGTCGGAATCAACAGACAGGAATGATTGAACTAGCAGTGAAATCAGTACAAGTACCTAACCCTAGAATTGTGTACCCCCTATAGGCTAACCCACTGTAGCCTAAACAAACACAACATATATAATGTTTGACAGTTTCCGGCCGGAGCGAGTGGGAACGACGCGATCATGGTCGTCGTCGATCGACTGACGAAAATGGCGCATTTCGCAGCCTGCAAGAAATCGATCACAGCCGAAGAAACAGCCCGCCTCTTCATCGCCACCGTCGTACGACTGCACGGGATACCAGCAGCAATCATCAGCGACCGCGACACGAAATTCACCAGCAACTTCTGGCGAAACCTGTGGCAGCAGTTTGGCACGCGACTACAGTTCAGCTCATCATACCACCCCGAAACTGACGGACAGACAGAACGGACCAATCAGACCATGGAGCAACTCATCCGAGCCACGTGTGACGATCCAACCACCTGGGAACAGCAACTGCCACTCATCGAATTCGCCTACAACAATTCGCCATCCGCCACCACCCAACAGTCACCCTTTTACCGGTACCTGAACTACGGACAAGACCCCACAGTACCCATGACCCCGAATCCCGACAACCCCGTTCCACGTGCACAACAGTTCGCCGAAATATTACAGGAAGCCCGGACCCGAGCAGCAGAAGCCATAAAAAAATCAAACGTCATCGCTAAGCGTAACGCCGACAGACACTGCCGCCCCGTCACTTACCAGCCCGACGACCTAGTTTTACTCGACACCCACAACCTCCGCCTACCCGTCACCCCGAAACTCCGCCCCCGATACTGTGGGCCATTTCGCATCGGCCACATGATCACACCTGTTACCGCCCACCTCCTCCTCCCTGCTGACTGGTACGTCAGCCCTTCGTTCCACGTAAGCCTGCTCCGCCCATACGTGCCATCCACCAGCCAACTGCCTCGCAACCGCCCAGCCAGCATGACACGACCACCAACGGAGCCAATCATCACGCCTGAGAAAATCCTAAGCCATCGAGTACGTGACCCACGGGGAGCCCGCAGAATCGAATTCCTGATCCGCTGGAAAGATCGCACGCCCACGGAGGACAACTGGGTTCCCCTGGACAGAATTGAGAATCACCCTGTCCTCACCGAGTACCTGCGAAGCCGCAATTTCCGGGATGTACACGCGCTCTCGTAAGGAGAACCTCCTTAAGGGGGGGGGGGGGTAGTGTAAGGAAAATTCCTTTTCCTTACTTCGCGTCCCTGCTCAGCGCGTACAGCACTGTTCCCGCCAACAGCACCCAACAGTAATCCGTTACCACTCGCGACACTCGCCTCGGTACTGTTCCCGCCACTGTTCACGACGCGACCCAACCTCACGGCTCGGTTGGTAACCCGCGCTCCGGACCTTCGCCTCGACAATTCCCAACCACGGCGCTAGGCCCGTCGCGCACCCCATTTTCACACATTACCGTTACCACTGTAGTTTCGCTATATAATCCTTCGCTCATGCCTTCGCTCATTGTACTCTTGCTTCGATAGTGCAATCTTCGTTCGCTCCCTCAATTGCACTCGTAACACCAGTTAATAGTGTCTGATTTATCCATCGCGTGAATACACCGTTGAAGTGACCATCCCCTCTTTTTTAACCATATCTATACTCTTTTCCATCACGAATGGCATATTTTCCCTTGTACCACTGAGAGTTTTTACACGACATCAACTCCACAGGGAGATGGCTGGGCAGTGTCTCTGTCTCGAAGATATTCCGTCAGAACCAAGCTTCGGAAGCTGGTGTGGCCCGCACCAAACGCCCGTGAAAAACAGGTTGGGAAACCAGCACATGCTTGTCTGTGCTACGGCCCCTGCGCGGCAGAATTTGGCTTATTAGGTTCGGACAGACTGGAGAAAGCTCTTGGATGCCTGGTTCCGAGCCTAGCCTTGAGGCATACTCCGAACCTGAAATTACCGAGCCTACCTTCCCACCAAGGACGAGCAGCAAACCCATTCCCCCTTGATCCTCTTCCCTCCACGCTCTCTGACTCTGCCTCTCCGATTTGGTTCCTTTCTGAATCTCACCTTCCGCTTCATAACCCGAATCCAAAACTCCGCTTGTTCCCTGAATCTTGCTCTGCTGCTTCTGGAGGGCTGCTAGGGTTTCCTCCATCCCTCCGTTTGCTGGGCATGGACCCGGACCAGGGTAAGCTGTTCATTGGGGGTATCTCATGGGACACCACGGAGGATAGGCTGAGGGATTATTTCCAGACGTACGGAGAGGTCAGGGAGGTCGTCATCATGAAGGACCGGACGACCGGCAAGGCTCGCGGTTTTGGTTTTGTGATCTTTGCCGACCCTGACGTGGCGGATCGCGTGGTTCTCGAGAAGCACACTATCGATGGCAGACAGGTCCGGCTTAGAGTGGGGAGATTCTACTATTTTATTTGTTTTCGGTGGTTTCACTATTGGTGCTTGCTGTGACGATTTTGATGAATCTGGCTCCTTATGTTTGCTGCACGCGGCTTTTTCAAGAGATTTATGTGCCGGTTAGCTGATGATTTGTTTCGTTGCTTCATTTGTATTTTCAGGTGGAAGCTAAAAAAGCTGTTCCTCGAGACGAGCAGAATCTTCCCAGAGGACTTGATTCATCTCAAGGCAACATGTCCGGAGAACAAGCAGCAGGAGGCGGCGGCGGACAGCCTGCTCAGCGGACAAAGAAGATCTTTGTCGGCGGGCTCGCGTCCACCGTCACGGAGGACGATTTCCGTCAGTATTTCGAGCAGTTCGGCACGATCACGGACGTCGTCGTGATGTACGACCACAACACACAGCGGCCGCGCGGCTTCGGCTTCATCACGTACGACTCGGAGGATGCAGTCGACCGCGTGCTGCAGAAGACGTTTCACGAGCTCAAGGAGAAGATGGTCGAGGTCAAGCGCGCCGTGCCTAAGGACAACATGGGCGGCGGCGGCGGCGGTCGCGGCGGCTATGGCGCAAGGGGAGGGTACGGATCTGGCGGGTACGGTGGCGGTGGGGGTTACGGCGGCGGAGGCGGCGGCGGATACGGGGCTCGCGGCGATTCGCGTTATTCCGGCGGTTATGGTGCTGGCGGCGGTCGCGGGTACGGCGGGTACGGTGGCGGCTATGGAGCGTACGGCGGCCAGTACGGCGCTGGGATGAACGGAGGCGGGTATGGCGGAGGGTACGGTTCGGGCGGCTATGGCGGAAGCGCTGCTGCCTACGAGGGAGGGTACGGGACTGGCGGCTATGGCGGAAGCTCGGGCTACGGCGGATCTCCCGGCGCGGGCGGCTATGGTCAAGGCGGCGGTGCAGGAGGCCGGTCGCAATGGCCCGCTGGGTACGGTCAGGGCGCGGGGGGTGGTGGCTACGGCGGTGGCTCTGCGGGTGGTGGATCTGGCTACGCGCAGGGAGGCAACTGGGCCGGATCGCAAGGTGCTTCCGGCGCCGCTGGCCAGGGCTACGGTAGCTCTGGTTACGGTTACGGCGGGGCGGAAGGGTATGGCGCGGGGGGTGGTACTGCAGGAGGGTATGGGAGCGGCGGAGGTGCGAGGCAGGGCGGGTACGGCGCGACTGGTGCTTCTGGCGGCTATGGAAGTGGAGGCCAGGCGGCGGGAACCAATAGTGCGAATTATTCTGGCTACAGTGATGCATATGGTAGCTCCGGCGGGTAAGTTTCTATTGCACTTTACGGATGCAAATAATACTGAAGTATATATATATTTCATTGCATGTCTATCAGCCGTTGCTGACCGCGTGCTGTTTCCCTGTGTTTTTCAGATATTCAATGTACTCGTAAGCAGGAGGTAGGACGAGCAGCTAGGGAGGGCAGCGTGAAGCTTATCAGCCTTTGCAAAGGATCCAGCTAGAGCCGGCGATAGGTGCCCTGGATCTGCAGGTGGAGGCTCTATCAAGGAGTTGACCATTCTTTCACAAGGTTCTAGTTTCAGCTAGGAGCTGAAAGATGCAGCAAGCAGGCTATTGCCCCTGGTTAAGCTCGGTAGGGAATAGGCAAAGAGCTATTTGTGCTCTGGTAAGGTTGGCAGGTAGGGTGATAGCTATGGTAGGATGTATTCAGCTTCAGGTCAGGGTGAGTTGCGAGGTGAGGAAGAGCTAACTTGAGGCGCTTTGCCCAGGCTGGTTTTCGTTCTGCGATTTGACTTTTTTCATATCCAGCTGGTTGTGCAGTGCAGTTTGACTTTTGAATCATTTACCGTAGCGTATTCTTGTGTGTGATTGAGGCGTGTTGTGTGTAGCATGTTTACAGGACCACACCACAACCACTCATGAACACCCATGGGTGGTTTATTTGGAGGCATCAGTTGTCAAATGTTGTAGCCTATAGTGAGGTTTGTCTTAGGGGGTACAAAACTTAGGGTTAGCTATATGTACCCCAACCAACATCAATGCATCATCCATTCTTCATTCTGACATGGTATCAGTTAGGTTAGGATCCTGTGGGATCCCGTTCCGCCGTTCTCCGTTCGTACCACCCGAGCCTGATCCTAGCTCTCGTTCGTCTCCTTCTCGTTGTTACCGAGCCTAGCGCCGAGCCACGCTCTCGTTCGTATCGTTCCAGCTGTTACCGAGCCTAGCAACGACCCACGCTCTCGTTCGTATCGTTCCAGCTGTTACCGCCCCCCCGTCGCGTCGCCTTCCCCCCCCTCGAGACGCGCCCGTCCCTTTCCCCCTGTCGCGTCGCGCTCCCCCCGTCGCGTCGCGTCCGCTCCTTCCCCCCGTCGCGTCGCCCTCCCCCTGTCCCGTCGCGCCCGCCCCTTCCCCCCGTCGCGTCGCCCTCCCCCTGTCCCGTCGCTCCCGCCCTCTCCCCCCGTCGCGTCGCCCGTCCCGCAGCGCCCGCCACTGTCGCTCGCGACCGCGCTCGTCGCCGCCGCGCCTGCCGCCGTCGCCCGCCCCCTGCGCGCCTCGCCGCGGCCCCGCCGTCGTCGCCCGCCGCTGCGCGCGTCGCCGAAGCGCCCCCTGCCGTCGCCCGCTGCGCGCGCTGCTGGCCCCTGCTGCCGAGCGCGCTGCCATCGCCCGCCGCTGCGCCCGTTCCCGTTCCCCGCTGCTTAGTCCCCTGTTACCTCCCGCTGTCACGCCCGCTGTGGCGTCCGCTCCTCCCCTGTCCCAGAGTACCGCCGAACCCTAATTTGCCTCTCACCTACTGCTGTCCCCTCCCTCTCCGTTCGCGTTCGTTTTCACTATGGCGACTCAGCGTGTCCTTCGTTTCGACGCTGACGGTAGACCTCTTGATTTTTCCGTCTGGCTTCTTCGTGCTCGCCGTCTGTTAGAGAGTCAGGTCCAGGCAGGCGAGACCCTCTGGGCGCACGCTACTGGTGCCCTACCTGCGCCCCCCGACCCTACGCCTTTAGGACCTGCCCCTGACGACGCCGCTAGAGCCCGCTTTGCCACTCAGCGAGCTGACCAGACGGCTTGGACGTCACGTGACGCTGCGGCCTGCATCGCGCTCAGCAGCCTCCTCCCTGAGTCTGAGGAGGTTCACTTCACTCAGGTTCGCACCGCTGCTGAGTACCTCACTGCGATTAAGGCCCGCTACTCTACTCCCGCTGCTGTCTCTCTTGGCCGCCTGTTCCTCCCGTTCCTGTTTCCTGACCTAGCGTCTTTTGAGCGCTCTGCTGACTTGATCGCTCACCTCCGCTCGCTCGACGCTAGTTACCGCGCTGCTTGCACTGAGGCACAGCTTGCACTGCTTCCTCCCCCTATGGCGATTACTATCTATTTCATCGCCACTAGCCTCCCTGACCGCCTTGCCTCCGTTCGCGACGCGCTTCTGCTGAAGCACCCTAGTGAGCTCACCGTCGAGGTCCTTGAGTCTGCACTCAAGGACGTCGAGAGCAACCTTCGCTCGGTAGCCGCTGCCTCTGGTGCTGTGCCCCCCCCACTCTTCCACGGGTGCACAGTCCCGCAGTTACCCACCTTTACTGCCTCACTTGCCACTGCCGCTACTGACGCGACTGCAGCTGCTGTTACGACTGCGTCGCGGTCCCGCGGTAGGAGTGGCAAGAAAGGCGGTTCTGGTGGTGGTAGTGGAGGTGGAGGCGGAGGTAGTGGAGGTGGCGTTGCGCCTGGCGGCGGTGGAGGTTCAGGGCCTGGAGAGGCGCCTCGTGCAGTGACTGGTGACTCCACTGCGCCTGCTGGTGGTGGCGACGCCCGAGTTCGTCAGTCGCCTCCTGTACTTCCTGCCCCGGTTGGTGGAGCAGCGGCGTGGTACCAGGCTCAGCGTCAGCAGCAGCTTCTGCAGCACCAGCAGCCCCTCTCCTCCCAGCAGCCTCAGCAGCAGCAGCGGCAGCAGCTGGCTCCGGGGTCGGGGCTGCGTCAGACCCAGCGCGGTGCTGCTTACACTCCCTGCACCTACCAGGTTCTGACAGGCACTCGTCGTGGCCACCCTTGTGGCCGGTTTCACCCCCCTGGTCAGTGCTTTGCTCAGCTCACTGACACGGTTCGTTTGGTCTACGGGGTTGGTGCTCCTGCCCCTGACTGGCTGCCTCTTGTTCAGCGTTACGGCTCCGCTCTGTGGGGCATGTCTGCTGAGCAGTTAGTTGATCTGATTGGTAATCCCCATGCTATGTATGCTGTTGTTGACTCTAGTGTTTCTGACTCTGTTTACTCTGGTGTTGTTAGCTTAGGTGCTAGCCTTGCTCAGTTGCCTGTTGCTAGTGTAGGTTCTTGTGTAGACTCTAGTCCAGCGGCTACCTCAGAGGACGGTTCGCTGTCGTTCACGCTGGACTCTGGAGCCTCTCACTTACGCCTCTTCCTGCGCCTGTTTCTGTGGCGCTGGCTGATCCCACTTCGGGACCAGTCACCGCGCGTCACACTACCACCTTGCCGTGTCCGGCTGCTCCTTCTGGGTCTCTCACTGGGTTTCACGTCCCCTCGTTCTCCCGGAACTTGGTGGGCGTGCGACCCCTCGTGAGTCAGCACGTGGGTGTGTGGTTTGAGCCTTCTGGAGAGACTGCGGTGTGTGTTGACGGGGACTCTTACCAGCCCCTCGCCACTTTTGCTGCTGAGCCGGGCTCCGGTCTCTACACTCTTCACACTGGCCCGCACGCTCAGCAGCGACTGCAGCAGCAGCAGCAGCCGTAGCAGCAGCAGCAGCAGCAGCAGCCGCAGCCGCAGCCACAGCCGCCCCTCCTGCCCCCGGCCCCTGTTTTGCCCCCCGTTCGAGTCCTCGCGTCTCACCAGGTTGCTCCGTCCCCCCAGGTAGCTGTGTCTTGTCAGGTTCCTCCGTCTAGTCCGGTCGCTGCGTCGTGCTCCTGTCGGTCGCTTGCCCACCCCACCGTTTTGTGGCACCACCGGCTGGGGCACCCTTCTCCTCCTCGTCTTCGCGCTATGTCTCGTCAGCGTCTTGTCTTAGGTCTCCCGCGTGTCTTGCCGTCGCTGCCGCCGTCCCTTGCACCACCGTGCGGTCCTTGCGTCGAGGGTAGGCTGCGCGCCACCCCTCACTCCTCCTCCCTTCGTCCGGCCACCGAGCCTTTTGAGACGCTGCACTTGGACGTCTGGGGCCCCTCTCCTCGCCCTGGCCCTGAGCGTGAGCGTTTCTTTTTGGTGGTCGTTGACGACTACTCCCGCTACACCACAGTGTTCCCCCTGGCGAGGAAGTCTGAGGTGACTTCTACGCTGATCAGGTGGTTGCTTACCACCCAGGACACTCGTGGTCGTCGTGTCAGCTGTCTCCACTCCGACCGCGGGGGCGAGTTTCGCTCCGGCATTCTCGCTGGATTCTGTCGCGAACAGGGCATTCGTCAGTCCTGGACGCTTCCGGAGTCCCCACAGCAGAATGGGGTTGCTGAGCGTCGCATAGGCCTGGTCATGGAGATTGCCCGCACCTCCTTGACTCACGCCCGTGCCCCCCATTTCCTGTGGCCATACGCGGTCAGGTACGCCGCGCACCAGCTGAACCTCTGGCCACGCGTCTCTCGGCCGGAGGCTTCACCGACCAGTCTTTGGACAGGGTCCCCTGGTGTCGCGTCGAGGTTTCGTGTCTGGGGGTGCTTGGCTCTTGTCCGCGACACCTCCGCGGACAAGCTCTCGCCTCGCGCCGTTCCTTGTGTCTTCCTTGGTTTCCCTGAGGACTCCTCTGACTTCACCTTTTACCACCCTCCCTCTCACCGGTTCTTTGACTCCCGTGACGTCCGTTTCGAGGAGTCCACCCCCTACTACGTCAGGTACCCCAGTCGAGGTCTCCCGGTCCCTCCCCCCCCTCTCTTCCTGACCGCCGCTCCCCCGCCTGCTCCCCCGGTACAGCCTCCCCCCCCTGGTCCAGCCCCGTCTGGTGTGTCTCAGGCTAGCCCTCCCCCTTCGGTAGCCCCCCCTGTACAGCCTCCCTCCCCACAGTCTTCCTCGCCGCCTCCTGCAGGTGCTCCCTCTCGGGAGGTTGGTCCTGCGACTGTCCCTGTACAGGTCTCTGGTTCTGGGGGTGCTGGAGTTGGAGCTGAGCCGCGGGTTGCAGAGGACTCTTGTCTTCCGGGGGCTGGTACTGGTCGTGCGGAGTCTGGGGGTGCTGGTGCGGAGTCTGGGGGTGCTGCGTCTGGGGGTGAGGGTGTCCCTTCGGTTTCTGGAGAGCCTGGGTCTGGAGCTGGTGTTGGTGCTGCCTCTGGGGGTGGTGTGCTTGGTGCTTCGGAGGTCGACTCTGGGGCTGCCGCTGCCCCGGACACTACTCCTTCCCCCCACCCCTACCCGACCAGGTTCCAGGCTCGTGTTCGCCGTGCTCGTGAGGAGCAGCTGGAGTTGGAGAGAGAGGAGAGAGAGTTGCAGCAGCTCGAGGAGCAGGAGCGACAGCAGCAGGAGCAGCAGCAGGATCAGCAGCAGGGGCAGCAGCCACTGGAGCAGCAGCAGCCGCAGCAGCCGCAGCAGCAGCAGCAGCAGCTGCTGCCGTCTCCTCCTCCTGTCTCGGGTCTTCGGACCCTTGGTCTCCCGTCTCCCTCTCCTTCCTCCTCCCCCTCTCCTCCCGTCTCTGGTCCTCCGCTTCCTCCTCCTGACCCCTCTCCCGCTGTTTTCCCTCGTTCTCAGTCTTCGTTGTCTCCTCCTCCTTCTCAGACTTGGGCCTCTCGTCGCTCCCCTCGTGCTCGTCCCTCGTCTCCTGTTCCCTTCACTGACCTTCGTACAGCCTTCCTTTGTTCTCGTCCACCTCGTCCGTCTCCGTCTGTGCTTCCGTCTCCTCCTGAGTCGGCCCTCACTGTGTCGCTTCCTTCTCCTGTCACTGACTACTACCGCACGTACCGTCCTGTTCTCTCTCGTGTTCTCGCCTCTCTTGTTACCCACCCTCGTGCCTCTGTGTCCTCTGTGTCCGCTCTTACTGCCGCAGTCACTGAGTTTGCCTCTACCCGCCGCCTTGACTTCGCCACCGCTCTTGTGGCTGCTCCTCCTTCCAGTCCTCTGGCCGTCGGGGGTGTGTCTGCCCTTGGCTGTGACGCCCTAGAGGACAGGCAGTTTGAGCTAGAGTTCCTGGCAGCCGCTTCCCCTCATCTCTGTGCCATGCTCCTCGCCCCTGAGGGTGACCCCGACGCCCTTGACATTCCGACTCCTCGCACTTACGCTGAGGCAGTGTCAGGGCCTTGGGCCTCTCAGTGGAGAGCTGCCATGGACGCAGAGATGGCCTCCTACAGATCCACAGGCACCTACGTCGATGAGGTTCCCCCTCCGGGGGCGAACGTAGTCGACGGCATGTGGATCTACAGGGTGAAGCGGCCACCGGGATCTCCTCCGGTCTTCAAGGCGCGCTACGTGGCTAGAGGTTTCAGTCAGCGCGAGGGAGTTGACTTCTTTCAGACCTTCGCGCCCACCCCGAAGATGACCACTCTTCGGGTGTTACTACACGTAGCAGCACAGAGAGACTACGAGTTACACTCTCTCGACTTCTCTACTGCTTTCCTTCAGGGCAGTCTTCACGAGGAGGTCTGGTTGCGTCGTCCCTCTGCCTTCACTGGCTCTTTCCCTCCTGGGACCCAGTGGAGGCTGAGGCGACTGGTCTACGGTCTTCGTCAGGCTCCTCGTGAGTGGCACGACACCCTGCGTTCTACCCTGTCTGACCTTGGGTTCCAGCCGTCTTCTGCTGACCCGTCGCTGTTCGTTCGTCGTGGCCCCACACCTTTCTTTGTTCTGGTCTACGTTGACGACCTTGTTTTCGCCACCCCTGACAGGGTTGCTTTGGCACACGTGAAGTCCGAACTGCAGAAGAGACACACCTGCACTGATCTTGGTGAGCTGCGCCACTACCTTGGCCTGCAGATCACCAGGGACAGAGCTGCTCGCACCATTACACTTTCACAGTCGCACATGGTGCAGCAGGTCCTTCAGCGGTTCGGGCTTCAGCACTCCACAGTACAGCGCACACCTCTTGCTGTTGACCACAGACTCACTGGACCCTTTCCTGACGAGCCGTTCGAGCCTAGTGGTCCCTACGCAGAGCTTGTGGGTTGCCTCATGTACCTGATGACTTGTACTCGCCCGGACCTCGCCTTCCCTCTCAGCGTTCTTGCGCGCTTTGTTGCGCCAGGGAGACACCGTCCTGTTCACTGGACAGCAGCTGTGAGGGTGGCGAAGTACCTAGCGACGACATCAGGCGTGGGGCTAGTTCTTGGAGGGCAGCAGTCTGTCGTACTTACTGGTCACTGTGACTCCTCTTACGCTGACGACGCTGAGACTCACAGGTCTACTCAGGGGTACTGTTTCAGCCTGGGTTCTGGAGCTGTTTCCTGGCGGTCCACGCGCTCCTCTTCGGTCTCGACCTCTACAGCTGAGGCTGAGATCTACGCTGGTGCCATGGCGGCACAGGAGCTGCGTTGGTTGACCTTCTTGCTCACCGACCTTGGTGAGCGGCCGAGCTCTGCACCGACCTTGTTCACTGACAACAAGGCGTCTATTCTCCTTTGTCGAGAGCCACGACTGGAGAGCAGAGTGAAGCACATTCACGTCAGGTACTTTCTTCTGCAAGAGTTGCAGAGGCGTGGACAGGCTCGCTTTGAGTTTGTGGAGTCCGAGGCCAACACTGCAGACATCTTCACCAAGGCGCTTCCGCCTTGTGACCACCAGAGGTGCTGTGTGCAGTTAGGCCTTGTTGACACTGGTTCTCGTGTTGCTTAGTCTCAAAGTCTACATGCAACGGAATGATTGGAATTAGGGTTTGCAAGCATACAAATGTTGTACCCTTTAGGGAGTGCCTCACTGCAGCCTATCATAACATTAACATTTGACACACCCCCATAGGCTAAGTGAGGGACACCAGGGCAAGCAAGGTGAAAACAAACGGTCACAAGACCAGTCAAGGCAAGACAAGCTCAGGGTGGAGCTCAAGGACACCACACAAATTCCGAGCACAAGCAAGTGGCCACAAGGCCAGTTCAACAGTTCACTAGGATATAAATATGAAAACACAACAAGCAGAGCAAGCAACAAGACTACAGCAACCGGGGGCCTACCTCAACAAGCCCCAACTGCACACAGAACCTGTGGTGATCACCAGGCGCCAAGGCCTTGGTGAAGACGTCTGCAGTGTTGGCCTCTGAGGCCACAAAGTCCAGGCGTGCCTGGCCGCGTCGCTGCAGCTCTCGCAGGAGGAAGTACCTCACGTCAATATGCTTTACTCTGCTCTCCAGTCGCGGCTCTCGACACAGGAGGATCATGGCCTTGTTGTCAGCGTACAAGGTCGGTGCAGAACGAGGCCGCTCACCAAGGTCGGTGAGCAAGAAGGTCAACCAACGAAGCTCCTGTGCCGCCATGGCACCAGCGTAGATCTCTGCCTCTGCACTGGAAGTAGCCACAGACGACGACCGAGTAGACCTCCACGACACAGCACCAGCTCCCAGACTGAAGCAGTAACCCTGAGTCGAACGCTGAGTCTCCACGTCGTCAGCGTAGGAAGAGTCGCAGTGCCCAGTCAACGCCACTGGCTGAGTCCCTCCAAGCACAAGCCCCATGCCTGATGTAGTCGCCAGGTACTTCGCCACCCTCACAGCAGCTGTCCAGTGGACAGGACGGTGTCTCCCAGTCGCAACAAAGCGAGAGAGGACGCTGAGAGGAAAGGCGAGGTCCGGCCGAGTACAAGTCATCAGGTACATGAGGCAGCCCACCAGCTCTGCGTAGGGACCACTGGACTCAAAAGGCTCGTCGGGAAAGGGGCCAGTGAGTCTGTGGTCAACAGCAAGAGGAGTGGGCTGTGTGGTGGAGAACTGGAAGTCGAACCGCCGAAGGACCTGCTGCACCATGTGTGACTGCGTCAGTGTGATGGTGCGAGCGGCTCTGTCCCGGGTGATCTGCAAGCCAAGGTAACGCTGCAGCTCACCCAGGTCAGTGCACTTGTGTCTCTTCTGCAGTTCGAACTTCACCTGAGCCAGGGCTGCCCTGTCTGCTGTAGCAAACACCAAGTCGTCGACGTAGACAAGGATAAAGAAAGGAGTAGAACCCGCTCGAACAAACAGCGACGGGTCGGCGGAGGACGGGCTGAACCCAAGGTCACGAAGCGTGGAGCGAAGAGTGTCGTGCCACTCACGGGGCGACTGGCGGAGACCGTAGACTGGTCGCCTCAGGCTCCACTGGGTCCCTGGTGGGAAGGTGTCAGTGAAACCAGGAGGACGGCGCAGCCAGATCTCCTCGTGCAGTCGGCCCTGGAGGAACGCAGTGGAGAAGTCGAGGGAGTGCAGCTCGTAGTCTCGCTGCGCTGCTATGTGGAGTAACACCCGAAGAGTAGTCATCTTCGGGGTCGGGGCGAAGGTCTGGAAGAAGTCAACTCCCTCACGCTGACTGAAGCCCCTAGCCACGTAGCGCGCCTTGAACACCGGCGGTGCTCCAGGCGGCCGCTTCACCTTGAAGAGCCACATGCCATCGACTACGTTCGCCCTGGGAGGGGGAACTGCGTCGACGTAGGTGCCTGTGGATCTCCAAGACGCCAACTCTGAGTCCATAGCCGCTTTCCACTGAGAGGCCCACGCCCCTGACACTGCCTCGCGGTAAGTGCGAGGAGTCGGTATGTCAAGGGCGTCGGGGTCTCCCTCAGGGGAGAGCAGCATGGCACACACAGAGGGAGAAGCGGCTGCCCAGTACTCCAGCTCAGACTCTCTGTCCTCTAGGACGTCACAGCCAAGGGCAAACTCACCCCCGACGGACAGAGGACGGTAGGGAGGAGCTGGCACCACACGGGTGGCGTAGTCAAGGCGGCTGGCGGCAGCAAACTCAGCGACAGCGGCAGTGAGAGCAGAGACCGACGACGGAGGGAAACGAGAGTCGGTGACAAGAGTGGCGAGGACACGTGCGGCAACAGGACGAACAGCGCGGTAGTAGTCGGTGATAGGAGTGGGGAGGGAAGGGAGAGAGGACGGAGGAGGAGACGGGAGAACGGACTCAGGAGAAGGAGAACGACGACGAGACGAACAAAGGAGGGCAGTGTGGAGGTCAGTAACAGGGGACGAGTGACGAGCACGCGGCGAACAACGGGTGACCAAGTCGCGACGGACAGAAGGAGGAGGAGACTGTGGAGGAGGAGAAGACCAGACCGCCGGACGGTCGTCAGGAGGAGGCAACGGAGAAACAAACACAGGAGGAGACTGGGAGCGGACAGGAGGAGAGGAGGAAAGGCCAAGGGCCCGCAGGCCACTCACAGGTGGGAACAACTGCCGCTCAAGAGGAAGCTGCGGAGGCGGCTGCTGCTGCTGCTGCTGCGGCTGCGGCGGCGGCTGCGGCTGCTGCTGCTGCGGCTGCTGCTGCTGCTGCTGCTGCTGCTGCTGGCGCTGCTGCTCCAGAAGGTCCAGCACCCGCAGCTCCTGCCGCTCCCTCTCCAGCCGCTCCTGCTCCTCACGCTCACGCCGACGGGCAGCCTGGAGACGCGTGTCGTGGCGGTGGGGAGGCGGAGTGGACTCCGCAGAACCAGGGCCTCCAGCGTCAGTCTCCTCAGACTCAGCTCCCCCAGAACTAGCACCGCCAGCGCCAGCACCTCCAACTCCAGCACCCCCAGAACTAGCACCTCTAGTGCCAGTACCTCCAGCTCCAGCACCCCCAGAGCCAGCGCCACCTGCGCCAGCACCTCCAGCTCCAGCACCCCCAGAGCTAGCGCCGCCTGCGCCAGCACCTCCAGCTCCAGCACCCCCAGAGCTAGCGCCCCCAGACCGAGCACCGCTAGAAGCTGCACCTCCAGCTCCAACACCAACCGAGTCCACAGGAACCTGTCGCGGAAGCGCCGAAGGCTGCTGAGGGGGCTGTGAGGAGGACTGCGGGGAGGGAGACGCTACCTGACGCGCGACCGAGGGTAGAGGGGTAGCGTGAGACACACCAGACGGGGCAGGACCAGGGGGGGGCAGGGGTACCGGAGGAGCGGGAGCAGGAGGAGGAGAGGGTGCGAGGAAAAGAGGGGGAGGGGGTACCGGGAGACCTCGACAAGGGTACCGGGTGTAGTAGGACACGGACTCGTCAAACCGGACGTCACGGGAGTCTAGGAACTGGTGGAGGGGCGGGTGGTAGAAGGACCAGTCGGCCGAGTCTACCGGGAAACCAAGGAAGACACAGGGAATGGCGCGTGCCGAGAGCTTGTCCGCAGAGGTGTCGCGGACCTGCGCAAGGCAGCCCCAGACTCGAAAGGCCGACCCGACACCAGGGGAACCAGTCCAAAGACTGGTCGGTGAAGCCTCGGGCCGCGAGACACGCGGCTGGAGGTTCAGCTGGTGTGCGGCGTAGCGAACCGCGTGGGGCCACAGAAAATGGGGCGCACGGGCATGGATCATGGACGTGCGGGCGATGTCCATGACCAAGCCTATGCGGCGCTCAGCAACCCCATTCTGCTGTGGGGACTCTGGCAGAGTCCAGGACTGGGTGATGCCCTGTTCGCCGCAGAATCCGCCGAGAATGCCGGAGCGAAACTCGCCCCCACGGTCGGAGTGGAGACAACTGACTCGACGACCACGAGTGCCCTCAGTGGCTAGAAGCCACCTGATCAGCGTAGCAGTCACCTCGGACTTCTTCGCAAGAGGGAACACTGTGGTGTACCTGGAGAAGTCGTCGACGACCACCAGAAAGTAACGCTCCCTCCCAGACCCCTGCGTCGGGGCAGGCCCCCAGACGTCCAAGTGGAGAGTCTCGAAGGGAGCGGTGGCCGGACGAAGGGAGGAGGAGTGGGGAGTGGCGCGTAAGCGACCGGCGACGCACGGAGAGCAAGGAGGGGCAAGCGAGAGAGGGAGCGACGGGAAGGTGCGTGGGAGACCTGTGACTAGTCCGTGACTGAGCATGCCACGAAGGCGAGGGATCGACGGGTGGCCAAGACGGTGGTGCCACAGAACGGTGCGGTGGGCGAGAGAGCGACAGGAGCAAGACGCAGCGACTGGACTGGACACAGCGACCGGACTGGACACGACTACCTGGCTAGACACAGCCACTGGACTGGGGACCTGGGTCGGAGGGGACGCAACAACCGGAGGGGAGGACGCGACCGGGGAGCGCTCGGTGTGGAGAACGTAGAGACCGGAGCGGGGCTCCCTGGTGAACGTGGCCAGAACAGCACCTGTGGTAGCGTCAGTACAGACTGCAGTCCGCCCACCCCCCAAGAAGGTAACCGTGATCCCCCTGTCCTGAAGGTATCCAACACCCACCAAGTTCCGAGTGAACGAGGGGATGTGGAGGCCACGCAGGACACCAGAGGGGACCACAGGGCACGGGAGGGTGGTGGAGCTACGCGCAACGGCTGGTCCAGAGGTAGGATCAGCCAGAGCCACCGACACAGGTGTGAGGAGAGGCGTAAGGGTCGTGCGGTCGCGGAAGAAACACTGAGACGCGCCCGAGTCCAGCGTGAACGAAAGAGAGGCCTCAGCCGGTGGGTCACTCGACCCAGTCGCTACACAAGCACCTAGAGCAGCAACACAAGCACCTAATCTAGACAGGCACAAGGCTACACTAGCAGGAGGCAAGCAGTCTAACCTACGAACACGCGAGCACACAGATCCATCAGCACTAGAGTCAGCATCAACATACAAAGCATATTGACGCGCATCGTCCATGGACAAAGCAAATACATCAATCTTACGGGCTAACAGACGAGACCAGCGAGGCGTGCTCGCCAAAGGGCCCCAACGAGCCCGGTAGAGGTCGTCGAGGCGGCGGAAGCACCGCGCGGCAGAGTGGTCGTCGCGACCACAGAGACAGGGGCTACCCGGCCCGGTGACGCACCAGTGAGTGCACGGGCCAGCGTCACGGCGAGGGGGGCGAGGGGCCCAGCTGGAAGTACTGCTGCTGCGGCTGGTGCTCCCAGGGCCTTTCGGACCCCACTGCGGCGGGGGACCCCAGTGCTGCTGCGGACCCCACTGCAGCGGGGGCCCCCACTGCTGCGGGGGCCCCCACTGCTGGAACTGCTGCGGTGCCTGCTGCTGCTGCTGTCCCTGCTGCTGCTGCTGTCCCTGCTGCGGGTGGTGCTGCTGTGGCTGCTGCTGCTGTGGGGGAACGCCCCCACCGGTCGGGCCTCCACCTGTGGGTGGGCCTGTCTGTCCAGCACCTCCTCCAGGGCCCCCTCCCCCTGGTGCACCACCGCCGCCGCCTCCGCCGCCTCCGCCACCACCGCCGCTCCCACCTCCACCTCCACCGCCACCTCCACCGCCGCCTCCACCGCCCCCACCTCCCCCCTTTCCGCCCTTCTTGCCACTCTTGCCCTCTTGCCCCGTTTCTGCCAGTCTGCGGCAGAAACGGCAGCGGTGTCCTCAGAAACCGACACAGCAGCAGAAGCGCGGGTAGCAGTGAAAGTGGGAAGCTGAGGGGCGGCACACCCCGCAAAGAGACGGGGGGCCACCGCATCAGTGGCGGAGGCAACGGTGAGGAGGCTGCTCTCGATGGTCCCGAGAGCAGTCTGAAGGAGGTCTATAGTGAGCTCAGTGGGGTGCTTCTGAAGAAGCGCGTCGCGGGCAGTGGCAAGGCGGTCAGGGAGGCGGGTGACTAACCAGTGTACAGTGAGCCACATGGGGGGGGGAGCAACAAGGAGCTGTGCGTCGGTACAGGCAGCACGAAAACCGGCGTCAAGCGAGCGGAGGTGAGTCACTAGGTCGGAAACAGTGGCAAACGAGCCTAGGTCGGGAAACACAAACGGCATGAGGAGGCGACT
The DNA here is from genome assembly GCA_947470075.1 of Closterium sp. Yama58-4. Classification (NCBI taxonomy): domain Eukaryota; kingdom Viridiplantae; phylum Streptophyta; class Zygnematophyceae; order Desmidiales; family Closteriaceae; genus Closterium; species Closterium sp. Yama58-4. Next base: position 384,942 of record CANIUD010000152.1, read on the forward strand.
GAGGGAGGCGGAGGAGGGGGTGGAGTAGCGGGCAACAATAGCATCCCACACCCCCTTGGCTGTCTCCACCTGGTCAAAGTGGGCGGCCTCAGTCGGGGGGAGAAGCTCCGACAGTGTGAGAGCGGCGGCAGCGTCACGCGAGAGCCACACGTCCCTGGCCAGGACCCGACGGTCGTACTCCGCCTGGGCCGTAGGGGTCGGCTCCGGGGTGGTCGGCAGGGCGGCGGGGGACGGGGGGGCCTGTAGGGCACCAGACGCGTGAGCCCACAGAGTGGCGCCGTCCTGTCGCTGGCTGGTGAGGAAGCGTGTGGTCTGGCGCTGCCAGGTACCGAACTCGATTGGGCGTCCCTCCGCATCGAAACGGAGGCGACGGGCCTCCATAGCGGAGCCCATGCTAGAGGCGGCTGGAGCACGGCGGAGGCGGAGCTAAGAACGAGGAGGAGGAGGACATAGACTAGGCGTGAAATCGTGGATCGCCAGCTACAGGTGCGAGGAGCGAGGTATGAGTGGCTAAAACGGCTCTAACCTAGGTGACCGGCGAGGGAGAGCGGCTGCCAGCCGCTGAGGGATAGTCCAGTGTCATCAGATTTGGGGAGGGCCTCGCGCACAAGGCGGCGGTGGGGCTAAGGTGATGAACAGTGAGAGAGGGGAGGGGAGGGCGGTTTTGACGGTGGGAATGGGCGGGAGGGCGGTTTTGACGGTGGGAATGGGCGGGGAGGGCGGTTTCGACGGTGGGAATGGGCGGGAGGGCGGTTTGGACGGTGGGAAAGGGCGGGTGGGCGGTTTTGACGGTGGGGATGGGCGGGGGCCAGGGCGTACGGGCTAGGCGCGGGCCTGGGCGACGGGCTACGCGCGGGCCTGGGCGACGGGCTAGGCGCGGGCCTGGGCGACGGGCTACGCGCGGGCCTGGGCGACGGGCTACGCGCGGGCCTGGGCGACGGGCTAGGCGCGGGCCTGGGCGACGGGCTACGCGCGGGCCTGGGCGACGGTTGACGCGACGGGCAGGGGGAAGGGAGGCGACGCGACGGGCAGGGGGACGGGAGGTAACGCGACGGGGAGGGGAAGGGGAGGGCACGGAGGGGGGGTTACTAAGGGGCGCGACGTGGGGCGGGCTGAGGGCCGCGCTAAGGCGCGAGAGGGCGCTAGGAGCGCGGAGAGCGCGGAGGGCGCTAGGCGTGACGGAGGGCGCGGAGGGCGCTAGGCGCTACGGAGGGCGCTAGGCGCTACGGAGGGCGCGGAGGGCGCTAGGCGTGACGGAGGATCGATACCTACTCGTGATACCATCTCAAAGTCTACATGCAACGGAATGATTGGAATTAGGGTTTGCAAGCATACAAATAGGAGTCCTACAAATGTTGTACCCTTTAGGGAGTGCCTCACTGCAGCCTATCATAACATTAACATTTGACACTTAGACTTGAGTGTACTGTTTACTTTGCTTTCTATATATCTCTGTTACTTCTTGGACTGGCCTTGTGGCCACTGTTGTTTGTGCTCAGACTGTGTGGTGACGTTGTGATCCACCCTGAGCTTCGTTTCTTGGACTGGTCTTGTGACCGTACTCGTTTGGTTCTGCTAGACACCCCTCACTTAGGCTATGGGGGTGTGTCAAATGTTGTAGCCTATAGTGAGGTTTGTCTTAGGGGGTACAAAACTTAGGGTTAGCTATATGTACCCCAACCAACATCAATGCATCATCCATTCTTCATTCTGACATCAGTGTACAACGGGAAAAAAACCTGAAACATCAGTGTGGCCTATAAAAAAAACCTGAAAAAACAGTCCTACAAAAATAAAATAACTGACTTTACAGGGTTGCTTAAAAATCGGCTGCCAAAATCAGGAATTTCAGGGTTTTTTTCCTGATATCTGAGGCCCTTTTGGACCTTGTGTCATTATAGGTTTTGAACATGTACCGTACTTGCTAAGATTTCGTACTGTGAAAGAGAGGATGTGTGGCCAGTGAAAAGATTTGTCAATCACGTGAAAACACCTTCGCTTGCAGTGACTGTACCCGATATCTTTTTTAACATGTTGGTCACGAGAGACATATTCAGAGGCACTTGATAGAACGAGAGGACACATTTGATAAAGCACAAATAGGTATAGCAGCAGCCTTCTTCCCAGCAGCCAACATTATTCAAGTCAAAACCATGATCATTTCCATCCAGCACAGCACAACCACCAACTGGATGCAGAAAGTGTGGAGTCAAACACTGTCAAACAGCAGCCTATGCAGAGCGTCTCAAGTTAGCTCTTCCTGACCTCGCAACCCACCCTGAATCGTGCCGTAATGCATCCTACCATAGCTATTGCCCTACCTGCCAGCCTTACCAGAGCAACAAACACCTATCCCCTGACAGAGCTTAACCAGGGGCAATAGCCTGCTTGCTGCATCTTTCAGCTCCTAGCTGAAACTAGAACCTTGTGAAAGAATGGTCAACTCCTTGATAGATCCGAGCCTTCACCTGCAGATCCAGGGAACCTACCGCCGGCTCTAGCTGGATCCTTTGCAAACGCTGATAGGTAAGCTTCACGCTGCCCTTCCTAGCTGCTCGTCCTACCTCCTGCTTACGAGTACATCAAATATCTGCAGACGGCAATGTACAGTCAGCAACAGCTAAGGGGAAGTGATAAAATAAATCTTGTGATCCGTATACTATGCAACTTACCCGCCCGAGCTACCATATACGATATATCACTGTTGCCAGTAGCCCCAGTCGCGCCGTGCATAGTCTGTATCAAACCTCCGCCGCTTGGCTGCACTGCCACCCCCTGCGCCATACCCATCCGCCCCTCCGTATCCATAACCATAGCCCTGGCCAGCGCCGCCGGAAGCACCTTGAGATCCAGCCCAGCTGCCACCCTGCCCGTAGCCAGACCCACCACCCGCAGAGCCACCGCCATAGCCACCCCCACCCCCCTGACCGTACCCCGCGGGCCATTGGGATCGGCCGCCTGAACCATAGCCGGACCCGCCTGGAGATCCGGCGTAACCCGAGCTTCCGCCGTAACCTCCGCCGTACCCTCCCTCGTAACCACCAGCGCTTCCGCCGTAGCCGCCCCACCCGTACCCTCCGCCATAACCGCCCCCGTTCATCCCAGCACCGTACTGGCCGCCGTACGCTCCATAGCCGCCACCGTACCCGCCGTACCCGCGACCGCCGCCTCCATAACCGCCGGAGTACCGCGAATCGCCGCGAGAACCGTAGCCGCCGCCGCCGCCGTAACCCCCACCGCCGCCGTACCCGCCATATCCGTACCCTCCCCTTGCGCCATAGCCGCCGCGATATCCGCCGCGACCGCCGCCGGCGCTGTCCTTGGGAACGGCGCGCTTGACCTCGACCTTCTTCTCCTTGAGCTCGTGAAACGTCTTCTCCAACACTCGCTCCACCGCGTCGTCCGAGTCGAAGGTGATGAAGCCGAAGCCGCGCGGCCGCTGCGTGTTGTGGTCGTACATCACGACGACGTCCGTGATCGTGCCGAACTGCTCGAAATACTGACGGAAATCGTCCTCCGTGACGGTGGACGCGAGCCCGCCGACAAAGATCTTCTTTGTCGACTGGGGAGGCTGAGACTGGGAAGGCTGCTCACCGTCACCCCCATCGCCTCCTCCTGCTGCTTGTTCTCCTGACGTGTTGCCTTGAGTTGCATCAGGCTCTTTAGGATTCTGCTCGTCTCGAGGAACTGCTTTTTTAGCTTCCACCTAAGAACCAAAGATGAAGGACATAGAAAAGTCACCAGCTTAAGTCTCACAGCTAAACGGCACTAGCAAGCTGTTCAAATGGCTGCATTGAGCAAACATAGGGAGGTAGATTAATCAAAGTCGCCACGGCAAGTACTTATAGCGAACTACCGAAAATGCGAGAGCAATTCTGCATAATCTAAGGCGGACCTGTCTGCCATCGATAGTATGCTTCTCGTTAAGCACGCGATCCGCCACTTCAGGGTCGGTAAATACGACGAAACCAAAACCGCGAGATTTGCCCGTCATCCGATCCTTCATGATCACCGCCTCTTTAACCTCTCCGTACGTCTGGAAGTACTCGTTCAGCCTATCCTCCGTCGTGTCCCATGAGATACCCCCAATAAAAAGCTTTCCTGGGTCTGAATCCATGCCTGGCAAAGGGAGGGATGGAGGAAACCCTAACACCCCTCCAGTAGCGATACAGCAAGACTCCTAAAACTAGGAGAATTGCGTTGCGATTCCACCTACGAAGCAGGGTTGTGTTGGTTACGAGAAACCTGGCGTTTCTCCAAAAATGAAACCAAGTCGGGTCGGCGGGGAGCCAAGATTGGGGAAAGGAGGTTCGAGAAGGATGAGGGTTACCGCACCAGACGGAGCCTTTAGGCTTGGACGGTACAGGTTCGGCACGACTGCATACCAGACCTACAAAACCTCTAGCCCGCGAACCTATAAATTTAGATGATGGCGTGACAAAAATTAGGCCATGGATTATACAGATTCGGAAACTACAGAAATGCCCTACGAATGTCTACAACGAGGATAAATTAGGCAGATTAGAGCAAGCGAAAGGTTCGGGGGCACTTCGAAATTGGTTCGGGTCGAAACCAGCTGACAAGGGTGCTGTTCGCCAGCAAATCGAATTTTTAATTGAAAACGATGGCATCAGCATCGCGACCGCATATGGAAGGGGGGGCGGAACCCTCCTCCGAGGTTTGGGCGAAATGCCGCCCGAGAAACTACGCGCGCCCGAAAGGCGAAATTTCGCAACCGCATCGGGAAGGTCCATCCCCACCTTCCCCCCAATGGCGCGAAATTTGTTCGTCACTGACCCGCGTGCTGCCCGCTGGCCAAAAATTTCACAACTTGGGTAAAAAACGCAAATAAAACACACCCCGCTCAAACACAACTCCCCCCACCTCGTCCCCATGTCCAGACACAACTCACAACACACAAGTTATGTGCGGGGGGCATTTCGAAGGTGTGTTTGGGAGGGAAAAAAAGGGGGGTATACGAACCCCCCTTTGTCAAACTTCAGGCTTGTTCAAGGGTGACCCTCTGAAATGCATGCGTCAGCTGTGCCATCGCTGTGCTTTGAAAAACGCGGTATGACGATGGCATGGCTAGGGGATGGTGTTTTGCCTGGGGAGGAAGTTTCGTCCCCGCTTCCATATGCCGTCGAAACGTTAAAATTGGTGTACAAAAGTGGGCGTTCGCCAGACGCCCAGTTTGTTAATTGGTTTGGAAGGTGGGTGAGGCTCGGCACTTTTTTCACGGGCTGACCAAGCTGACGGAGGTTAACGAACTCTAACTGACGGGATCAGGAAGGCGAGACCTACCTTCATGATCCCGTCGTTATCCCGTGATGTGTATAAAGGTGCTGGCAAACAGCCCCAAGATAAAGTAGGCTTTATAGCACTATATAATAACACAACAAAATGAAACCAGATTCTTGATGTAAATTTAATTGGAATGGCCCAATTGATTTCACCGCAAAATCGACAAGTTAACTTGTTAAGTGCTGCGATCAGAATGATCGTGCCTAGGATCTACTCAGGAGTGAAGTTGGTGGGCCCTTGACCTCAATAGCAGAGTGAATGTAAAATCTTTCGAGATAATAAAAACATGCAAATATAGCGATATAAATAAGAGTACAAGGGAATACGAAACGACCTAACTAGCCATGTACTCTAAGGGGTACATTCCCTTATTCAAATACATTCCCAACCGTGCGGCGCGTACAGTTTCGTAACTGTTCCCGCCAAAACCATCCTGCCTGCAGCTGCCCGATGCCGTCTGCTCCGACGGTCCAGATGTGCTGTAACTGTCTGACGCTTCGAGTCGATTTCCAACCGTCTGACTCTTCGCGTTCATTCTCGATACTGCGTGCTTCTCTTTGCTGCGGTGAGGAGTGCACAGTAATAATCAAGTATTACTATTCGTAACACCCCCCTTCACTCCTGGCCGTAGTTTGACATGACCTGCTTGACCACGCCGCTGAGTTCGGAGGAGTGCTGATACTGCTGGCGTGGCAGTCGCTTCGTGAGGAATACAGCTGCCATGTCACCGGTCGGGCAATAGGTCAAGTTGACCTTGCCCTTGTCCACCTCGTCCTTCACAAAGAAATACCGCAGCGCAATGTGCTTGGTGCGGTTGACGAAACCAGGCTTGTTCGCGATGCGAATCGCGCTCTGGTTGTCGCAGTGAAGATGAAATGTGGGCGAAGCTGGAATTTTTGCCTTTTGCAGGAGTTCCTGTAGGCTACCTTCGCGAACTGCTGCGGTTGCTGCGATGAATTCCGCTTCGGCTGACGACAGGGCAACCAACTCCTGCTTCTGCGAGTTCCAGGAGATTGGTCCCGTTGGTTCGAGTCGGAACAGGAAGCCAGTCCTGGACCGTCGATTATCGGGGTTTGTTGCATGATCAGCGTCCACATAGCCGATGAGATTGAAGGATGGAGTTGGTGCAGTTGAGTAGCACAGCCCAATCTTGGGCGTTGAAACGAAGAATTGAAGAGCGCGCTGCAGGTCCAGGAGATTCTCAGCCGTTGGTTTGCGTGAGTACTGCGCAAGCTGACTTGCGATGTACGAGAGGTCTGGCCTGCAGGTGACAGAGGCGAAAAGGAGGCATCCCAACTGCTGCTGGTAAGTCTGAATCCCAGCAGGGGATAGGGCTTTGTTGTCGGGTTTGTGGTTCGGTCCGGGGGTTCGGTAGGGAGTTGAGAGGGGTGCAGGTGAGATGTTTGTCAGAATATTATGCTCTAGCCTGTAGTGGGGTGCTCTATAACGAGTACAACCCTTCTAGGGTTTGCTATTTGTATCCCCATTCTTGCTAGTGCAAACCCTCCTTTGCTCATTTCTCTCTTGCCTAGCTAGGGTTTACCTAGCTATGGCTCCTACTTGTGCCTACTATTTTGACATGCTATCAGAGCGGTTACGCTCCTGGCCTGTGGGCCCGCCTGCTTCCGCTGCCTTCCTGTGTGTCGCGCGTCCCGTGGCGCGCGATGTTCGTTTTTTCTTCCCGCCGCGCGCCCCGAGCCCGCGGCGGTTTTCTGCCCGCCGTGCGCCCCGAGGCGCGCGGCGGTTTCCCACCGTCGAAGCGCCCCCCGTCGCCCGTCGAAGCGCTCCCCCCCGTCGCCCGTCGAAGCGCCCCCGTCGCCCGTCGGAGCGCCCCCCGTCGCCCGTCGAAACGCCCCCGTCGCCCGTCGAAGCGCCCCTGGGACCCGCGCGCGGCCCGTACGGGCTGCGCCAGGCCCGCGCGCGGCCCGGGCAGCCCGCGCGCGCCTCGTCCGGCCTGCGGCAGGCCCGTGCGCGCGCCTCGTCCGTCCCCCGAGCTTCTGCCGGCGCCCCACCCCCGCTACTGCCCGCGTTCCTGTGTTAGGGTTTGGGGGTGGAGGGTATGGGGGTGCCGTGAGTGTGAGCCGTCCCCTGCTCCTCCTCCTCCTCCGTCTCCCACTGCTGCAGCTGCCGCTGAGGGGGGTGGGTGTGTGGGGAGCCGAAGGAGTGGTGCTGGTTAGAGGGGTGACGTGGGAGTGGAGTTAGGGGTTGCAGCAGGGGGTGTGTGTTGGGGGGTGTGGGACAGTTGGAGGAGGTTGGGTGGAGGCAGCCGTCGTGTCGTCTGCAGCGCCTGTATTCCGGGGTTCTGATAGCCACCGGTAGCTCAGAGAGCCGGTTGCACCTGTCGCCCGTGGGTCCGTTGCTCCTGTCGCTGCTGATCAGACGCAGAGCCTGTTACTCCTGTATTCCGGGGCCCTTGCTCCCGGTAGCCACTAGAGCTGCACCAGAGCCGTCTGTTGCCCGTGTGTCTGCAGCTTCAGTCGTCGCCTCCACTCCTCTCTCCCCTCGCCAGCCCTCCTCCTCCTCACTTGCCCTCTGTGACCACCTCTAGCTTTGCTCATAATTGTGAACTTTAAACTATTGCTTCTTGAACTTGTGCTCAGAATGTGTGGTGACATTGTGATCCACCTTGAGCTTGTACTGCTTTGCTTGCTCTGCTGATTACACCCCACTTTGGCTATGGGGGTGTGTCAGAATATTATGCTCTAGCCTGTAGTGGGGTGCTCTATAGCGAGTACAACCCTTCTAGGGTTTGCTATTTGTATCCCCATTCTTGCTAGTGCAAACCCTCCTTTGCTCATTTCTCTCTTGCCTAGCTAGGGTTTTGTCAGAACATAATGCTTGTCTAGTCTGTAGTGGGGTACTCAATAGTGAGTATAACCCTTTTGGGCTTGCTATTTGTACTCCGCTTCTTTCTAGTTCAATCATCTTTCCTCTTCTACTGCTTGCACTTCTCTTTCGTGTACCCTAAACCTAGCTATGGCTTCTTAGTCTTAGCTACTATTTTGTCATGGAATCAGAGCGGTTCCGCTCTTGGCCAGTGGGCCCCACGTGCTTCCGCTGCTTTCCTGTCTGTCGCGCGCCCCGTGGCGCGCGACGTTTTTTCTTCCCGCCACGCGCGCGTTTGGGTCGCGCGGCTGTTCGCTGCTCCGTCGAAGCGCCCCCCCAACCCCCCCGTCGCCTGCAGCAGACCCGCCCGTCACCCCCGCTGCCCCGTCGCGGCGCCCTGGGGAGCCGCGCGCGGCCCCGCAGCCACGTCGCGGCGCCCTGGGGAGCCGCGCGCGACCCCGCAGCCATGTCGCGGCGCCCTGGGGAGCCGCGCGCGACCCCGCAGCCGCGTCGCGGCGCCCTGGGGAGCCGCGCGCGACCCCGCTGCCCCGTCGCGGCGCCCTGGGGAGCCGCGCGCGCGACCCCCGCTGCCCCGTCGAGGCGCCCTGGGAGCTGTGCTCGCCCCCCTCCCGCTGCCTCGTCGTGGCGCCCTGGGGAGCCGCCCGCCGTCCCCCGAATCGCTCACGGATCGCCCCCCCCCTCCCCCCCGCTGCTGCCTCTGTTAGGGTTTGGGGGTGGCGCGTGTGGGGGTGGCGCGTATGGGGGTGCTGGTTGTGTGCTCCGTCCCCTGCTCCTCCTCCTCCTTCGTCTCCCACTGCTGCAGCTGCCGCTGAGGGGGGTGGATGTGTGGGAGCCGAGGGTTTAGGGTTTAAGTGGGGGTGGCGTGTGAGTGGGGCTAGGGATGCAGCAAAGGGGTGTGTGATAGGGGGGTGTGGGACTGACAGGGGGGGGTGAGCGGAGGTCGCAGTCGTGTCGTCTGCAGTGCCTGTAGTCCGGAGCCCTCGTGCTCTCGGTAGCCCAGCGAGCCTGCTGTGCCAGTCGCCTGTGGGTCTGTTGCTCCTGCCGCTCCTCGTAGCCGCGGAGCCTGATAACCCCCGTAGTCCAGTGCCCTCGTGCGCTCGGTAGCCACTGTGCGCGCCGCTCCTGTTGCCCGTTGTGTCTGCAGCTTCGCCCGTCGCCTGCAGCAGATCGCCCCCCACAGTTTCTCCTCCTCCTCGCTTGCCCTCTGTGTTAGTCTCTAGCCTTTGCTTATCACTATGATCTACTGCTCTGAATGCTTGTTGTGCTGGCTGTACCCCACCTTGACTATGGGGGTGTGTCAGAACATAATGCTTGTCTAGTCTGTAGTGGGGTACTCAATAGTGAGTATAACCCTTTTGGGCTTGCTATTTGTACTCCGCTTCTTTCTAGTTCAATCATCTTTCCTCTTCTACTGCTTGCACTTCTCTTTCGTGTACCCTAAACCTAGCTATGGCTTCTTAGTCTTAGCTACTATTTTGTCAGGTTTACCTAGCTATGGCTCCTACTTGTGCCTACTATTTTGACAATGTTGAACCGCTTCCCTAACTCCTCTGCGTACTTAGCTGCTGACAGATGAATGGTCTCAGGCGTGTAGGAGATGTTGAGGCCTAGGAACTGCTTCACCTCGTAGTTGCACGTGATGTCGACGCGCCCCGCCAAGGCCTTCTCGAACTGCTCGAGGAGCTTGTTGTTTGAACCTGTGTAAAGCAGGTCGTCGACGTACACCGTGAGGAGAATGTATTCGCCGCGGAAATCGCGGCGGTACATTCCTGGGTCGTGCGGCATCTGCTTGAACCCGATTTCAAGCAGGATGTTGTGCAGGTACTGCTGCCACAGCCTCGGAGCCTGCTTGATGCCGTAGAGTGACTTGCGCAGCTGACACACGCGCGAGTCTCCTTCGCCGTAGGTATGCGGCTACTCCACGTAAATCACAGCGTCCACTAACGCGTATAGGAACGCATTCTTCACATCGATATGGCGGAGTGGTAGGTGCCTTGCAGCTGCGATAGCGAGCAGGATTCGGACGGAGGTGTGGCGACTGACTGGAGCGAATGTCTGGTCGAAGTCAATTCCATGCCTCTGGTCATAGCCGCGCACCACCCAACGCGCCTTGAAGCGCTCGATCGTTCCGTCCGCTGCGGTCTTCACGCGGAAGACCCACTTCCCCGAGAGGATCCTTGCGCCTTTGATTGCCGCACGGTCGACCAGCACCCAGGTGTCTCTGGACTGGAGCGCTTTGATCTCTGCGTCCATCGCCTCGCGCCATTCCTTGCTGTGTGGTCCAGAGAGGGCTTCGCGCGGGTTTCGGGGCTCGACGACATGTGGCGCCTTCGAAGTTGCGGTGTGAAGCCCGAGCAATTGCAGTCCTGAGACGGTACTGTCGTGGCGACGTTGCGGGATGACTTCCTGCACATCGTCGTCATCGCTCTTAGGTTCAGGGGGCGCTGGTGGTGCTGCGCCTCTGCCGCCTGTTTCGCTTCCGCCTGTTCCGCCCATTCCTCCTCCCGAGGAATCGTCGTCGTCGTCGTCGCTGCTGCGCCGATCTTCCCATGTGAACTCGCCCCTAGTGTCCTGCTCCAGGATTGCTAGAGCGGCTTCGTCTTTGGGCGTTGCGTAGCTGTGCCCATCATTAGCGTAAACGCGATTCGTGTTTGTCTGCTCATCGTGGCGGAACTGCTCGAGGAAGAGCCCTTCGTAGAAGATTACGTCGCGAGCGTGGGCGGTTTTCTGACTGAGGAGGTCCAGCACGATCCATGCCTTGTACTAATGGCTAATGCCGAGGTGAATTCCCCAGCGCGCGCGGCTGGCGAATTTGCCGATGGTTGACGTTGGCGGGCGGTACTGCACCATGCACCCCCACACGCGGAGCATCGATGTGTCCCCCTTAGTCCTAGTCCACTTAACGTGCGGCGACAAATTGCCGGTGATGGCGGTGGTTGAAAGCAGGTTATGCATCCGCACTGCGTGGTGCATTGCGTAGGTCCAGTAGATCGGCGGCAATTTCGACTGCTTCATCAGCGCCCGCACCTTTGTCATGAGCGTGCGGTTCGTCCGCTCAGCTACGCCCTGCTGCTGGTGCGCGTAGGGGAGAGAAATGTGATGCTCGATCCCCTTTTGCGCCAGGTAGCTCTGCATCTGGTTGCTCCTGAATTCTGCCGCGCCGTCAGATTGCGAGTTTTTCAACTTCTTCCCGGATTGCCGCTCCGCATGTGCCAGCCAGAGGCGAAATACTTCGTAGGCTCTGTCGCTCGATTCCACGTTCAAGACCCACACGTAGCGCGTTCCAGCGTCGATGAAGGTAAGCGTGTACATTTCGTCGTCGACTCCGCAGTGCCCCACGTTCAGGAAATCGCTGTACACCTTGTGCAGCTTGGGGTAGCGATTCGTCCCTGGCTCGAGCAGCGGGAACGGTTGGTGGCTTAGCGCGACTTCGGGGCAGACGGTGCAGTTGCGCGGGTGTGTCGCGCCTCTCACTTCAGAGCCATCTGGGCGCAAGAGCGCTCCAGGAGCGAAGATGCCTGCGTCGATGCAGTTTTTCAGCGTCGCGCGTGAAGGGTGTCCGAGGCGCTGGTGCCAGAGTGCATCGTCAGCGCGAAAGCCGGAGGTGCGCATGTAGCGCGCGCGAGCTTCCTCAGGGTCTTCGTCAGGTACGGGAGCAGGTTCTGCTGCTGCTTCCTCTGCATCTTCTTCTTCTGCCGCGGTAGTCAGCATCAGCGCCAGAAACTCTCTGTCGCGGATTTCAGAAAGCGGGATGTTGGTCCCAGGGATAGTTCCAGGGACGAAGGTGGGTTCGCAGGGCTCAGAGGCAGGTCCGTAGACGGTGCGGCGCAGGGTTGACGGCTCGTTGTCCCAGACGATGGTATCCCATGGATCGCGACGCGGGGGATTGTCAGGAGGAGGTTATGCAAGTGGAATATGACGCGGGGGACGACCAAGGGGAACGACTGCAGGTGTTGCCTCAGTTTCCTCTGCTTCATCCTCTTCCCCCCTTCGTTTTTCGCGAGAAGTCCCCCAGCCGTTGTTGTCCGCGCCAGTTGCGGCGCCCCATCCCCCGCTTGCGTTGGCCCAGCATCCGCCGTTGTCTCCCCATCCGCCGGTGTCGCTTGTTCCCCATCCGCCAGCGCTTCCCCACCCCCCTTCATTGGAGGCGCTTTCTTCCGCTTCGGCTCCCCAAGCGCCGCACGCGAATGTCCCACGCGCTTCGGCGAGGCTTTGTTGGCGAAGCTCCTCTGCTTCGCGACGCGTTAGTTATTCCTCTTGCTCCATGGTAAGCTTTGCTGTGGGGTCGCGCCAGTGGGAGTAGACCTTCAGAATTTCTTCAAGGGTGTAGGGGCGCGCGACTCCGCGTGAATCCAAGGTTCCTCGGCGTTGTCCGCGCAGAATGCCTTCGAGTCGCTGAGAAGGCGGTCCAGCGTGGGGGCTGTGGTCGGGTCCGAACACGCGCTGAGTAGTGAGTTGGAGCTCCAACTATGACATTCCCTCTTCTGGCAGCGCGTGGCGCTCTGCTCTAGCGATAGCGGCGAGTCCGTGGCCAGCGATTGCGTTGGTTGATGTCGTCGGCATGTGACAATCCCTGCAGATGCCGTCTGGGTCAGGGTTGTGCAGCGCCGTTTCGCGTGGGTGAGGGTGATGCGGCACCCACGGTCTGCCGTCAGGGTGCTTCCAGTCCCTGTGGTGGATGTGCTCGAAGCGCAGTGGCACGAGGTCAATTAACTCGTGCGAGTCGCCGCTGCAGTCGGGAATGTCGAAATCCAGGACGTACACTCCGTTTTCGGAGTGTGCTCGTCCGATCTGCCTGCGGGGAAAGTTGCGCGATTCGTAGTGCAGCAGAATGTCGCGCGTCGCGCGATCCGTGCTGAGGTCGACGCCGCAGTCCATGAGTTGTGCGGCGGACAGGAGGTTGAAGCGCAGGTTCTGGACGATCAGCACATCGTTGAGCGTGATGTGCGTACAGCTTCCACGTGCTTTGAGCAGGACGATGCCTTGTGCGCTTGCGCGCAGGCGCGTGTTCTTGGCCACAGTAATATAGGTGTCTGTAGGGGTGGCGACGGCGTTGGATATGTAACGCTCGGAGCCTACCATATGCTGGCCGCAGCAGCTGTCCAGGTACCAGGTGTTGTAGCGCTTGTTGTCGTCACGTGCGAGCAGCGCCAGTCGCGGTGTGACGATGCGTGGAGTGTCAAAGTTTAGAAATCGCTCGCGCGAGAGCCAATCAAGTGGCGCCACCCGCATATCAGGTACATGGGGGAGACTTTCAAGCAGCGGGACTGGAAGATTCCAGTCCTGGTCGTCGTCGTCGGTGAAGTCGTGGCGCGGGCTGAATGGGTTGTTGTTGTTGAATGCGCCAATGGGGTGCGGTGCCGGCTCAGGTGAAGGTGAGCGCACGCGGCGACGACGCGACTCGCCTGTCATGGCCATGTTGCTCATGACATTGCGAACTGGGGCAGTCGATGACGGCTGCTGCTGCTGATGCTGAACCGCTGGGTTCAGGTTGCGCGCGGGTTGGGGTTGATACCCCTGGGCTGGACGCACGTCGCCTCGTACGTCTTGTCGGCCGGACCAGTTGCTCGGATTGGTCTGGCGAGGGCGAGATCGGTATTTACATCGATCCGCCAAGTGCCCGAAGGTTCTGCAGATTTTGCAGTAGAGGCGCCTCGGCCGTCGCTCTTCGTTGTTGTCGGCGCAGAAGACGAGTCGTTCACGTTTTCGTCGTGGCGCTGGTCGCTGCTGATCCATATCCCTCTGTTCGACGAGAAGGGCGGCGCAAAGGGCGGCCTCCGAGATGACCCCCTGCTGTCGGAGAAGCGCCTTGCAGGGCCGCCACTCTGGGCCGAGCCCTTGAAGCACGATATTGACGAAGATTTCTTCCGAAATCGAGCTTCCCAACTTCGCGATTTGGTCGCGAAGGCTCCGGCAGCGATTAATGCAGCTGTTGACCTTCTCCCCTGAGGTCATCTTGGTCTCCAGTAACTGCTGGAGCAGCCGGCTCGAAGAGACGGAGTCCTTCGGCTGATACACACCGTTGAGATGGCGCCAGGCGTCGAGGGCTGGAGCAGCCGATGTCTTGTACGAACGAATGTTGAGTTGCTCCGCCGGCGACATGTTGCGCAGGAGGATCCCGTACGCCATTAGGGAGTCGTTGTAGTAGCGAGTCCTGGCGTCGTCGGTGTCCTCAGCGGGCTCCGCGTAGCTCCCGTCGAAGTAATGGAAGATTTGGGCGTTCTGCAGCAGGAGCTCCAATTCGAAGCTCCAGGTATAGAAGTCTCTGCCGTCAAGATATAGATGTACTTGTCTTTATTTTTGATATATTGAGAAACCTTGATTGAGCAGAGAGAATTGCCTCTTCACTGGGAAGGGAAGCCTTGGGAGTTGAGCCATTGGTATTGAGGGAGAATGTGTGCGGGGCGGCGTTCTGGCCAGTTGGGGCCGGTTGAGAAGGTTGCGAGGATGTTCCCGCGTCGCCGTTCCGCAATGTTTGGAGCCCTTACTCCATGTTGGTGAGTTGCTGAAGAAGTTGTGCGAGGACTTCGGTGCCGATCGTCGTCGTGTTCTCGCTTGTCGCAGCCGGATTGGGTTGCGCTTCAGTCTGACCACCAGATCCTCAGGCCATCTTCACACGCGAGCGTGTGCCGGGCGCCACTTTCCGAATGCCGTAATTTTCGGGAGTGGCAGTGCGAAGGATTCCCGAGCCGCTCTCATACCATGCTGCGATCAGAAGTTGATCGTGGCCTAGGATCTACTCAGGAAGGTTCGCACGCAGAGAAGTGAAGTTGGTGGGCCCTTGACCTCAATAGCAGAGTGAATGTAAAATGCTTTGAGATAATAAAAACATGCAAATACAACGATATAAATAAGAGTACAAGGGAATACGAAACGACCTAACTAGCCATGTACTCTAAGGGGTACGTTCCCTTATTCAAATACATTCCCAACCGTGCGGCGCGTACAGTTTCGAAACCGTTCCCGCCAAAACCATCCTGCCTGCAGCTGCCCGATGCCGTCTGCTCCGACGGTCCAGATGTGCTGTAACTGTCTGACGCTTCGAGTCAATTCCAACCGTCTGACGCTTCGCGTTCATTCTCGTTACTGCGTGCTTCTCTTTGCTGCGGTGAGGAGTGCACAGTAATAATCAAGTATTACTATTCGTAACACCAAGTTTCACCATATTGGGTAATAAATCATTTGCTACAACGTATGGACCTAGCTAGTGTGGTGCAATAGCGTACTTTACACTTACTATAGGTAGTTTCTCACATTTTAAGAACTCAGGCCCGGAAGCAATCATCCCAAACAGCCAACATTAAGCCATTTTTGGCTATTTTCCCCCATATGTCTCCACATTTGACAGCAGCGATTCTTGGCAGCAACTTGCCTGAGGGACCTCTTGCCGCATCATGTTTTTTTCCCACGTGGCAAAGATTTTGGTGGGAGTGAGATCGTGGTAAGAGAGTGGTAAGAAGTAGGGTGTAGAGCTGTCTATTCCCTTCTCCCTCCCTCCCCTCCCCTCATCCCAACATCAGGGTCAGGTCCAAAGCGGCCGTTTGCTTCCCTTCAACTCAACCCCTCCCTGATCCCCTGGTAGAGGTCCACTGGAGATCTCCGATTGATCATAGGGAAGGGTTACAGGCACGTCGACCTAGGGGGTGATGGGTGCACTCACCCGCTACACAAACAAGTCCTTTTATCCCAATGATTAGTGGTTGGGATTCTGACATGGTATCAGAGCGAAGGTCTCGAGTTCGGGTTCCGGTGTGTGCACTTCGGGCATCCAAGTGCGAGGCGGTTTCAGAGGTCCACTGGAGATCCCCGATTGATCCTAGGGAAGGGTTACAGGCACGTCGGCCTGGGGGGTTATGGGCGCACTCACCCGCTACACAAACAAGCCCTTTTATCCCAGTGGTTAGTGACTGGGATTCTGACACCCCCCATCCACAATCGCTGTCGCAAGCGAATTCTAAACATTCCCCAATCCATGTGGTTTAGGAAATTCTCACGATCCACATAACATGAACCAGATTGCTGGCTGTTTCATCTAGCGCACAGAGGCTTCCCTCCCTCTTTTGCAACCACCTGGGAACAGGGGGGGGGGGTGTCAGAAAGTCTAGGCAGGAATGGATGAACTAGCAGAACGTTTAGGTACAAATATGAAACCCTAATGGGGTTGTACCCCATATTGGCTACCCCACTACAGCCTACACAAATATAACATGCATATATGTTTGACACACCCCCATAGGCAAAGTGGGGGAGAACAAGGGGTCACAAAACCAGTCAAGAAAGGCAAAACAAGCTCAGGGTGGATCACAACGTCACCACACGCACTGAGCACAAGCAAAGGGCCACAAGGCCAGTTCACATGCAGAGGTATATATGCAACAATAGCATCACAGTGATCACTACCTAGCAAGAGCAAGCATGCATGTATATATATATATATATATATATATATCACAGTACAAGCAGAGACTACAGCAAGTGCGGAAACGTAGGCACAAGGCCTAACAAAGTACAAAGGCGCTGATGATCACCAGCTGTAAGTGCCTTGGTGAATATATTAGCAGTGTTGGCCCGAGTGGCCACGTGAGCAAGACGAAGCTGACCTCGCTGCTGCAACTCTCGAGCCAGGAAGTAACGCAGAGCGATGTTGCTCCTGACACAAGGCAATGGCGGCCTTGTTGTCGACGTACAGAACTGGAGGAGAACGAGGCCTCTCTCCCAAGTCAGTCAGCAGGTAGGTGAGTCAGCGTAACTCCTGTGCAGCCATGGCTGTGGCGTAGATCTCAGCCTCACAACTGGAGCTGAGAACAGAAGACGAGCGCGTGGACCGCCAAGAAACAGAGCCAGAGCCAAGGCTGAAGGTGTAACCCAAGACGTGTCAGAGTGTCTTGTGAGGACAATGTTGCTTCGTCCTCCAAGCACGAGCCCCATGCCCGATGTACTGCACAGGTAGCGCAGTACCCTCTTAGCAGCATCCATGTGCACCTTTCGGTGCCAACCAGGAGCCACGTAGCGAGCCAAAAGGCCAAGAGGGTACGCCGTGTCAGGTCGAGTGCAAGTCATCAGGTACATGAGGCAGCCCACTAGCTCTGCGTAAAGAGCACTCGACTCTACGGACTCGTCCGAAGGTGGAGCTGAGAGCGAGTGACCTGTAGCTAGAGGAGTGGACTGTGGGGAGGACCAGGTGAAGCCAAAGCGCTGAAGGACCTGCTGCACCATGTGTGACTGAGTCAGTGTGATGGTGCGGCGTGCTCTGTCCCGGGTGATCTGCAAGCCAAGGTAACTGCGCAGCTCACCCAGGTCAGTGCACGTGTGTCTCTTCTGCAGCTACGACTTCACCAGAGGGAGAGCCTCAGTGTCAGCAGTAGCAAAAACCAAGTCGTCGACGTACACGAGGATGTAGAATGGCGGCAGCGAAGTGTCGGTGCGTAGAAACAGCGACGGGTCAGCAGTCGAAGGAGCGAACCCAAGAGCCGCAAGTGTAGTCCTCAGTGTGTCGTGCCATTACTGAGGCGCCTGGCGGAGACCGTAGACTGGCCGGCGGAGACCGTAGACTGGCCGCCAGAGGCTCCACTGGGTACCAGGAGGGAACGACCCAGTGAAGCCAGGTGGGCGGCACAGCCAGATCTCCTCGTGCAGGCTACCCTGTAAGAAGGCTATTCTGAAGTCAAGAAAGTGAAGCTCGTAGTCACGCTGAGCGGCAACATGCAGCAGCACCCGAAGAGTGGTCATCTTCGGGGTAGGTGCGAAGGTCTGAAAGAAGTCAACTCTCTCACCCTGACTGAAGCCTCTAGCAACTTAACAAGCCTTGAAGACAGGCGGAAAACCTGTGAGGATCTAGGATCGAGCTCAGAAAAGATGATTGTGAATTGAATGATCACCTGGGTACAACACGAGGCTATATATAGGCTCGACACAAGGCAGGTAACCCAGGTGTTACGCGAATGTTCTGAGGGTCGCGAAGCGTCCCGAACAGAACCTTCCCAAACGCGGTGGAAAGCAATTCGGTGGCAACCGAATAGCTTGAGTTCGGTACACGTAACCTGGTTCGGTGCCTATAACTATAATAACTATAGTAAAGCAACGAACCAATGTAAGAATTCAAGCAATTCATGCATGCAGAAAATAAACCTAAGCTAGAATGGCATAAGGAAATAAACCTAAGCTAGAATGGGTGGCTTAAGCCGACGTACTCTCACACGTCCCCCCCTCAAAGCTGGGTGGCGTGAGATACACCCTGCTTGACAAGATAGTCCTTGAGAGCATGGCGTGCGTTGCCCATATCAGCTTCTGCAACCCAACTGTCCTCAGTGGGGTCGTATCCCTTCCAGCGTATCAGGAACTCGAGGGTCTTGCCGCCGCGGCGCCGATGAGTGAGAACACGCTCGATCTCGTACTCTGGTTCATCCTGCACAAGAACAGGTGGTGGTGGCGGTAGCTGCCATCCCTGGAACTGTTGGTTGGGGTCTTTTTAGGGCTTAAGTAGATGAACATGGAAAGCGTTGTGAAGCTTCCACGTATCTGGTAAGCGCAAGCGGAATGTAACTGGTGTCACCTATGCCTCCACGAGAAAAGGACCACAGAAGCGAGGCCGGAGTTTGGATGGAAGGTGAGACAGGTTCAAGTTGCGCGTGTCAAGAAGCACCTGATCTCCGACTGCTACTGAGTGATCTCGTCGCTGACGATCGGCATACTGCTTCTGGGAGTTCTGCATCGTGGTGAGACGCCGTTGAATCTTTTCCCATAGCTGCTGCATGGTGGTGACGAAGTCGTGAGCGGCTTGGACGTGTGCCGGTGTGGTTAGCTAATGTGGAGTGAGTGGTTCCCGTCCGTAGCACAGGAAGAAAGGAGTTTTCCGTGTGGCCGCATGCGAGGTGTTGTTGTAAGCGAACTCTAAGGTCGGTAACTGTGTGTCCCAGTGGCTGATGTCGTCTTTGCAAGCTGTGCGCAGTAACTGTTCAACCACCTGATTGAGTCGCTCAGTCTGTCCGTCAGTCTGGGGATGGTATGCTGAAGACATCGCAAGCTTAGTCCCCAACAGTCCCATAAGCTCCTTCCAGAACTTACTCGTGAATTTTGGGTCTCTGTCTGAGATGAGTGTAGCGGGGATGCCGTGGATGGTGATGATGCGGTCGAAGAAGAGTCGAGCAGTTGCTTCAGCTGTAGCTGTGGCGTTGGTCAGCATAAAGTGACCCATTTTGGAGAACTTATCGATTACTACGAGGATGGAGTCGTATCCCTGTGAGGTCGAGGGAAGTCTTTTGATGAAGTCAAGACTAACGACCTGCCATGGCTGCTCCGGTACGGGTAGAGGCTGAAGTAATCGTGTTTTTTTCTGCTTGCTACTCTTCATCCGCTGGCATGTGTCACAGGAGGTGACAAACGACTGCAAGTCTGCTGCCATCCGAGGCCAGTAGTAATACTTTGCTATTCCCGTTAACGTCTTGTTGCTCCCGAAATGTCCCGCGTATGGTACGTCATGAAACTCCTCCAATAGGATCTGCCGTAGCGGGGCGTAATTCGGTACCCAAATCTTTCCTGAACCCTTCCTTACCGCTTTGTCTTGCTCCCACTATAACAGCTTCTGTTTCTCTGCCGTTGATTTCTCGCCGTCCACGGAGTATCCATGTTGGAATAGACCCTTGAGCAGAGGGTTCATCCCATCGAGCTGGATGCCTGCTACATGACCGGAGTGGCACAATGCGTCAGCCTTGTTGTGTAGCCCGGGCTTGTAGACGATGTCGTAATGGAAGTGGGTCTCCAAGAAATCCACCCACCGCACCTGTCGTCGTGAGAGCGTCGGCTGCGACTTCAGGTATTTAAGGCTGCAGTGGTCAGTATAGACTACGGTCTTGGCTCCCTCAAGGTAACACCTCCACGCCTTATAGGCCACGACAATGGCTAAGGCTTCCTAGTCGTGAATGAGGTAGTTTAGTTCCGCTCCGTGTAGCTTCTTAATGTGGTAGGCGATAGGCTGTAAACTGTTCCCGTGATCCTGCATCAGTACTACATCGACTGCCTGGTCACTAGCGTCTGCTTCAACTACGTAGTCCTTGTCTGGGTCCGGTAGGATGAGTACTGGCGCTGTGGTCAGTGCTGTCTGTAGCTGTTCCATGGCTTGCTGATGAGGAGCACCCCATTTGAAGGGCGTGTCCTTTTTCAGTAGGTCTGTCAGTGGCGCTGCTATCTTAGCGTACTACGGCACAAACCTGTTGTAGTAGTTGGCGAAGCCGAGGAACTGCTGCAACTCCTTCACGTTCTCCGGAACCTTCCACTTTTTAACGGCTTCGATCTTCCGCGGGTCCACGTGTACGCCCTCGGCACTCACCATGTGCCTGAGAAACTGCACCTTCTTCAGTGCGAAGTCGCTCTTTGACAGCTTCACGTAGAACTTATTTTTTCGGCAGGATCTCGAACACCTTCCGCAGATGCTCCACGTGCTCCTTCATGTTCTTGGAGTAGATGAGGATGTCATCCAGGTACACTACTACGCATTCGTCCAGCAGGGGCCGTAGGATGTGGTATATTTCCGGCTGAAACGTCGCTGGTGCGTTGCAGATTCCGAACGGCATCACCAAGTATTCGTAGGAGCCGTATCTCGTACGGAACGCCGTTTTGTGGATCGAGTTGTCCGCCATCTTGATCTGCCAGTAACCCGACCGTAAATCTAGCTTCGAGAAAACTGTTGCACCACGCAGTTGGTCCAGTAAGTCGTCGATGCGCGGTATGGGGTATTTGTTTTTGACTGTCTGTTTGTTCAGTGCGCGGTAGTCGATGCACATCCGTAAACTGCCGTCTGGTTTTGGTGTGAAGAGAACTGGTGCGCCGTAGGGAGAGGTGGATGGTCGGATCAGTTGTCTGTCTAGTAGATACTCGATCTTGATCTGTTTTCTCATGTCTGTCAGCTCGGTCGGACTCAGTCTGTAAGGTGCACGTGAGACGGGTTTCACACCTGGTTCCTCCACGATCTCGTGCTCGTGGGTGCGTGCTGGAGGTACGCCTGCAGGTAGGTCGTCGGGCATGATGTCTTTGTGTTAAACTGTATTATGCTTGTAGGCTGTAGTGGGGTAGCCAATATGGGGTACAACCCCAACTAGGGTTTCATATTTGTACCCAAACTTCTGCTAGTTCATTCATCCTTGCCTAGTTACTTTGAGATGGTATTCAGAGCAGGAGGTCCCTAGGACCTATCGACCGTTTCTTTTAAGGGCCCACCACCGCTCGCATGCGGTTACCACGCTACCCCGTGCCCTAGCCTCGTAGCGCCCTCGTGCGCCCTCGTTAGCGCCCTCGCGCGCCCCTCGTTAGCGCCCTCGCGCGCCCCTCGTTAGCGCCCTCGCGCACCCTCGTTAGCGCCCTCACGCGCCCCTCGTTAGCGCCCTCGCGCGCCCCTCGCAGAGTCGCCCGCCCGCCGCGCTGCCTGCTCGCAGCGTCGCCCGCTCGCCCCGCTGCCCGCTTCGCAGCCCGCTCGCCCCGCTGCCCGCTTCGCGGCCCGCCCGCCCGCTCGCTGCTCGCTTCGCGGCCCGCCCGCTTCGCAGCCCGCTCGCCCCGCTGCCCGCTTCGCGGCCCGCCCGCCCGCTCGCTGCCCGCTTCGCGGCCCGCCCGCTTCGCTGCCCGCTCGCAGCGCCGCCCGCCCGCCCGCTACCTGCTTCGCAGCGTCGCCCGCCCGCCGCGCTGCCCGCTTGCAGCGCCGCCCGCTCGCTCGCTGCCCGCTCGCAGCGTCGCCCGCCCGCCCGCTGCCCGCTCGCAACGTCGCCCTCCCGCCTCGCTGCCCGCTTGCAGCGTCGCCCGCCCGCCCGCTGCCCGCTTCGCAGCCGCCCGCCGCGCTGCCCGCTCGCCGCGTCGCCCGCCCGTCCCGCTGCCCGCTTCGCAGCCCGCCCGCCACAATTCCCACCTGCAGCGCCACCCGCCTCGCCTGCTGCTCCCTGACTGTGCACCGCCGCTTGCTCCTGCTGTGGCTGCTAGCTTCGCTCTAGCGCGTCCCCTCTGCTGCTGCCGCTGCTCTGCTGTGCCCTCACGCCTGAGCTATGGCCTCTATTCGCGTTCTTTCCTTCGATGCTGAGGGCCGTCCCGTGCAGTTCACTTCCTGGCTCGATGACCTGCAGTTGTATCTTATGAGCAATAGCACGGACCACATCTCCCTCTATGACTACGCGTCTGGTGCTGCCGCTGCTCCTGCTGCCACAGCCGAGCTTAGTGTACGTTCACAGTGGCAGACTCGTGACGCTGCAGCTCGCCTGGCTATTCGCAGTCACCTGCCGTTAGCTGAGCTAGAGCACTTTGGCGACTGCAAAACCGCTAAGGCCCTATATGACGCTGTCGTTGCTCGCTACTCCTCACCTGCCACAGCCGAGCTTAGCCGTCTCATGCTGCCTTACCTGTTCCCTGACCTGTCCACCTTTGCTACAGTCGCCGATCTTATCACCCACCTTCGCACTAGTGATGCTCGCCTGCGTGCCGCCCTTCCCACCGAGTTCTGCGCTAAGAACCCCCCTCCCCTGTACTGGACACTCCACTTCATAGTCACCCGTCTCCCTGACACCCTCAGCTCAGTGCGCGACTATTTCCTTGCTCGCTGTCCCACTGAGCTCACTGTCGCCCTCCTAGAGGAGAAGCTGCTAGCAGCCGAGAAGAGCATTGTGGCTGTTGGTGCTGCTCGCGGCGCTCCTCGCACCCCCATCTTTGAGGGGTGCTCTCCCTCTCCCCTCGCTCCCTCCTATGCTACTGCTGCTGCTGTTGACTTCCTTGGTGCTGAGTCTGCTGGCGCTGCTTCTGCTCCTGGTGGGAGGCGCCGCACCGGCAAGGGCAAGGGGGGCAAGGGTGGCGGGGGTGGCGCTGGGGGGGGAGGGGGTGGGGGAGGTGGGGGGGGAGGCGGTGCTGGAGGGAGCGGTGGCGGGAGTGCCGGTGGGAGTGGGGCCGGCGGCGGAGGCGGGGGCGGCGGCGGGAGCAGTGGCGGTGGTGGCAGCGGCGGCGGTGGCGGCGGTGGCGGTAGTGGCGGTGGCGGTGGCGGTGGTGGCGGTCGGAGCGGAGGTAGTGGCGGCGGTGGAGGTCGGAGTGGAGGCACCGGCTCGGGCCAGAGCTCCCAGCAGCAGCAGCGTCCCCAGTCGACCCAGCAGCTTCGTGAGTGGCTTGCTCAGCGTGGGACGTCGGGGGGCAGTGGCCGCTGTTCCTATGTCATTCGCACAGGTGATCGCAAGGGGCAGACGTGTGGAAAGTTCCACACTCAGTACCGCTGCTTCTTCCGCCTTGACGACGCTTGGCGTGAGGAGATGGGCGAGGATGTTGAGCGCCCTCGCTGGGCTGAGCTGATGAGGGCTGGTGTTGATATCTTTGCTCTTGACTATGATGCTATTATTGCTGCCATGTATGCATTGACTGTTAGTGCCGAGGGAGACTGTTACTTGTGTGTGCCGCCTGACCCAGGTATAGAGCCCGCTGCCCTAGGTGCTAGTGAGTCTGCTCTCTCTGGTATGGTGCCCCCTGTACCTGCTCCCTCCAGTGCTGTCCCGGCTGTTTGCGAGTCTGCTCTCTCAGGTACAGCACCCACAGAGACTGCTCTCTCAGGTACCGCACCGGCTGAGGCCTGTCACACCTTCACCCTTGACTCAGGTGCTTCCCGCTGTTTCTTTCGTGACAGTACTGAGCTCACACCGCTTCCTGCACCGGTCCCAGTCTCCTTGGCTGACCCCTCTAGGGGCCCAGTCCTTGCACAGTCCACCACTGTGCTCCCTTGTCCGGCGGTTCCGTCTGGCTCGTTGACGGGTTTCCACCTCCCCTCGTTCTCGACGAACCTGGTGAGCAACGCTGTCATCCAGGATCAGTGGGTTGACACCTTTACCCCTGGAGGACAGCGTGTGGCGATCTGCACGTGCTCCAGGACCGGCCGTCACCTGGCTACGTTTACCCGTCGGCCGGGGTCGAGTCTCTACACACTGACCACTGCGTCTCCTCAGGTCGCTGCTGTCGGTCAGGTGTCTGCGTCAGGTCTGGTGGCCCACGCCTGTGAGTGTCGTTCCCTGTCGCACCAGACTCTTCTCTGGCACCACCGCCTGGGTCACCCCTCCTTGCCACGCCTTCGTGGCATGCACCGTCGCCACCTTGTGTCTGGTCTTCCCAGGTCCCTCCCTCCCCTCCCTGCCTCGCCTGCGCCGCCTTGCCTTCCTTGTGTCGAGGGGCGGCAGCGCGTCGCTCCTCACTCCTCCTCGTTCCCCCCGACAGAGGCTCCTCTGCAGACCCTCCACCTGGACGTGTGGGGCCCAGCCCGCGTTCGTGGTCAGGGCGGTGAGCGGTATTTTTTGCTGGTTGTCGACGACTACTCGCGTTACACCACGGTCTTCCCCTTGCGCACCAAGGGTGAGGTCCCTGCTGTTCTGATCCCTTGGATCCGCACAGTTCGTCTCCAGCTCCGCCGCCGTTTCCGGACGGATCTTCCTGTCCTGCGTCTGCACTCTGACAGAGGTGGTGAGTTCTCCTCCGATCTCTTGAGGACCTTCTGTCAGGCGGAGGGCATCGAGCAGACCTTCACGCTTCCGGACTCCCCACAGCAGAATGGGGTTGCTGAGCGCCGCATTGGCCTGGTCATGGAGGTCGCTCGTACCTCCTTGGTCCACGCGGCGGCTCCCCATTTTCTGTGGCCGTTTGCTGTCCGGTACGCCGCGCATCAGCTCAACCTCTGGCCCCGTGTCTCCTTGCCGGAGACCTCGCCCACACTGCGTTGGACGGGGGAGGTTGGCGATGCGTCGCGCTTCCGGGTGTGGGGTGCTCGTGCCCTTGTCCGCGATACGTCCGCGGACAAGCTCTCCTCCCGCACGCTTCCCTGTGTCTTCCTTGGCTTTGTCCCTGACGCGCCTGGCTGGCAGTTTTACCACCCCACCTCGCGCCGGGTCTTCGCCTCTCAGGATGTCACCTTTGACGAGTCGGTCCCTTTTTACCGTCTCTTCCCCTACCGCACTGCCCCCCTCCCTCCCCCGCCGCTTTTCCTTGCTCCTGGTCCCCCTCCGGTAGACCCCCTTCCCCCTCAGGGTCCTGCTCCTTCAGGTGTCTCTCAGGTAGACCCTCCTCCCGTCGCTGAGCCTGTCGAGGTCACAGGTGACTCAGGTGCTGCTGCGGGTGGTGCTGCTGGGAGTGCTGAGCCTGGGGGTGCTGAGCCTGGGGGTGCTGGGCCTGGGGGTGCTGGGGCTGCAGGTGCTGGGACTGAGGGTGCTGGAGTTGAGGGTACGGTGCCTGAGAGTATGGAGCCTGGGGGTGCTGCGCCTGGGGGTGCTGAGTCTGCGGGTGCGGGGCCTGGGAGTGCTGGGACTGCGGGTACTGGAGCTGAGGGTACTGTGCCTGAGAGTTTGCCGCCTGGGGGTGCTGCGACTGGGGGTGCTGAGCCTGCGGGTACTGAGCCTGCGGGTACTGAGCCTGGGGGTGCTGCTACTGAGCCTACGGAGCCTCGGGTTACTGCGTCTGGGGGTGCTCCGGTTCGGGGTGCTGAGCAGTCTCTCACACCGCAGCAGCTTCGCGACTGGTACGTCCGACGCTTTCGCCGTCCTAGTGGCTCGGCTGGAGTTTGGGGTGCTGGAGCTGCTCGTCCTGGGGGTGCTCGTACTGGGGGTACTGGAGCTGCCGGGACTGGCTGTTCTGGGAGCACTGTGACTGGAGCTGCTGGAGCTGGGGACTCTGGCGCTGGCGGTGCTAGCGGAGTTGGAGCTGCCGACTCTGGGGGTGGCGCTGCTGCTGGTGCTGCGGACCCACCTGGTGGAGCTGCTGCTGGTGCTGAGGACCCGAGCGGTGGCGCTGCTGCTGGTGCTGGGGACCCGGACGTTGGAGCTCCTGCTGGTACTGAGGACCCGGCCGCTGGAGTCTCTTCTGCTTCTGGAGACGCTGCGCGGCCGCGACCGTACTTCGTACCGCTCCTTCAGCAGGTTCTTGGGCAGGCTCCTCCTCCTTGTCCTCCTCCCTCCGTCGAGTGTCCTCCGCCTGTCCAGCCGCAGTCACAGTTACCGCCTGCCTCGCCGCTCCCTGGTCCCTCTCCTTACACTGGTCCCACAGGAGGTCTTGCAGAGCGTCGTGAGCCTGAGTCTCGTCCTGCGTCGCCTGTCCGTACTGCTCGCACTGGTCGTCGTGTCCGTCGTGAGCGTCCTCCTCCTGTCCCAGGCACTCACTACATGACTCTGCGTCCCTCTACTGCTCCTCAGCGTGTCCCTCTGCCGTCTCCTCCTGCGTCCTCTTTGCCTGCTGTTCCGGACCCTGAGTCTGACCGGTATCGTGCTGAGCACCCTACTGTCACGCGTCTCCTAGCTACTGTTGTCACTGACCCTACCTTTGAGTCCTCGGCTGCATCTGCTCTGGTCGCTGAGTTGGTTGACTTTGCTGCTGCCTGTCGTCTAGACTACGCTGCTCGCCTTGTTGCTGGGTCTGAGTCTGCGTCTGTCTGTCCTCCGTCCGTCGGGGGTGAGTGTGCTCTTGGCACGGACGTCCTTGAGGACAGGCAGGAGGACTTTGACTCTCTCGCGGCTGCTGTACCTCATCTCGTGGCCTCGTTGCTTGCCCCTGAGGGAGACCCGGATGCACTAGACATCCCCACTCCGCGCACTTACGCAGAGGCGATCTCGGGTCCCTACTCCTCTCAGTGGCAGACAGCCATGGACGCAGAGATGGCATCCTGGAAGTCCACAGGCACCTACGTCGACGAGGTTCCCCCTCCTGGGGCGAACATCGTCGATGGCATGTGGATTTTCAGGGTGAAGCGGCCGCCAGGTTCTCCGCCTGTCTTCAAGGCTCGTTACGTTGCTAGAGGTTTCAGTCAGCGTCAGGGGGTCGACTTCTTCCAGACCTTCTCCCCCACCCCGAAGATGACCACTCTTCGGGTTTTGCTGCACGTTGCTGCTCAGCGTGACTACGAGCTTCACTCTCTTGACTTCAGCACAGCGTTCCTGCAGGGCAGCCTGCACGAGGAGATCTGGCTGCGCCACCCACCTGGCTTTACTGGGTCGTTTCCTCCTGGTACCCAGTGGAGCCTCCGCCGGCCAGTCTACGGTCTCCGCCAGGCGCCACGCGAGTGGCACGACACACTGAGGACTACACTTGCGGCTCTTGGGTTCGCGCCGTCTACTGCTGACCCGTCGCTGTTTCTGCGCACAGACACGTCGCTGCCGCCGTTCTACATTCTCGTGTACGTCGACGACTTGGTCTTTGCTACTGCTGACACTGAGGCACTCGCTCGTGTGAAGTCGGAGCTGCAGAAGAGACACACCTGCACTGACCTGGGTGAGCTGCGTAGCTACCTTGGCTTGCAGATCACCCGGGACAGAGCTCGCCGCACCATCACCCTGACTCAGTCACACATGGTGCAGCAGGTCCTTCAGCGCTTCGGCTTCCAGTTCTCCTCACCACAGGCCACACCTCTGGCTACCAGCCACTCGCTCTCAGCTCCACCTCCGGACGAGTCCGTAGAGCCGAGTGGCCCGTACCCAGAGCTTGTGGGCTGCCTCATGTACCTGATGACTTGCACGCGACCTGACCTCGCGTACCCTCTTAGTATCCTTGCTCGTTACGTTGCGCCTGGGAGACACAGGCGAGAGCACTGGGAGGCTGCTAAGAGGGTGCTGCGTTACTTGTGCAGTACATCAGGCATGGGGCTGGTGCTTGGAGGACGCGACAGAGTTGTCCTCACTGGCCACTCGGACGCTTCTTGGGTGGACGACCTGGCTACGCAGCGGTCGTCACAGGGTTACACCTTCAGCCTTGGTTCTGGTTCTGTCTCGTGGCGGTCCACCCGCTCTTCCTCTGTTCTCGGCTCTAGTTGTGAGGCTGAGATCTACGCCACAGCCATGGCTGCACAGGAGTTACGCTGGCTCACCTACCTGCTGACTGACTTGGGAGAGCGGCCTAGTTCTCCTCCAGTTCTGTACGGTGACAACAAGGCGGCTCTTGCCTTGTGTCAGGAGCACAGACTGGAGCACAGGACGAAGCACATTGCTCTTCGCTACTTTCTTGCTCGAGAGCTTCAGCAGCGCGGTCAGCTTCGGCTTGTGTACGTGGACTCGAAGGCCAACACTGCTGATATCTTCACCAAGGCGCTCCCGCCTAGTGATCATCAGCGGCACTGTACTTCTTTAGGTCTTGTGTCCACGTTTCCTCACTTGCTCACTGCTTGACATTCTTTGTACTGTACTTTATATATATCTTGTTACTTGCTTGCTAGGTTTTGATCACTGTGTTGTTTGTCTTGTACTATATCTAGCACTGCATGTGAACTGGCCTTGTGGCCTTTACTTGTGCTCGGAGCGTGGTGACGTTGTGATCCACCCTGGGCTTTGCTTTGCTTTGCTGGACTGGTCTTGTGACCCTTTGTTCTCCCCCACTTTGCCTATGGGGGTGTGTTAAACTGTATTATGCTTGTAGGCTGTAGTGGGGTAGCCAATATGGGGTACAACCCCAACTAGGGTTTCATATTTGTACCCAAACTTCTGCTAGTTCATTCATCCTTGCCTAGTTACTTTGAGACTTTGTACTGCTCCAAGGCCTCCTTCACTGCTGCAGGTAGCTTGGAACCCGGCTTCTCTCTTCTGCTGCTGCCATGACCAGTGCTAAGTAACCCGTGTTACTCTCGTTCACCGTCTGTTCGAACCGTGCCAGTGTCGTTCCAAGAATGTCCCCTATATCCGTCCAGCTTCGCAGTGCTATCCGCTTCCCGTTGTTGTAGATGCACACCTTGCTGTTGACCCAATCGATCTCGGGGTTGAACCGCTTCAGGAAATCTCGCCCCAAGATAAAATCTAACCCTTTGATGTTGGTGACTGGTAGCTTCGGCTTCCACCTCAACGCACCTATATGCAGCAACAGTGATGCTTCGGTGTTGATGGGAAGCTTCGTACCGTCCACCATGTGTTAAACTGTATTATGCTTGTAGGCTGTAGTGGGGTAGCCAATATGGGGTACAACCCCAACTAGGGTTTCATATTTGTACCCAAACTTCTGCTAGTTCATCATTCTTGCCTAGTGATTCTGATATGGTATTCAGAGCAGGAGG
The DNA here is from genome assembly GCA_947470075.1 of Closterium sp. Yama58-4. Classification (NCBI taxonomy): domain Eukaryota; kingdom Viridiplantae; phylum Streptophyta; class Zygnematophyceae; order Desmidiales; family Closteriaceae; genus Closterium; species Closterium sp. Yama58-4. The sequence continues at coordinate 414,106 of CANIUD010000152.1, forward strand.
TCCCTAGGACCTACCGACCGTTTTTTTTTTTTTAAGGGCCCACCACCGCTCGCTGCGGTTACCACGCTACCCCGTGCCCTAGCCTCGTAGCGCCCTCGTGCGCCCTCGTTAGCGCCCTCGCGCGCCCCTCGTTAGCGCCCTCGCGCGCACCCTCGTTAGCGCCCTCGCGCGCCCCTTCGTTAGCGCCCTCGCGCGCCCCTTGCTAGCGCCCTCGCGCGCCCCTTCACTAGCGCCCTCGCGCGCCCCTCGCCGAGCCGCCCGCTCGCAGCCCGCCCGCCCGCTCGCTGCCCGCTTCGCGGCCCGCTCGCTACGCAGCCCGCCCGCCCGCTCGCTGCCCGCTTCGCGGCCCGCCCGCTTCGCAGCCCGCTCGCTCGCTGCCCGCTTCGCGGCCCGCCCGCTTCGCAGCCCGCTCGCTCGCTGCCCGCTTCGCGGCCCGCCCACTTCGCAGCCCGCCCGCCCGCTCGCTGCCCGCTTCGCGGCCCGCCCGCTTCGCAGCCCGCTCGCCCCGCTGCCCGCTTCGCGGCCCGCCCACTTCGCAGCCCGCCCGCCCGCTAGCTGCCCACTTCGCGGCCCGCCCGCATCGCAGCCCGCTCGCCCCGCTGCCCGCTTCGCAGCCCGCCCGCCCGCCCGCTGCCCGCTTCGCGGCCCGCCCGCCTCGCAGCGTCGCCCGCCCGCCGTGCTGCCCGCTTGCAGCGCCGCCTGCCCGCCGCGCTGCCCGCTTCCCGGCCCGTCCGCCGTGCTGCCCGCTCGCAGCGTCGCCCTCCCGTCGCGCTGACCGCTTGCAGCGCCGCCTGCCCGTAGCGCCAGCCTCGCCCGCTGCTCTCTATCCGTGCACAGTCGCCTTCCCCTGCTGCGGCAGCTTGCGTTACTCTGTCACACTGTCGCTATGGCTTCCATCCGCGTGCTGTCGTTCGATGCTGAGGGCCGCCCTGTGCGGTTCACCGCTTGGCTAGATGACCTGCAGCTGTTCCTCCTGAGCGATAGCAAGGAGCATGTGTCGCTCTATGATTACGCGTCTGGTGCTGCGCCTGCCCCTCCTGCCACAGCTGAGCTTAGTGTTCGTTCCCACTGGCAGACTCGTGACGCAGCTGCTCGCCTAGCCATTCGCAGTCACCTGCCGTTAGCTGAGCTAGAGCATTTTGGCGACTGCAAATCCGCTAAGGCCCTGTACGACGCTGTCGTCGCTCGCTACTCCTCGCCTCTGCGCCTGCCACAGCCGAGCTTAGCCGCCTCATGCTGCCGTACCTGTTCCCCGATCTGTCCACCTTTACTACAGTCGCCGATCTTATCACCCACCTTCGCACTAGTGATGCTCGCCTGCGTGCCGCCCTTCCCACCGAGTTCTGCGCTAAGAACCCCCCTCCACTGTACTGGACACTCCACTTCATAGTCACCCGTCTCCCTGACACCCTCCGCTCAGTTCGAGACCACTTCCTTGCTCGCTGTCCCACTGAGCTCACAGTCGCCCTCCTAGAGGAGCACCTGCTCGCGGCCGAAAAGAGCATTGTAGCTGTCGGTGCTGCTCGTGGCGCTCCTCGCACCCCCATCTTTGAGGGGTGTTCTCCCTCTCCCCTCGCTCCCTCCTACGCTACCTACGCGTGCTGCTGCTGCTGTTGACTTCCTTGGTGCTGAGTCTGTTGGCGCTGCTTCTACTCCTGGTGGAAGCGCCGCACCGGCAAGGGCAAGGGGGGCAAAAGTGGTGGTGGTGGCACTGGGGGGGGAGGAGGTGGGGGAGGTGGGGGGGGAGGCGGTGCTGGAGGGAGCGGGGCGGTGGCGGAGCGCGGTGGGAGTGGGGTCGGTGGTGGAGACGGGGGCGGCGGAGGAAGCAGTGGCAGTAGTGGCGGCGGCGGCGGTGGCGGCGGTGGCGGTGGTGGCGGTGGTGGCGGTGCCGGTCGGAGCGGTGGTAGTGGTGGCGGCGGAGGTCGGAGTGGAGGCACTGGCTCGGGCCAGAGCTCCCAGCAGCAGCAGCGTCCCCAGACGACCCAGCAGCTTCGTGAGTGGCTTGCTCAGCGTAGGACGTCGGGGGCCAGTGACCGCTGTCTTATGTCATTCGCACAGGTGACCGCAAGGGACAGACGTGTGGGAGGTTCCACACCCCGTACCGCTGCTTCCTTTTCTCCCGCCTTGACGACGCTTGGCGTGAGGAGATGGGTGCGGATGTTGAGCGCCCCCGCTGGGCTGAGCTCATGAGGGCTGGTGTTGATGTCTTTGCTCTTGACTATGATGCTATTATTGCTGCCATGTATGCATTGACTGTTAGTGCCGAGGGAGACTGTTACTTGTGTGTGCCGCCTGACCAGGCTAGAGCCCGCTGCCTGGGTACTAGTGAGTCTGCTCTCTCTGGTATGGTGCCCCCGGTACTTGCTCCCCCCAGGGCTGTCCCGGCTGGTTTCGAGTCTGCTCTCTCAGGTACAGCACCCACAGAGACACCTCTCTCAGGTAC